>CM019177.2:35979903-36147858 GCA_009739505.2 Apolygus lucorum
AGTGAGCCTGAGAGCAACGTGTTACTCTCAGCTGAAACAACACGATACTTAAATGGTGACAAACGATGTAATCAAAACTGCCATCCAATCGCAAATATGATTTATCAAGATTCATTTAACCCAACTATTCAAGGAAATTAACATGTTCTCTGGCATTTTGCGTTTCAGGAGCTCGCATTCCCTTGTTTGCGGTCATAGATTCTTAGATTCATAGATCTTATATTGTCCTCTCTCTCTAATCTTAGCTATAAGTAATCTTTTTGACCTGTGAGAGTTGTTGGTAGTAGTTGGTGAAGTACTCGTTACTCTTGTGATAATCGGGTTTTTTTGCTTCTTTATGAACTGATGGTGTTTTGACACGTTGATACTTTGAGCAGTTAACTCAACTTTTCCACTATGTACCATAGAGGGCTGGGTTCTCCCAGCTGTATGAGAAAGATGTATATAATAAGTTTTGTTTCGTTCATTCTAGGCTAATAGTACGCTACTTGTGGGAGACCACTTGAAGTGATCGGAGGTAACTCAGCCAAGGTAACTGAGAGGAAGTCAGATTATTAACAGCACACACGTAAATGTGAACATATAATTCTGTTTAACTAGAATACATCTGTGAGCAGTGAAATTCGGAATCAAACGGTGTTGACGAAGAAGAGTGAGACGAACTGTAAAAAAAGTAAAGTAAACAACCATCTAGGGATGTCCCCAAAGTATCGATACTTTTAAAAACGCTGCAAATTATTACACAATGGTTTATTATTTTTCTATATAGATCACTCGTCTACAAAATCACCAACCATCCAATATGAAGGGAAAAAAATAATAAAAAAATAAAAAAAATAAAAAATAAAAAAACCAAAAAAAAAATCAAAATCACCAACCATCGATCGCATTTCGGTCAGCTCTAATTTGAACGGAGATTAGGCCTCTTTTGCGATTCACACTCGTGTTTTGATTTATATATATATATATATATATATTTCAATATAAACCCTTAAATTTTCGTAGGGAGCGAACGGTTTGTCCTACAGAGCTCCGCGTGGTCTCAAAAAATTCTAAAAATTCTATAGAATCTTAAATTGAAGGAAAAACAATACCTTTATATCAAAATTTTTTGAGTTAGGGCGTTTTCAAAATTTCAAAATTGATTTTGGAACCCTTAGGAGTGACCTACATCAACCAAAAGCTTCGGGGCACAACTAGACCCCAAATGGAGCCTACATACCAAATTTCATCAAAATCGGTCAATGCACTTAGCATTGCAAAAGTGCCGCGTACGGCGGACGGCGTACGGCGGACGGACGGCCAAATTTTTATTCGATTTTTGGATTCTACGTACCTTGAAACGTAAACCATCAAATTTTGAGGGGTATTAAAATTTTTTTTTCTTGGTCGATTCCAAAGGTTCATTATTGAAAATAATAAACCAAAAACGTATCTATACATATCGATACTTTTTTTCCAATTTTCGGTGTCGATACTTTCTTGTCTCTCACATTTCATCTTTTTCTACACCTTCGACATGGAGATAACTACTTGACAGTACCTCTTTCTCTACGTAGATTGTTGGGAGACCAACCACTTCAACAAGTTAAACAAAGATGATGTACGGATGTCGCGGACGTCATCAGCTGTCTTCCAAGGGGAAGACCAGAACATGAGACCAGCTGTATGAACAATAAGCTACCCAACTCATCGTGTTTATTGTAGGTACCTATATAATCATTAGTGCTGATCTCTAGTAAACTGCATCTTGGCGACTAGTCGAATTGATTGGGAGAACTCTCAGCCGTGTGAGCGTTGAAGCGAACTGATCTCCTCCTCATTGGGGGAGCTGGAATTCTTACAATCCAATTGACCAATTTTGCTAATATTTGTATGGTGATAGGGGACTGATTGCAAGATGATCGTGTGTGATTTGAAGCAGCCACGAAGCCAGAAAAATCGTAAAAACACAAATAAGGGATCATTGTTCTGTACTCCTGCTGTAGTCATTTTCTTGGTTGTGGTGGAGAAGGAAGCAGAGATCGTCTATATACTTTTTTCAACATTTATTCGGCAAGCGCTTTCGGGGCAAACTATGGCCCCTTTCTCAAGCCTACAAGAAAAAATGATTAATTGAAGACTAAGAAAGTAACCTCGTACGAACAATGACGGTTAGTATAACCAACCAGTCAAAAACATTATGTAAAAAAAAATGTTATTACTTTTTATTAAAACCGTTAAAAAAAATGAGCCACCAAGATGAAACCAATTCTTCGTCATCAAAAAACCAATAAGAATATAAGCAACCAAGTACTGAACAATACACACACTAACACACAGCCAAACATTAAAAAATAGAAAGAAAACAAAACAACCTACCTATGTTCACACTGCAATTATACTCCCACTATCTTCCAGCCCTCCTCAATCACCAAAATCGCATATCTGCCAATCTTGAAAACTATTCTGACTGGAAAACCAGTAACACATTTCAACAAAATTTTGAAGAACTTTCTACCAACTAAAAACATACAAAAATAGAAAATCTCAAAAACCTACCTTCGTCCATTCCCATAACAATTATTCTTCTCATATCACTAAAAAACGCTGCAAATTATTACACAATGGTTTATTATTTTTCTATATAGATCACTCGTCTACAAAATCACCAACCATCCGATATGAAAAAAGAAAATAAAACAAAAAAAAATCAAAAAAATCAAAAAAAAAAAATTAAAAAAATCAAAATCACCAACCATCGATCGCATTTCGGTCAGCTCTAATTTGAACGGAGATTAGGCCTCTTTTGCGATTCACACTCGTGTTTGGATTTATATATATATATATTTCAATATAAACCCTTAAATTTTCGTAGGGAGCGAACGGTTCGTCCTATAGAGCTCCGCCTGGACTCAAAAAATTCTAAAAATTCTATAGAATCTTAAATTGAAGGAAAAACAATACCTTTATTTCGAAATTTTTTGAGTTAGGGCGTTTTCAAAATTTCAAAATTGATTTTGGAACCCTTAGAAGTGACCTACATTAACCAAAAGCTTCGGGGCACAACTAGACCCCAAATGGAGCCTACATACCAAATTTCATCAAAATCGGTCAATGCTAAGTGGCAAAAGTGCCGCGTACGGCGGACGGCGTACGGCGGACGGACGGCCAAATTTTTATTCGATTTTTGGATTCTACGTA
Organism: Apolygus lucorum; assembly: GCA_009739505.2. Lineage (NCBI taxonomy): Eukaryota > Metazoa > Arthropoda > Insecta > Hemiptera > Miridae > Apolygus > Apolygus lucorum. Next base: position 35,983,087 of record CM019177.2, read on the forward strand.
CCTTGAAACGTAAACCATCAAATTTTGAGGGGGTGTTAAATTTTTTTTTTCTTGGTCGATTCCAAAGGTTCATTATTGAAAATAATAAACCAAAAACAAAACTGGTAGGATCTAAAAATTATTTAAAACTAATTAACAATAAAAAACGACTAGAGGGGATCACAGACAGGAGAACTTTTTCAACTTTAACAGGAACAACAATCTTATTATCTCACTTATCACAGGCATTATAGATTTCATATCACAATAGAGAAAATTGATCAGACAGGGCTACTTCTCCTTCTTGAGTGGAAGTAGATAAGATAAGATAACATCACAGTATACCATCAACATCCATGTGAGGATGTTGGTGTCAAAATTCTCAGAATGAGGTCTAGTTTAGATTAAAAATAAAAATAAACAGTTTGTCCGACCCAGGGATATTTCGGAATCTAATAGCCAGTGAATTTTTCTGGGTTGCGCTAGAAATGCACTGGAGGCTTCCAGAATTTTACTAAGGTCAAAAAACAACAGGGCGGGACTGAGTCCCGCCCGCTTGTAGACTTGTTCGAGTGGTGGCCGCGGGTAGTTAAGGGTTAAATCGCTTAAAATATACAGCCCCTATTTTTTACCCCTTTGAACTGACTGAAATCAAAATCAAAATCAAAATCTTTAAGATACAACAAGATCCCGTATACCACATTTCATAAAATTCACTCATCTCCCTTCACCCCATCTCATTTCACCCATGTAACTAAGGGAAGTTCTGCGTATGGCGGACAGACGGAAAATTGTTTATGTGACTTTTGGATTCTACGTAAATCATGAAATTTTGAGGAGGTTAAAAAATGTTTCCAGCTCGATTACGAAGGCTCATTATATATTGGAAATAATAAACCAAAATCTCGAGTTGATCAAAATACAATTTTGTGTAACATAGAAAAAACAAGACTTTTACAATGAGTAGGTTTATACAGAGGTAGGAATGAGGAATTCCTGATTTTATAGTCCATTGCATCGTTAAGACCGGCACAAAGATTACGTGCTTGCAAGGTGTGGATACTACAATATCGTTTATGACTCGAGGTGGGCAGATTATGTCAACAGGTATCACAATAAAAACATGAAAGGGAAGGACGACCGAGCCATTACAATGGTGACAAGGAGAGGAGGGTTTCGAGCGGGAGGTACGGAACATCGTCATATAAGACCCAACAAGAAATAAACCAGATGTTCGTCCTCACCTCGCCCTCCCTCGAAGATAACCCTTGAAGGCCCTTCAGTACGGGGTCAGGAACGAGGAAGCAGATGCGGGTCCCACGGATCTTCCCATAGCGAAGGGCCGAGACGTTTTCTTCAAAGATATGAACAACAGCTGCGGGAGCAGTCTCTCGCCTTGTCCGGCCCTTGGGTTCCCACGGTTCGCTCAAGACAGTTGGCCCACGTGACCTACACACGTGATCAACCGCGTACACTAACACACGCTGAGCTCGAGGTGCTGCGTGACGTCGGGATTGTTGCTTTTTCAATACAGAATGAAAGGAGAATCCTTTTTGAGAACTTGTTGCTCTATTGTGACACTAAAATGACAGAGAGTACAACTTTTTTCCCCCCAATTTTCATAAATGTAATTTTACATGGAAACTAAACCTGAGCAAGCTATTAAATTAACAGTCGTTTACAGGATTAATTTTTTAGGATCATTACGGTTATTACAGTATTGCAATCAGGTATTTATCATGATGATTTTTTTTCAACATACGTAATTATATTTTCCGTATTTTGTTTTAGAATAAACTGATCATCTAATTTTAAGCTTCTATTACTTCACATTTTTCTCCAATTTTCGGCCAATTTTAATGCGGTTTGAAAAATTTTGACATCCGACTCTCAAAGCTATCAGCCATTATAATTATTTAGATTTGTAACTAGAAGAGAAAAACGCTGCAAATCATTACATAAAGGTTTATTATTTTTCTATATAGATCACTCGTCTGTAAAGAACACGGCTTTGCCATCATTACCACCAACCAACTTGAAGAAAAACATCGATCGCATTTCATTCAGCTAACATTTGAACGGAGATTAGGCCTCTTTTGCGATTCACACTCGTGTTTCTGATTTATCGTAAGTCCAACCCTTAAATTTTCGTAGGGAGCGAACGGTTTGTCCTACAGGGCTCCGCGTGGTCTCAAAAAAGTCTATACTATCTTAAATTGATTGAAAAACAATACCATTATATACAAATTTTTTGAGTTAGGGCAATTTCAAACCTTATTTTTCAAAACTTAGAAGTGACCTACATCAACCGAAATCTTCGGGGCACAACTAGACCCCAAATGGAGCCTACACACCAAATTTCATCAAAATCAACAAATTTTGAGGGGGTGTTAAAAAAAATTTCTTGGTCGATTCCAAAGGTTCATTATTGAAAATAATAAACCAAAAAGGGATAAAATTCTTAGCTGAAACAATTAGGGGAAGAGGAATTTGTATAGGACTCTTGTTTTCAATTTATATAAATATACCAACAGTGTAACAAATTATACTGACAGCTGAAGTCCGAGAAATGTGCATTTTTGTTCAGAGGATTTTTTCAAAGGAAGAAAATTAATATTGTGTGGAAACACTACTCAATTCAGCCACATTCTTTCGAAATTTTGAAATCTCACAAACTCCAATCTGTGGAAGTTTATTGATTGATTTTAGCGATTTTTCAAGGAAAATGAAGCTATTGCAATGGCGTCAACATTTTTAGAATGGACTTTTTCGAAATTTTTCTTCACTGAAATCCGTTTTAGAACATTCTGAAACGATCCCTCAAGTTTTTCCAAAAATTATATGCATATATTTAAATATCATATAGGTATTATGTATCCAAAATTCAAAACTAGTACCAAAAAACGGTGTTTTTCCGTTTTCTGAGGTAACTACATTCAAAATCATAGTAATGTATAGTATATTCGGATTCAGCACAAAATTTCTGATACCGATACGTTTTCGAAAAATGAAAATTGTCCAAAAATAAAAAAGTACAAATTTCTTTATATACATAATGAAAAAGTGCGTATATTTGTTGTACCCTGAAATGAAGTAGCCGTGTGGGTACTCTATGAGTTTGTGGAGACGAGTAGAACGTGAATATGAACTCCCAACATCTTCAAAACATACCCGGTGCATACAGTATGTTGGTATGGTATACTGAAAATCGAAAGAACCAAGAATCGTGTAAAAAGAACTTTCTAATAGAAATTGCAACACCATTGTTCCTTTTCTTAACCATACCTTCAACTGAAAGATTTCTTTGAAAATTCGCTCATTAATTCATGCTGCATGAATGACTTTTTAATCGTGATACTGTTCAACTAATGAAGTAACTCATCAACTTACCATCATTCATACACGAACGTACTATGCCTTATGAAGTAAAGGCTCGTTATTTATCCACCCTTATTGAGAAGCACGAAATACTTCTTCAAGTCTGGAAATTCAGTTTGGGGCCAACTTGTATACCGTTCTTATATTATTTTCCATACTGACCAACTCATTCATGAAATTCGAATGATGGTCATGGAAATGGCTGAATGACTGTGTTAAAAGTAGAAGCATGACAGGCGTCTATGACGTCAACCTGAGGTCATAAGATTTATTCACGGAAGCAAAGTAATTCAAGCTCAAAGGAACGGGTCTCGTGAGCTCCAGCCTGTGATTTTCCTTGATCCTCTCGCAAGCAGCCTTCACCGCAGTCTCGGTATTCCCGTCATGATCATTTGAAAACTGCATCATGCGAAAACGCGGATCATATTAATTTACTTTTGCATGATAATAAGCCCGCAAAGGTATCCGTGTAGAAAGGCGAATCGACTCGGTAGCACGTTCAGGTAATTGAGAAGCGATCGGTTATTTATATCTGAAGCGAAGCTCGTTCCCGGAGGTTGGAAGAATATCTTTGTGCCCCGTGACCTTTTCCATACAGCACGACTTTCATTTCCCTTGCATCACGCTTCCAACGAGTATCTTTTTCCTTGAGGAGCAGCATCTGCTCAGTGGGTCCCGCACGGGCGAAGATACCAGAGAAACCTCTTCTGAAGCTTATGAGCTTATGATAAAGCGAGGAAAAAATAAAAAATACACGATCGTTATAAAAGAGTTTTTGGAATCGTGGGTGGGAGAGGCGGGTTCGGCCGGCACGTACCAAAAGCTGTACCCTCGGGGCCCGCGCGTGAACACACAACGCTCGATCCAATCATCGTTGCGTCCAAGATTATTAAGTTTCGAAGAATTTTTTTTTTTTTTTTTGCTCTCTGGAGTGAACTAACTCGCTCGGGTTAAAAGAGATACGATCCATGAATGAGACAAAGTAATTGACCGGTTCCGAGATTGATCGGCCTGGTCTTTCGCAAGCGGACCGAAATCAATGGAACTTGAGAGTGGAAGAGGAACTGGGAAATGATTAGCAATTTAATAAATTGCAAGGGTCACGAGACGGTTAATGAAAAAATGTTGATTTGATTTGCGTGAGACTCACCTTTGCTGTGTCAGGTAAATTTCTTACAACACGCTTCACGTACCTGCAACCAAAAAGAGTATTTATTATAAAAACCAATTTTGAGGAACAATTCGTTACCCTAGTGTTGGAACGTAATTTACCTACAAGTGATTAATTGATTATGAGAAACTCGACATTAACGAAGGTATTTACTCAAGTAAGGTCTCAAACGCGTTAACTGTCAGAGGGAAATCTTTCATCAGTTTCTAGCTGTTGTAAATTGGTTATAGAATCGATCCCTGGATTATTGCCCAGGTCTGCAGCAGTATTATCTACGTACCGTATTGGAGAATCCGTCGTAACCAGCAAGTTGAGTACTGGAGGCGAGCGCTTTTGATGTAAGGACATCATCTTCAGACCGTCGAGAGAGTACTTGTAAATTGATATACAACGTGTTTACAGCAGCTGTAAACACGTTGTATATCAATTTACAAGTACTCTCTCGACGGTCTGAAGATGATGTCCTTACATCAAAAGCGCTCGTCTCCAGTACTCAACTTGCTGGTTACGACGGATTCTCCAATACGGTACGTAGATAATAATTGTATTCTTATAAATAGCAGAACTAACTCCATAAATTTAATACTCGCTGTACGAATTCATGGGCCAAGTGGGTCGAGGAACGCGAGGGTTTTGATTGATAGTGGATCCCAACGTTCATATCGATACCTTAAAGCACAAAGATGCTATGTCCTAGAGTGCTGAGTCCTAGGAACCGGTTCATGGTTCTCCTTAGCTCCCGTTCTTGAAGGATTTTTTCGTTCATTATTTTTTCCACATAATCTAGCACACCGGTCCAGTTTTTTTTTCGTTTTCCAGCATCTTTCCTATGACAGCCTCTGGGATTGTGTCTTGTGCTGCGAGATGCAACTTCTCCCTTAGCCAGTTCCTCTCCCCTGTCCATCGTATGCATTAAAAGAATGTATGGAATGCGTCATCATCCTTGTTCTCCTGGCAGTTGGGACATTTTGGGGACCTCACCTTCCCCATCTTATAATATAGTCAATATAGTAGTATTATAGTCAGAAGGGCAACCCTACTATAGTCGTTTGATCTTCTAATCCAAATAACACACTAATACTACGATGCTCTATTGGACTACTAAAAACACTAGAATGCACTAGAAGACACTAGGTACTCTTGTGACTACTACTCGATACCCAACAAATAATGGACTGGAATTAAGTGTACCTACTTGTAAAATAATACAAGGCCCAATTGTTGGTCTTGTAGGTCGATCGTCGTTTTCCTTGTCAGTAAGAAGAAATCTCCAAATTTGTGGTGGTCCACACTTCAAGGTAGGCAATTCTTGTGATGGAATGCAAAGTAAAGGAGAATTAGTAGTACTAGTAGAATGTAACCAATTTTATAGGAATTTTAACCATACTGAGGATTTAGTTTAAATTTAATTCGTGTTCCAAATTTTGTGCTGTAATAAGATCGATAGCGTTCCGAGTTATTTGGGTTTTAGGGTGAGAGCGTGATGGGTTTATTGAAACCGAGATGGCAACCACATGATGAAGGTGAAGGAGTGCAGTGACGAGGAAGGGATGAGGGGGACTGTTGGAAGTAGTAAGTAGGCGACTAGTCCTGATTGCGGCCGATCATCACTGGGAAGGGCCCCTAGATGAGCAGGGCAGGGCCAGGCGGAGGAGGGAATACGAGAAGAGGAGCGCACGTGTTCACGGGGAGAAACACGAGAGAAAAAGAAGAAGGAGAGAGGAGGCGAAGGGAAGAGAGGAGAATTTCTTGAAGAGAAAAGAGAAGGCAGGTGTCTGAGCAGGAACCTTCCCACGGTCGGGTTGTCTTTTCTTAATGGCCAACCTAATCATTCTTCCCCTCCGCGCAAGTAGCGCGTATTATCATATTATCTCCCTCTCGCTCCCTCTTCGCTCTCCGCTCTCTCTTCATCGCTCCTGTCGCAACCCGAGCGGTTAAAGAGACCTCTCGCTTGCGCTGCAACGGCTTCTCCATGCAGATTTTTTTACCCCCCCCCCCCCCCAACCTTATCTCTCCACGAAGTCGAAGACTATAAACAGGGTGTACTGACCTCGCTAAGCAACATAGGAGTAGATACGAAGGACAACCACTGACTGTTATCATCATTACAGAGAAAGATTTTCCAGATCGTAAGTGTGCTGATGAAGTATCACTAAGTGTGCGTTTGAGTAAGGGTTTTGTAACAACACCAACTTATTCCAAACTGTGTCAACTTTATTGGGACTTGGGTCCAACAGCAAAATCCTCCTCTTTCACCAAATTTTCGAAAAATTTATTTTCTTCATCAGGGCTCAGAAGATGAATTTAGGTTTGAACATCAAACCACGGTCGGGAATGAAGAAGTTGTATAAACCAGGAACACTAATCATGAAATTGGTGTTAAAAAACTTGACTATTATAACTAAAAATTGGAAAAAACAGAATAACATCAGGCTTTAAATTTAATAATATTGGTAAAACAAAATAAGACAGTTAGAAAGACGCAACAACAATAATAAATTATTATTCCGATGAAGAAAATAAATTTTTCGAAAATTTGGTGAAAGAGAAGGATTTTGCTGTTGGACCCAAGTCCCAATAAAGTTGACATAATTTACTTCGGGTCGATTGTCTTACACTTTTGTCAATTGTATTAGAAAATGAAATGAAATGAAAATAAATGGTGAATGATATAAATTCCTATGAGGAGCTCCTTGTGTTTAAAAATAAATTGAAACGAAAATATCGGTAAAGAATAGCTTTCAAGGGGGTCTCAGTCGGACGACGTTCGTTCCTCCGTATTTCGCCAAATCGAAGGGGCAAAAACTTTTACTTACTTGTACAAGTTGAACTTACATTAAATTTTAGAGGATTTTAGAAATTCATTAGTGCACGGCCCTAGGAAATTGAAAAACTGAAATAATGCCGCTCGAATCATCAAAATTGAACAATAATTGCTAGAGCAAAGTGGGAAAAACCGTTATTTCAGTTATGTTTTTCCCATAAAATGTACCTAAATTTGGAATTTTCAAGGCTATTAAAATTCATTATTGCACGGGCCTTGGGAATTGAAAAACTGAAAGATTGCCGCTGGACTTATCAAAATCGAACAGTAATTGCCAGATAAATATGGGGAAAATATGGGAATAATGGTTTATTCAGTAGTTTTTCCCATTTTTTCTCTGGCAATTATTGTTTGAATTTGATGATTCCAGCGGCAGTATTTCAGTTTTTCAATTCCCTAGGGCCGTGCACTAATGCATTTCTAAAATCCTTTGAAATTTCCAATTTAAGTACAACTTTTCAAGATGTTGCCCCTTTGATTTGGCTAAATACTGACCCGGAACGAGGACGAACGTCGACCGACTGAGACCCCCTTAAGAGAAGAAAAAAATATAATGTTGTGACCGGGAATCGAACTGAGATGCTCCTCCGACGAAATACAGAATACAGAACATTTATTGAAAGAAATTATGCACAATACAGGTGAGTAATTTATTATTAGGAGAAATTATGCACAATTAGGAAGTAATTTAAATCAACCCCGGCCGGTGGCCATATTTGGTAGATCGTAAATATTCATTGTATAACTAATTTAATGAGTCAGGTAACAATAATAATTCACAGTAAATGTTGATGTGGGAAAACAAAAAAAAAACGCTGCAAATTATTAATCAATGGTTTATTATTTTTCTATATTGATCACTCTTCTGCAAAGCCACCAACCATCCAACATGAAGAAAAACATCGATCGCATTTTGGTCAGCTAAAATTTGAACGGAGATTAGGCCTCTTTTGAGATTCACACTCGTATTTCTGATTTATTATTCTATAGAATCTTAAATTGAAGGAAAAACAATACCTTTATATCAAAATTTTTTGAGTTAGGGCGTTTTCAAAATTTATTTTTGAACCCTTAGAAGTGACTTACATCAACCAAATTCTTCGGGGCACAACTAGACCCCAAATGGATCCTACATACCAAATTTCATCAAAATCGGTCAATGCTAAGTGGCAAAAGTGCCGCAAAAGTATTTTTATTCGATTTTTGGATTCCACGTACCTTGAAACGTAAACCATCAAATTTTGAGGGGGTGTTGAACAATTTTTTTTCTTGGTCGATTCCAATGGTTCATTATTGAAACTAATAAACCAAAATGCGCTAAAAAAGGAAAATGCCAAAATTATAATTTATATAATATATAAGCATATTATGCTCTATAAATTCAAATTTGGGACACCAAATTCGCTTCAAAAAGGCGTATTTGGGATATTTGAAGCTTGGGCATATCGCCAACATGATATGCAAATATGCTCTGATCCGAGCCCCAGTCATAACCATGAAAATTTTCAAGACCTGTACACCTAGAGACCTATACGTTTTTCCAACCAATCAATCAACTACCTATTGATAAGTCCCAAGTCGTTGTTACGAATTTCTACAGAAGTTATCATGAAAATTTGGCTGAATATCCCGTAAAATCAGTTATTGGAGTCTATTCGCAAATCCAATATTTTGATACTATTTTCTCTAATTCATTGATTGAAGTTTTGACGGCACCAGCAATAATGACATAAACTGCGTTATACAGTGTCTCACGAGCCCCCCCCCCCCCCCCTCCTGCTAAAATCGTCCAGATAGCGGTAAATAATTAGGTATTTTTTAATCTTCGTGATTTTTCCCAAGGATCTCAAATATTACCACGGTGCGCACTCGTGCAATCGTGCGCAATGCACACCAACTTTGATTTCTCAAAAGGTTATCTTTAACACATATTTTTTATTGCAGATTTGGATTCCACTCAAAATTTCATGAATTTTAGACCCCTCAACCGATTTTTTTGGTTGCGCAAAACCCGTCCAGTGAGCGCGCAAACATGCGTAACCCCAGGATTGCGCCAAAATTGTGATGTAGGTAGGCCCCAAGTGTGATACATGTTTTTTCATTAATTTTCGAAGCTGAATCACGTGGTGGTATCCATTTTTGGATTTAACTGGAATTTGTCGAAACGGCGGCCGAAAATTAGGTGGTTTTCAATGGAAAATCGCTCGTTTTCCATCCTTATGAGTTATGACGCAATTTCGGGTGTCTAACTCTACCCTTAAATTTGGGAGGAGGGAAAGGCAATAAAATATAGGAGGGTAGAGTTAGCCACCAAAATTGCATCGTAACTCATAGGGACGGAAAAGAGCGATTTTCCATTAAAAACCACCTAATTTTCAGCCGCCGTTTCGAAAAATTCCAGTAAGATCCAAAAATGGATACCACCGCTTGATTCAGCGTCGAAAATTAATGAAAAAACATGTATCACACTTGGGGCCTTCCTTTATCTCAATTTTGGCGCAATCCTGGGGTTGCGCATGTTTGCGCGCTCACTGGACGGGTTGTGCGCAACCAAAAAAATTGGTTGAGGGGTCTAATATTCACGAAATTTTCAGTAGAATCCAAATCTGAAATAAAAAAAATGGGTTCCCATTTGAGATAACAAAGTTGGTGTGCGTTGCGCTTGATTGTGCACGTGCAATGCGCACCGCGGTCATATTTGAGATCCTTGGAAAAAATCATGAAGATTTAAAAAAGCCCACCCTGTATTCAACTAATGTATCTCTACTATGTATCTAATTTACAAAATGTTCAATCATGAAATGAGAATTAAGACCTCTATTATTGAATCGGAAGAAAAACTTATGGGAAAGTACTACATTCGACCAAACTTGTAATAAGTGTTATTCTTAGTATTGCAAGGTAAGTCACGGTAGAACGTACGGTGCAACCTAAAACAGAAAAAGCTCATTTTTTCTAAACTTTTTTCATTCCATTCTTTTGCTAAAATTCTCGAGTCTCGATGTAGCTGGAATGGGAAACGTTTTTGCCATCCGTAGCAGCTGCTTCCGACCTCAAATTAAAATGCCTCACGTCCGATTGTGGAATTTTTTCTAAAGAAGGGGATCCTTGGTCCCTTACTTTAACCCCTCGCTTCGATCTCATAGTTCAGGTTCTTCCTTTCAAGGGTTACCTATATTTCGACCCTCTTTATGACGTCGAAAGGGTGAGTAAGAATGTGCACCTTTCAGAAGTAAAACCTCGCAGTTTTGTGTAGAGAAAGCTCAGCAGCCCCTTCACACGTGTTGGTCACACTCCCCTTAGCAGCATCTTCGCCCATTGAAAGATTTGAAGAGGTGAATACAGAATGCACAGAAGGTGGTGTGAGGGGGGGGGGGGTTCTGAAAACCCGAATAGTTCTCATTATTTCCTTTATGTACCTACCTTTTTTGGACAGAGGCCATCTTCTCTTGAAGTTACTCTACTTGCATCTTGATGATTTGTTCAACAGGCACAGATTCATGGTACTGAGAGAAAGTAGGTACCTGCACTTACTTCTTTTCTGCCCGTTTGACAGCTCTTGTGAGTTCATCTTCCTCAAAACTTGACACGACTATGTTAAACTTCCATTCAACCGTTTTGATTTGCTGGATACCAGGCGCTATTTGTGTTAGTATATTTGTTTTCTGACAGTTTTCAAAGAATAATGAGTAACTGAACCATACTAAATGTCCAACCGTAGCTAGTCCTACTAATTAATTGTACCTGGTACATCTAAAAGTCCTACCGTAACAAATGTAGGAATAACTTTTTCTCAATTTTACATAAGAGAGAAAAAACTGGTTCTACGCTTGAAAATAAAAAAGTCGATATGAACGACTTGAAAATAGGACAAACTTTTAATGGGGGAGGTTCTGAACAAAATTTTTGGTAAACTCTAATTGATCATAAATTATCGTCGGTTTTGGGAACTCTGGGCCTAAGTTGTAACTAATTTAACTATAACTTACATCGCGATGAAATTCAAGTATGATCAGTTTTGAGGTGTTTTGGTTTATTATTTTCAATAATGAACCTTTGGAATCGACCAAGAAAAAAAAAATTTTAACACCCCCTCAAAATTTGATGGTTTACGTTTCAAGGTACGTAGAATCCAAAAATCGAATAAAAATTTGGCCGTCCGTCCGCCGTACGCGGCACTTTTGCCACTTAGCATTGACCGATTTTGATGAAATTTGGTATGTAGGCTCCATTTGGGGTCTAGTTGTGCCCCGAAGCTTTTGGTTGATGTAGGTCACTCCTAAGGGTTCCAAAATCAATTTTGAAATTTTGAAAACGCCCTAACTCAAAAAATTTCGATATAAAGGTATTGTTTTTCCTTCAATTTAAGATTCTATGGAATTTTTAGAATTTTTTGAGACCACGCGGAGCTCTGTAGGACAAACCGTTCGCTCCCTACGAAAGTTTAAGGGTTTATATTGAAATATATATATATATAAATCAAAACACGAGTGTGAGTCGCAAAAGAGGCCTAATCTCCGTTCAAATTTTAGCTGACCAAAATGCAATCAATGGTTGGTGATTTTGATTTTTTTTATTTAAAAAAAAAATTTTTTTTGATTTTTTTTTTGAATTTTTTTTTTCTTTTTTTTTTATATTTGATGGTTGGTGATTTTGTAGACGAGTGATCTATATAAAAATAATAAACCGTTGTGTAATAATTTGCAGCGTTTTGGGAAAAAGTTCATTTATTGAATTTTTCAGAAGAAGAAATCTGCGTTTTTTCTTCTACCCTCTCAGAATTCCTCTACTTTATACTTTTCAGGCAAGGAATGTCAGGTAAGGTCGGGGAACCCCACGTGTCAATTAATAGAGTTTCAGGACTAGTGGTCATAAGGGGTAGGAGCTGACCTGGTGGCGGGGTAATTGGGTTAGACCTGAACTGGTCGGTAATCCCTATAAAATCCCCGGTTAGTATTAATCCTGAACTGGGAACTTTCTCGTTAGAAGGGCAGACAGAACAATAGTGATGGTCGGCGGGCAGGGTAGTGTAACATCTATTTGTGTTAGTTATCAAGTCTACTTTGCCTCAAATCCGACTATGGGTAGACTCACCAGGGTCTCTGATTCTATCGTTATCCTTCCTGGGAAGGGTCCCAGGGTCACCTTCAAGGAGAAAATTAAGTTGGGCGCCAGGCAATTTGTGGACGAATTACCAACCAAAAAAAAATTAAATCAGCAACACGATTTCGCCGTGACAACTTTTAATTAGTATAAGAATTATTCAGATATGTCACAACAGATCAAGTACCTACCTAGTTCTACTGCAAGTGAGGTGTCCGCCTCAATGACGATGAACCCGCCAAGTACCTGCAGAAAGCAGTTCGTATACTCTCAATATGAATATTAATGAATATCTCTTCAGCCTCGCAGGTTAGGATGTACACCTACCGGTTTTCCGTGGAGATGGGACTCAAACGAGCGTTCTCCCAGCAATTCTTGCAATTACCTTACGCCGTTGAATATCTCCGACGAGCAGCGTGACCTCAACAGGCCGGAATCTGTGGATCAGACCGCAAAAGTAAAACCTCGAAACGTGCTCAATGGATCAGGTGTGATGTGGACCGAATCCGAAGGAAATACTCACCCTGATCGAAGAATGTAGACGCAAAACACAGACCGTAGACATCGAGAACCTCCACACGCCGAATAGAGAACCCGCAAGAATCTCAAAATTTATAGAATATTTCGGTCTCAACAATTCTTTTAAAACTCAGAACAAAGAAAAGGTGGACAAGGACTCCAGTAGTTGTCGAAACGTAATGGATTTGCCGAAAGTTCAAAATGAGTAACCAAAAGTTCAAATTGGTATGCCAAAAGTTTGCCAAAAATTAAAATTGATTTATGCCAAAGGGTTTTTTTTTATTTTGAAGAAAAAACCTTATTGATGTAGTAGAAAAACGCTGCAAATCATTGCTCAAAGGTTTATTATTTTCTGTATAGATCATCCTTCTGTATAGATCACTGGTTCTCCATCAATAGCGCCTACCACCATCTGTATTCTCCCTTGACCTTCCCTCTCAAATTTCAGCTCCTGCGTTCAATAGGATTGAAAATGGCTTCGGAGCTCACTCAGCTGATCAGTGATGTGAGGAGTGAAGAAGATCTCCTCGAATGCTGGAGACGCCTGGAAGAGCACTTCCATTCAATAGCATTGAAAATGGCTTCGGAGCTCACTCAGCTGATCAGTGATGTGAGGAGTGAAGAAGATCTCCTCGAATGCTGGAGACGCCTGGAAGAGCACTTCCATTCAATAGCATTGAAAATGGCTTCGGAGCTCACTCAGCTGATCAGTGATCTGAAGAGTGAAGAAGATCTCCTCGAATGCTGGAGACGCCTGGAAGAGCACCTCCATTCAATAGGATTGAAAATGGCTTCGGAGCTCACTCAGCTGATCAGTGATGTGAGGAGTGAAGAAGATCTCCTCGAATGCTGGAGACGCCTGGAAGAGCACTTCAATTCAATAGCATTGAAAATGGCTTCGGAGCTCACTCAGCTGATCAGTGATCTGATCAGTGAGCAATGATTTGCAGCGTATTCTACCTACAAACATTGTTTTACCTACCAACTTTTTTTACCTACCAACTATTGGTAGGTACTACCTACCACACTATAATGGCTTCACACCTTCACAATCAAGTTTATTAGAAAGAACTAAACGCTTCACACTCGATTGGAAAAATAGAAAGCTTGATATGGAAATTTGATTACTGGTTACGCAGAAGGCAAAACTGTATACAAATCGAAGAAATGAACAGCGATCGCATTTTAGTCAGATAAAATTTGAACGGCGATTATACCTCTTTTGCGATTCACACTCATGATTCTGTTTTATCGAAGGAAAACCTTCAAATACTCGTAGGGACCGAACGGTTTGTCCTACAAAGCTCCGGGTGGTCTCAAAAATTTTTAAAAATTCTGTACTATTTAAAATTGGTGAAAAAACGATACCTTTATTTCGAGAGTTTTCGAGCTAGGGCACTCTTGAAAATTTCAACCCTTAATTTTCACCCCTTAGAAGTGACCTACATCAACCAAAAGCTTCGCGGCACAACTAGACCCCAAATGGAGCCCATATACCAAATTTGAACCAAATCGGTCCAGCGTTGCTAAGAAAAGTGCCGCGTACGGCGGACGGCGTACGGCGGACGGACGGAAATCTTTTCATTCGATTTTCGGATTCTACGTACCTTGAAACGTAAAACATCAAATTTTGAGGGGGGTTAAAATTTTTTTTTTCTTGCTCGATTCCAAAGGCTTATTATTGAAAATAATAAACCAAAAGTTTCCACCAAACAGCACGGATGCCAACTCCAAAAAATACCATTCCCATGGTGTGACGTCGTGACCCAAAATTGCCACCAAGATCAGCGGTTTGCCGAGAACACAATGGTGAGTGGATAATTCGGGGCGGCCAAGTGTGGATACTAATGGATGAAGACAATTCCTTCCGCATGATCCAGTGTTTCTTAATCAAGATCAGGCCAGTCCCGCGCATTATTTGAAATGATACTCCGCACAGCACTTTTGGCTGCTACAGTAGGGAGATGCTTTAAATGCCATCCTCCGTGAACTGCATTGTGAACGTGACGGTGGATAGGTGACAGTGAAAATAGTTTTAAAGTCAAAATGAAGTATACATATGAGTTAACTATGTTTCTTCCTTCCTATACTTTCTATATTTTTGTTGAGTCGGTGATATTACGCTTTGAAAAATGGAGGCCGAAATCTAGTTTTTACAGCATACATTAAATTTTCAAGGGCATATCATGGGTTTTTCGTGCATGTTTACGGGCACATCAGGGTGGTTTTCAGGGCATATTCGGGGATTTTATAGAGCATATCGATCCGAGCCCTAGTTATGACTTATGAAGAAACATCAAGAACTTAATTGGCTGCGAGAAGCTATCGTCGATAGTTGCTCGAGTAAGCATTTCATCTGGAAAACGTTCTATACGTCGTAAAGATGACTTGACATGTTTTTCCAGACCCACCTGAGTGGATCCGCTACAGAATCCTCAATACCAAACAGTTCCTCGACTGTTTTTCTCTCTTTTATTGATGCGGACTCTTCGGTGTTTGTTCAGACGCTCCGCTTGTCACCAGGTAACTGTGAGAATGTTGGAGCCCCCTTGTTATCTTGATGCTCGGGAGCAATAAGTTCTGACTTGAAGGCTTCCTGACCTGACTCACCTCAGCTCAGACCTCGTTCGTTTGTTTGTTATCTTGTTTCTCCAAGGACGGGACTATTTCACGGCGGGAGACTCCCGAATCGGACCAATAGATAACAATTTACAGGGCGATGCCGGTTTGTTCACGATTAGGGTAGGAGGAGACGATTTTTCGAACTGAACATAAAGATGGGCGCAGGAGATAACATTAATTAGCAACGTATTTCGGTTTTGTACACTTTATTTCCTCCTTTTCCGACAGATTGTAAATTCACTTGATGCATTGGGAACTTAAATCTGATGATACCTACTGCGGAAAACACAGCTCTCGAGACACGTCGAGAATGAGAGGTTATGTAACAGTAGCTCTAAATTTGGAGGGTCGGTCGGTGGACAAACTAATTGGTAGGTCATCTCTACTAGTATGAAGAAGTCCAACAAGTATGAGCGAGCTATAGCTATAGTAACTAAGAAAACCTCTCAACTTGATGTTTTGTAAACTCATGAAATAATGATAATTTACGGGGAAATCGATTTTAAAAACGATGCAAATTATTACACAAGGGTTTATTATATTTCTGTATAGATCACTCGTCTGCAAAGAACGCAGCTTTGACTTTGTCAGGTACTACCAAACCAACCATAGGCACTACCTACTAAATACTTACTTTACAATCAAGTTTATTGGGGAGAAACAAACGCTTAGATGGCAACGTTTATTGCAAGTTTATTGGGGAGAAACACTTAGGGATGGCAACGATATATCGATATATGAAATATATCGATATATTACGTTTGATATATCGATATAGAGAACCGATATTATCGGTCAATATCGATATATTTAACAATATATCGCGACCTGTTTTCAAGTAAAAAAAAAAAAAAAAATTTTAGTAAAAATTAAATATTGAAATAAATGGACGAGAAGGGGAGCCTGTACTTGTAAAAACATCAAGTAATTTTATTCCAAATTTTGTAGGTACCAACTGATGGGTTGATTTCAGACTGTTTACTTCAGCTCAGATATGATTGTGTTCATAGTATTCACCTACAGTGGCTCTCAAGGCTCAAATACTTTACTTAAGCCAAAATTAACGGAGGCTCGTCCAGCTTAAAACTACCTACTCTACGAAGTGAAGCAGGTTTTCACAACAATTATTTTCAATTTTGAAGGATCATGATCGTCCACAGTACCTATACCCCTGTCAATTTATAAATTAATTTAACATTGCAATGACATTTTCGCACTTTTTTCCAGTTTTTTAAACAATGAATTTTGATCATTCATACCCAGTAACTTTTGAAAGTAGGTTAATACATAATATGTGAAATATTATTTCACACGGTTTTTCCAAATAGATCTTCCAATATGTCGAGTATATCGATAATATTTCCTCCAAAATGATGTTAGTAACTTTTCTATTCACCTTTGTACTTACTTCTTCAAGTTTTTCCAAGTAGATACTCCAATATGTCCATAAATGTCATCCTAAATTATTTTTATATTGTTTTAAAACTATTAAATTCACCTACCTACTTCACATGTGACATTTTACAGTAGATCTTCCGATACGTCGAAAAATCGATATATTTTCTCCGATATATCGAAATATCGATATATTTTCTCCGATATATCGGAGGTATCGATATCTCATTGACGATATATCATTTGATCGATATATTTCATTCGATATGCCAACCCTATTCACACTCGACTCGAAGAAATAGGTAGTTGTATTCATTAGGAAATTTGATTACTGGTTGCTAAGGAAGCAAAACTTGATACAACTCGAAGAAACGAACAAAGATCGCATTTTGGTCAGCTGATTTCAACGGAGATTAGGCCTCTATTGCGAGTCTGATTTATCGTAAGTCCAACCTCAAGTTCTAGTAGGGAGCGGACGGTTCATCCTACAGAGCTCTGGGTGGTTTCAATCGATTCTAAAAATTGAATAATATTTTAAATTGGTGAAAAAACAACACTTTTATATCGAGAGTTTTCGATTTAGGGCACTTTTGAAAATTACAACCCTATTTTTCACCCCTTAGAAGTGACTGACGTCAACCAATAGCTTCGCGGCAAAACTAGACCCCAAATGAAGTACATGTACCAAATTTCCATGGTAACTAAGGAAAGTGCCGCGTACAGCATGCGGCGGAACGACGAATTTTTTTAATTCGTTTTTCGGATTCTACATACTATGAAACGTAAACCATCACATTTTGAATGGGGATTAACTTTTTCTTTATTCTTCTTTATCAAAAATAATAAACCAATAGTGGCAATTGAAATGCATAAACCACAGAATGGACGATGGTAGTTCACTAAAGTTACAATCACTAAAGTTACAATTCGAGACAAAATTATATCACTAAGGTTGAAATCCAGTGCGGGCGATCAAAGTGACAGTGAAATACCCACACACATACGTAATATACATACAGACAAACGGAGAATCGTGGACCGGATAGTCTTGTGGACTGATTAGCACACGGAGGGTTGTGGACTGTTATTAGCAATGATTCTTTGAAATGACAGATTGCATCGCTCCTACTCTCTTTTTTGTTGAGGATGCAGGATCGACGTGACCGGTGAGGTCAACAAGTGTTGTGGGATGTTTGAAGACTGAAAGATAATCGCCCCAATGATTCAGTACCTAAGACGATAACTCAGATATTCATTCGTTTTCATATGAACTCGTAGTATTCAATATTTCATGGTTCTCAAGATAGAATCAACATTCCGCAGGATGAACAAAAGTTGTGTGTAATCTGGAGAAAAAGCAAGCTCAAAAACAGTAATCGCAATTTAAATTGGAAAGTTTTTGCTCCCAGTTTCACCAAATGTAGCTTTGTATTCATTGTGGAGATACGAACATGCACATATTTTCTATTTTCTACGGGCTCCCCAGTACTTCTTATTTACTGAACGAAGAAACGCTGCAAATTATTACACAATGGTTTATTATTTTTCTATATAGATCACTCGTCTACAAAATCACCAACCATCCAATATGAAGGAAAAAAAAATAAATAAAATAAAAAAACTCAAAAATAATTTTAAAAAAAATCAAAATCACCAACCATCGGTCGCATTTCGGTCAGCTCTATTTTGAACGGAGATTAGGTCTCGTAGGGATAAATCGGTATATAAGTAGTGGAACCTCAAGTTGACACCGTCTGATCCCAATGTTGACATTCGGTTCCCAATGTTGACATCGCCTTTCAATATTTAAAAGGGTGTCAACATTAGGAACTGCAGATGTCAACATATGCAATTCTTGAGGACAAATGTTGCATTGGGGGCAAAAAACCATTTTTGAAAAAACTCGTTTGTGATCATATAAAATACATTTAGGTAAGTCCAATACGTGCAAACTGTTAACAAAGAACTCACAATTCATAATAACTAGTAATTATAAGTTCCATTTTTTTGAACACTTTTGTAGAACGCAGAATTGAATGATTTTTCTTTCTAATAGTGTCAAAACTGTGTAATTTTACCCTATGTATACAATGTCTGTGCGAATCAATCGGGCTGCTTCAGTCACAGGTTACAATTTTCAAAAGTAGAAGGTAGGCATACAATTTAAATTTATCTTTGGGTACCTGAATTCTCGATCCCATTACTGATCTCGGTTCTTCACTGAAAACATACCATAAACTTGACGAGTTTTTCAGATTTAAGATCTGAAGCTTCATTTTGGGATGAATTTTAGCGGCCTCGACTCTCCTTCATTCTTATTTATTTATTTATTTATTTAATACGGGCAAGCCCAATTACATTTTAAAAATAATAAGTCATTCTACACAAGGGAACGTGAATCTAACTGATATAAATGCGGGAATAAATGATGAAAGATTTAAACAGAAAAGAAAAACAAAAGGGGGAGGGGGAAATGAAAATGAAAACTACTGAAATGAAACTTGGGAGTTTGAAAATAAAGTCTTGAGCGATGAGAGGGGAGAGAAAAAGAAATCGAACTGGGGATAAAAAGTCAAAAAGAGATTGGCACTTCGGGGAAGACGGTGAAGCGGTCGATTTTTTTCGCTTTTTTTTTTTTTTCTTCTTCCCGTCAAAGTATGATTAAGTAAATAACTTTCCTAAAATTGGCAATGACTTCTTCCGTCCATCCAATTTTGGGACGTTCTCGATGTAGGATTTTAATTACTCTGCCTCCAGGACTCTCCGTAAGAGCGTCTTCCTCCTGCCGTCGTGCAGGCACCGGCCAATGTATTCCTTTACTCTTATTGAAGCTCACAATATCTGCCTTTAACAGATATTCCTCTACCTCTCAATTTGTCCGGATTCTCCACATTCCTCTATCATAGGCCCCATTATTCTAGTCACGATTCTCCGTTCGAGAAAAGTGAGTTGGATTTTTTTCTTTCACTGTTCAGTCTTCGGAACTGTAGCAAACTACAGGTCGTATGAGGGCTTTGAAAAGCAGCAACATCGAGATTCTTGATAGCAATCTCGACTTGAATTATCTGTGGCATGCAAGAAATGTTCGGTTTTCCGACAGCTATCTTTTATTTATGTCAGTCTTCACATTGCTATCATCTGTGACAACTGAGCCCAAGTATGCGAAGTCACACCCTCGAAGTTATGATCTCCAAACGTGACATTGCTGGCCTTCTTTTACGGCTGTTATCCATCTAAACGCACATTGTCTATGGTTCGTTTTAAAATGGAATGCATTGGTACTCATAGGTGACCAATGGCCGTTAGCTGGTTTAATTCCCGTGAGAACACCGAAGTTAAAGCCGGTCGGCTCGGGAGATTATCTGGATTGGTAACCCCACAATTTTTCGGGTTATGCCGTTGGTGAACCCTGCTTTACTCAACACCTTCAGACCGGGGCTCAAAACCCAGATTGTCCCCAGGACCAAGGAAAATTTTGGAACTTCACAGCAAAACAGTCGCACTGATGAGAAGCCGGCATTTTTGCGTGATAACATGCACTGATATCCGAAACCGAAAGGTTGGGACGGTAAGGTGGGTTCATTCCGAAGCGATTGAGACCAAAAAGAGCCCTGTTGGGGAAAAAATGAACTATCCAGAGCGTTTCGAAAAATGATCATGAGTTCATGGATCCACCGTGGAAGCAGCCGTACCAGGCGAAGGTTTCGCGTGGATCCAGGGTGGAAGCAGCCGGTCTGAACGTGTTAAGCGGGTGAGGCAATAAGTAGCCATGAGCAAAATCGTTGGAACCAATTCTGACCTTTCCTTTGGAAGACAGCTGATGACGTCCGCGACTTCAGTTGAATGGGGTGTGCGCATGGGTCGGAAAAACTGTTTATTGTTATTTTTAATCTAAACTACACTTCCTTCTGAGCGTTTTGACACCAACCGCTTCTTTCTAGCGTGAGAAGAAATTTTTCTATGATGTTTCAATGTGTCGAATGTTTATGACGTCACAGTGGGACCCCCCGTCCTGCCGCGTGGCGTCAAAAACATTCGAAACTGAAAAATCATAGAAAAAGATCTACTCATCCAAAAACATAACAGCCGGTGTCAAAACCCTCAGGATGAGGTCTACTTTCGAATAAAAATTAAAAAAAAAATCAGGCTCACCCCCATTTACTTGAGATGGATGTTTACTTTACTACTTTTACTTTACTTTGATACATAGGAGGTATAAGTTGGAATATCGAATAAATTCGCATTATGGTGCCCAATAAAATTAACTGTGATGATAAATTATTCTAAATTCTTATACGAGTTTGAGCTCAGAAAGGACCATTGCAAATTTTATTCTGCCTCTTACAAAGTTCGGAGACCATAATAACACGTAGAAATCTGCAACTCAAGGTGTCTCAGGTTTCTTGAGGATCAGCCTCAAGACACCTGACTGATCGCTGGGCAAAATAACTGCACTTCTTGTCACTCAGGATGATGTGGGGACCCACAGTACTGCCCACTGCCCTTTATCTCGATTTCAACTGTGCAGATGACACTTCTATGGGCTGGAAAGGGGTCCGGCCGACGAGGAGGGAAACCGGGCAAGTGTTTTGCACTTTGCATCAAAAACGGCTCAAAGGGGAGAGAAAAAAAAGGGGCGAGGGGGGGTCCAGAAGCGATGATCTGGTTCTTCAAGGCGTGCGTGTGTGCCAGGTGCGCGGAGCTCTCCGTTCCCACGGTTTTTCGGGGCTACCCACCACCTCCGCGTCCCAGGGGCCACAGCTGGCGGACCTGCGGGGAGGAAATTCTCGTATCGAGATGGCTTCTTGAGGTAGTCCTATCGCCATCTCGCTCGCTCCTTCGTACGAACCCGTCGCCTCGTCTCTCTCCGTTGACGCGGGGGCACGCTCGTTTTCCCATCGAAAAGCTTGACAAACAAGCTATCTCGGGAGCCAGTCCAGATAACTAAGTAGCCACTTCCAGAAACCTCTGCCCTCACTTCGCCCCGTCTCTTTCCAACACCTTATCTGGACCCTTTCATCAGTTTTGGGTTCACCCGCGACACTGCGGCTTCGAGCTGCCTGCGACGCGATTTCCTAAATTTGATGTAACAATTGTAACGATCCCGCGTTTCCTGTTATCTAACGATTTTCAATAAACTCAGTTCTGGTTATACATGGAATAAATAACAACCATCCACTAGGCGGAGCGTCTCTCATGGATACAAGACTAATTTTATTAGAAAATCCAGGACTAGCTTATCGACCGATGGAAATCAACATAGAAAAACTAATAAACCACTGCTTGATAATAATTGGTTTATTCTACATTGAAAAAGAAATTACTGCATAAAAATAAACCTTATATTCGAGCGAGTACAAAATTATAACCTCACTGGAAATTTGCTGTTTTATATTTCAAAAGAAGTAGGATCCGAAATCAGTCAAAAAATCAATTTCTCCCTTAGAGGGAAAAACAATAGAAGATCATGCTTCTTCTTCTTCTTCATGATCTTCTTCTTCTTCTTCTTCATGATCTTGATCTTTCTTCTTCTTGTTCTTCTTCTTGGATATTTCCATGATTGTAGGTGTCATTTGAAAATTAAAATGATGAAATAAAATACACATAAGATATGGACATATAAAGTCCTCTGTCTCCTAGACAACTCTAACGTCGCTCAGCGGCTTGATAGGACCAAACCCTATTGATAGGACCTAGTGATAAATAGAAACACAATGTTGTGTAACCTTTTCTTTAAAGCATAGCCATTGGGCTGTTGACTACACAAACTGTTTGATTAAATTTTGAAAGAAAATTAACTAGATAGGCTCCTTATGTGCTCAGTTGTTATGTTATTAATATTCATTTAATAAATAAATTATCATTGAAAAATGGAAAAAAAATTATGAAATATTAGCACTAGCGTTAGTAATGCTCAATAATGTTTTATGGTACGAAACGTATGAAATATAATTTCTTGTTTCCATATGATCTACATATAGTGTGAATGCAGCATCATTGACTGAATTATGTCTGGTTGTATTCTAGAGAACCTTGCTTCACAGCTACCGATACGTTGCTATAATTATGTTTACTGGTATCGCGTTGCATTTTTTTTTTTTTTTTTTTTTTTGCAAGAAAAGTGTAGAACAATTCCTTTACAGCCAAACGTTGCATTTTTTGTGGCAAAAAAAGTGTCGCGAAAAATTCCTTGACCCCTAGCCAAAAAATACATCCATGTCAAAATTTCGTCCGCCGTTCGCGGTACTTAGTCACCATGAACCGAAATTGATGAAATTTTGGGTTCCATTTGGAATTTGTTGTTCCCGAAGCTTCTAGTTATTGTCACTCACGTTTAAGTTAGTAAAATTAAAATAAAATAAAAACATCGAAAAATGAAGAAAAATGCCACGAAATTCTAGGTAAGAAATAGAAGTTGACATTTACAAAGACTAGAAACACATTCATTATAAATATACTGTTTTTTCATCAATTTAAGTTTTTTAATATTTAGAATCGAGTGAACCCACTGTTTAACTGTTTCTCCGATCTTTGAAGTCCTCTCCTAATATTTAGGTACCAAATTTTACTGTTATAATATAGAGAAGATAAAGTTGAAGTCGGTTCGGTTGAAGTTTACAGACACAATTCACTTTTTTCTCAACACTTGTAACAAATAAGAATTTACCGAAACCATGTGAATTTGGACAGTGAACTGACGTAGTCAAACGACAAATATAGGAAATTATTTAGAAACCAAAATTCTCGCAGTAGCGACACCCACCCGGAACTCTTTCCTGTAGGTATTATTTATTTATTTTATTTCGAGTTCATGGTTCCATCTAATCCTCCATCCCTCGCCGTCATAAACTGGCCCGAATATCTTCCTTAGGACCCTTCTTTCAAATACTCGGAGGGAGTTTTCGTCTGCGCTACTCATCACCCAGGTTTCGGCTCCATAGCAGCCAATAGGACGTATCAGCGCTTTATACAATGAAAGTTTTGTTTTCCTGGTCAAGAGTTTGGACTTGAACATATTCGCCATACTGAAGTAAGCTCTATTTGCTGCCATTGTCCTACTTCTTATTTCGTGGCTAATCAAGTTCCCACTATTTATTAGGACACCTAGATACTTGAATTCGTCCACACCTTCAAAGTCATAGGTTCCGATTTTCAGGTTACGGGCTGTTTTGGGCGTCTTTGAAGGCGACATGATCAGGTACTTTGTTTTCTCTTCGTTGATACATAGGCCCAGCTTTCTACTCATTCGCTCCAACTCAACAAAAACTTCCTTTATGGATTGCTCTGTGCGGCCCAGAATTGCCAGGTCATCTGCATATCCCAGTATTTGGCTTGATCTTGACAAGAGGGACCCTCAACTCTCCACCTGCTTCACAGCTTTGTGGAGTGCCAAGTTGAAAAGGGTAGCAGAGAGCGCATCGCCTTGCCTTACGCCTCCTCTTACGTCAAAACACTTACTTTTTGATTTTCCAACCTGCACTTTTGCTTGGGTGTTTCTCATTGCCATTTCAATTAGCTTGATTTTAGCATGGAACTATGCTTTAGCCTTGGACTCACTTGCCGAAAAATGTCACACGAATATGTCACACGAATATGTCACGCGGAATGGGTAACGCGGATGGGTGACGAAATTTTCTTATGATTTTCACGTACAACCGAGCTGTTGGTAGGGAAATGGAACTTCCGCAATTGTAATCACACAGTAAACGTTCACCATCCGTTGGAAAGCTCCTGATTTATGTCGCATTTGTATATTGAGTGTTATATTAATGTGTTAGGTGTTTATCCAATAATGCGATATTATAAATAGTTAGTAAACAATCTCATGTGTCGCTAGCCTGGTTCATTACCAGGGAAGTTAGAAAATACCACAGTTCGTATCCATCGTAAAGCATAGTTCCATGTTTCTCGAATTTTAGCCGTAGGCTCTAAGTGAAAAGCATCCGGGGGTCCAGGGGGCTTGCCCCCTGGCGAGGCGCACAGCGCCGAGTTTTTACTGGGATATTGAATTCTGTCATCGCTTTGTACAGTTGGCTTCTGTCTACTTTGTCGAATGCTTGTCTAAAATCTATGAATAGTATGTGTACGTGCGTATTCCTGGCATGCAGTTTTTCTAGGAGGTTTCTCATCACAAAGATCTGGTCTGTTGTACCTCTTCCGGGCCGAAACCCGCTCTGGTATTCAGTTAGAAGATCTTCAGAGAATACTTGGAGCCTTCTTAATAGGATATTTGTAAGTATCTTGTACGCAGCATTTAGCTATGTTATGCCTCGATAATTCTGACATTGCGGTCTGTCACCTTTTTTGAATATTGGAATTTTCTTTTATTGGAACATTTTATTGGAATGTTTCCTGTAGGTAACAAGAGAATAAATCGCAAATGAATGTTCACTGACGGAAATAAGACAAATGTTTGGCAACCATTAATTGAAAAGCGGAATTCTTTGTCGGCAGGTCATCTATACAGAGATGCTGTTCAAATTCGAGGCTCGCGAGGCGCTAGAAATGTCATGGTGGCTAAGGGATAGGAGGGGGGTCCACTATTTCTTACTCAAAATACTAACTAAACTACATTGAGTAATTCAGTTTTGTGGAGTAGAAGGGTGTATAAAAATGCTTGTTTTATCGCCTAACTAGTGGTTTAAATTGAACTAATTCTTATCCAATGGGACGACCCCTGGAAGTATCCATTGCTAAACAATTTGTTTCTCGTTGGTTGTAATCGATTAGGTGCCCTGTTTATTCGCAGAACGGTCAGCCATGCTGGATGAACAGTTGAGTTTCTTCAAATAATACTGTGTAATATTACTGTACATGTCTAATACACATTGTATTGTAGATTGTTATTGTAGAACAATGTTTTTTTCTACGTCCCTTAATCTACCACAAATTACCTATTTACTTAATAACCCCATCCATAGAGCCTAGAGAGGGGGCGTCGGTGGTCTAGTGGACAGTGTACCCGACTGCGGTGATAAGATAAGAACCGTCTTGCGGGGATGCGAGTTCGAATCTGGTCGCTAGCAGAAAGTTTTCTGTCTATTAGACGATCGGCAATCTCTCGTTCCAACCCAGGGCGGTGATGTTTGGGAAGCCATGAGCGAAATCATCAGAACAAATTCCCTAAGGGGAGACAGCTGATGACGTCCGCGACGCCAAGAATGGCAGTCGGACGAAAATTCAACCTGAAATGGTTGCTTACTTTACTTTACTTACTTTACTTACTAGAGCCTAGAGCTCCTACACTTTGATTTATTTTTTGAACCAATAAGCTTCGTCAAGCGAGCATTTTGTTAATTTTTCTTTTTGCTTCCTTGTACATTTCGTTTTTTTCACATAAAAGTTCTTATTTTAGTATAAAATTAGTACTTCGATTCCATGGGAGTAGGAAATTATTTATACATTATACTATGTAATTGGGCATTTAGCCCGTGTATATAAAATAAACAAATATTCGACCAAAAGATATCAGTCTTGTAATTATGTTTTGCGAGTAAAATAATTACACCTGGAACTGCCTTCGCAGTGGTCCTTACCGCCAACACTTGCAGTCTATTAGCTTTTTAAACTCATTCAACATTCGAGAGGAAAAAGGTAACCATCTGTGTAATTACGAGACACATTAAGTTGTTAGCCCTCGTATACCGGATACGATACACATTCCACACTTGTCGTCGGGGTCCCGCAGACGCATGTGTGACGTAGCGTGAGAACGGGGCACGCTACTCCCACACATGCGCCCGCACATGTGGGCATAACGTCCTTGTCTCGTGCTTATTTCTGGTTCAACCTCCCAACTCTTTTTTTTCCAACGCGTTTTTTCTTATATTCCAGCCTTTCGTAACACAACGTGTCTAGCGACGTTTTAAACGGGGCGGCCCTTCGTATTTGAAATGTGGAGGGTGGGCGAAAAAAAAATTCGAAGGAAGAAAAACTTCTGAGACTTGCGCCTGTTTTGGTTCAGACTGGGAAGGGAAATATGAGAAGATCCAACATGTGTCATTTGTGCGTCACGAAGTTTTCAAAACCGCCTTCAACGGCGCTTTTATGGCACCGACAGAAAAACAGTATGAACTAAAACTCTGAACCCTTCTACCTCGCCCATCAGAAACCACCCTGAGTTGGAGCAGATCATGCCTGGAATATTGTTAAGGCTCGTTTGAGTTTGCTTTCGATTTTGAATGTTTCCAAAATATGAGATCATTGACAGCAGATACCGCCTCCAACTGCTTGAAATGTGAACTCTCTGCTAGAGGATTTTTTCTATTGGAATATTCCTGGCGAATTGCTTCCTTGTTGAAGGACACAAATTCATTCTCAAAATATGTGTTTCTACACAAAACACCGTACTAAATGACAGGTACTTCCTAGTACTTCACGATGGGTTGAATATCGTAAATAATATAATCACACAACAAAACACTCACCTCTGTGTCAATCAATTGGCCCTAATTGAACTGGTATCACTAGTGTCACCGAAAACATCCCAGAAACTCCACAGCTGTCCCAATGTGTCGCCAGAGTAACCAAAATTACATTGCAATTATAAATTTAATGAACAGTAGATTTTTTTGTGGGCTATTGAAAGTCTCAAAATAGAGTTGCGACCAGCATTTCCAATGAAATCAATTTGAAAATTTCATAATCTTGTTGACTTCTAACTTACAAAAAATATTTTTAAAAACCAGCTTTATCAATTAATTTTTAAATGCCAATTTAAATCTAATTAATCTGGTGACACCTTGGGACAGCTGTGGAATTCATAAGACGTTTTCGGTGACAATAGTGACACCATGGTCCAATTAGGGTTAACAATGTAAGTAAAGTAGGTTAGTAGTTCAAAAACGGTTCAAATTATTACTCAAAACTGTATCATTTTTCTGTATGGATCACTCTTCTGCAAACAACACATCACGATCGCATTTTGGTCAGCTAAAATTTGAACGGAGAGACCTCTTTTGTTATTCAAAGTCATGTTTCTGAGTGATCGTGGGTCCAACCCTTAAGTTCTTATAAAAACGCAATACTATTCTAAATTGATGGAAAAACTATACATTTATATAAACATTTTTTGAGCTATGGAGTATTAAAAATTTCATCCCTCATTTTTCACCCCTTGGAAGTTACTGACATCAACCAATGAGCCTCAGGGCACGACTAGTCCCCAAATGAAGCTCTCATAGCAAATTTCATCAAAATCTGTCCTTGATAACTAAGGAAAGTGCCGAGTACGGTGGTCGGCATTCGGTGGACGGATGGAAAAATTTGTATTCGATTTTCGGATTTTACTTACTATGAAATGTAAACAAGTAAATTATGAGGGGGGGGGGGTCGACAAAATTTTTTCTTGGTCGAATCCTAAAACTGCATAGCATTAATAAATTGGGTGAGGCCTCGGGTGGATTCCAATGATTTATTGGATGTAGACTCTTGAATGAGTATAGATAAATTTCAAGGCAATCCAACCAGTATTGAAGATCAAAGATATTCTGCCCAATGATATGAATGGGAAAGAACACTTGATGTATTTTTGAGAGAGGAAAAAAAAAACACTATTGAACATTGTAGAAGGAATAAAGGTGGACAAGGACTCTAGTAGTTGTCGAAACGTATTGGATTGGACACTTGATATCTTGTTTCGTGTTTTTATCAATTGGGAAATCATCAACAAGATCGACAAATTCATGTTTCGTACTGGGCAATACATTAGTGTTCCGATCAATTCAATCATTTTTACACGAACTGCTGTAATTCTTCGCGAGTAAACTGTACCGCCCACCCAACTTGGAAGCCGTTTTTAATACAATTGAAACCGTACTTAGGGCACTTCATTCACCTTCAATTTGATGGTCAACAACATGGCAGAGAAGAGAAAATGGTGATGTGAAAATGTGTTGTTTCAGTTCAAAAGCTCAATTCATTGATTTAAAATTGATGGTCAACATAATGAGAAAAGTCGAATGACGACTTCAATAATAGATGCGGAAAGGATATTAGGAACCAATTAATTTTGAGAAACTTGAATTTTTTCAGTTGTATGTTTCGGTACGAGTAAATTTGACAAAAAAATATCTATATTAGCACAATAGTGCTATTTGTTGAGAAGTTTTACTTAAAACCCCTTTTTGGTTTATTATTTTCAATAATGAACCTTTGGAATCGACCAAGAAAAAAAAAATTTTAACACCCCCTCAAAATTTGATGGTTTACGTTTCGAAGTACGTAAAATCCAAAAATCGAATAAAAATTTGGCCGTCCGTCCGCCGTACGCCGTACGCCGTACGCGGCACTTTTGCCACTTAGCATTGACCGATTTTGATGAAATTTGGTATGTAGGCTCCATTTGGGGTCTAGTTGTGCCCCGAAGCTTTTGGTTGATGTAGGTCACTCCTAAGGGTTCCAAAATCAATTTTGAAATTTTGAAAACGCCCTAACTCAAAAAATTTCGGTATTGTTTTTCCTTCAATTTAAGATTCTACGGAATTTTTAGAATTTTTTGAGACCACGCGGAGCTCTGTAGGTCAAACCGTTCGCTCCCTACAAAAATTTAAGGGTTTATATTGAAATATATATATATATATAAATCAAAACACGTGTGTGAGTCGCAAAAGAGGCCTAATCTCCGTTCAAATTTTAGCTGACCAAAATGCGATCGATGGTTGATGATTTTGATTTTTTTTTTTTGATTTAAAAGAAAAAATTTTTTGATTTTTTTTTTTTTTCATATCGGATGGTTGGTGATTTTGTAGACGAGTGATCTATATAAAAATAATAAACCGTTGTGTAATAATTTGCAGCGTTTTTGATATTATATTCTGGTTTCGCTCCAAATTAACTTGAGCTTTCTACAAGTGCACATGAACAATCAATTTTACGCCACTGTACCTCATACTATTGTTTGGATATCTAATTGAGTTATTATGGAAAAGGATGCCTGGAATTGACCTGGATTAATCCAAATCAATTTCCTTCTCTCAAGTTTATATCAATAATATAATTCATAAAAGTAGCATTAAAAAGCAAGTTTAAAATGTCATATTTTGTTTTTTTTTTCTGAGCGAATTGGATATTGATTGCATTTATAGTACCAATGCGTACCATAAATACCCTCTACCCTCTCATAATTTAATGGACGCCCCTCCAAAGATGATCAATAACTATCTATCCTAATAATTACTAACTTTGAATAGAAGAAAATTGATTAAGACACTCCGTAGAGAAGACCACATCAGCCTAATCATAAATTTATACGATTATTCAATGAGGTTGTCCACCCACCACGACCTGAAAGGGAGCACTTGTTTTTTACCACCAGTGTTACACGATGAAGAAATATCACTTAGGTTCAATACATAAATCTAAAAGCACCTGTAGTACATAAGGTGATTTGGGAGAAGAACCGACCAGCTGTTCATGTATACACACATCTTGAAGAACACCCTGGTATTAACACCGCTCGTATTGTTTAATTGGGCGGTAGAGCCGTAAGTTACCTTTTAAAATGGGGCTCAACCTGAAGAGGTATTATCCTTAGGACCTGGGGTCACACCACGTGGGACACACGTGGCCAGCTGTCAAGATTTCCCACGCTCGCGAGGAACCACCCTTGCGCTGCTTACCTTCCAAATGTCAAGGTGGGCCTCAATGAGGAATCTGCTCCTCGATAGAAGGAACGGAGCATTATCTCCCCACGGCAGATGCTGGTAACAGATAATCCACACAAAAAACTATCAAGTGGACGACTTTCAATAGCCAGTAGGTCCGCCTCTGTTATGATTCTATTCCGTGATTGGATACGTGTCTATTGACAAAACTGAATGTCCATTTTCATATGGAAATAGGTCTTTACCTGGTCATAATTTATGTCTAGAATTAACGGAAATAATGGTCACGCAAAGACACCGAAAGTACCTACTTACGTTCAATCATCACCAGATGTTACAACACTTTTCTTTTCCGAATAATAGAGAAGACATCAATGATTATCATCTTTCTCTGCATAACTAGGATTAGTACGTTAGAATCCTCCGTGTACTTTTTCAACATAGCGAATTTTACAATATATTTATATATTTTTTTTTATTAACACACACATTTAAAAAAAACATCATGCAGGCATGTATTATACTTTCTAAAAAATAATTATTATAACTTCATCTATACTTGATGTTCATTTAAACATTTACCTAAGTTGAATAATTTTTCTTAAATATACCCCCCCCCCCCCCACAATGAGCAGAGCTTGTAGCGTGGTGGGGGAGTTTGAAAAAGACGATCCTTCTTTGACAATAAATCTATTGGTTTTAAAAAATACGCTAAATGTTATTTGAATGTCGCTTTTTGTTTACTTTTGTGTTATTGTTATAAGTTATACAAATATATAAATCTGGATACCATTAATATACAAATGAAAAATTATTGCAAAAGTTTTCCAATCTAATTTTCTTGTTGATCCATCTCTTAAGTCTCTCTCCTTCCAAACTCTCCTCAAGTAAATAGAGGATTTTTGGAGATGTGAATAACCAGTTTTTTTAGGACGTCCCACAGTAAGACTTGGGCGTCCTTATGCGATCGATCTGGGGAAAAGTTGGACAACACTCAACACAAAAAAAAAAATAACCACACAGTAATCCGTTTTAGACCATTCTGAATCCAAATCCGCGAAAAAAACCATAGGTGTATGTCTGTGTGTGTGTGTGTGTGTATGTGTGTATGTGTGTGTAACAAAATCTTGTGTACTCTGCACAGGCCTTAGTTCTCAACCGATTTTCCTGGTTCTTTTTTTGTTCGTCGCGGAAAACTATCTAGTTGTGCACTACGTCGCCGGAATTTCGAATTTTGCCTTTTAAGGGGGGGAAAGGGGGGGTTAATGCTCGAAAAACGTGCGTTTTTGGGCATAATCTTGTGTACTCTGCCCAGGCCTTAGTTCTCAACCGATTTTCGTGGTTCTTTTTTTGTTCGACGCGGAATACTATCTAATTGTGCACTACGGCGCCGGAATTTTGAATTTTGCTTTTTAAGGGGGGGAAAGGGGGGGTTAATGCTTAAAAAACGTGCGTTTGCGGGTATAATCTTGTAAACACTGCCCAGGCCTCAATTTCCAACCGATTTGCGTGTTTCTTTTTTTGTTTGACTCAAATAACTTCCGAGTTATACTTGATTTTACCAGAATACCAAAATTCGCAAGGGGAGGGGGTGAGTGGGGGGATAATATTCACAAAATATCCGATTTTTCATTATTTCGGTTTCTTTACTGCTTACTAATTGTACCCAAGCTTTGAAATTGAGGGAAAATTCTCATTATACCTCAGGATTTTCATGAATTATTCTCTGTACCGCCATGGAACTGATAGTGGTGCCACCATGGTGCCAGGACACCATAAACCGCATATTACGTGGTTTTTTTTTTGTGTTTCACCTTGAATACGGATGTGAACTTCGACGGACTGCCTACTAAAACTAACAGATGAAAGTTCAATGTTACGACGTATTTCCGCTTTGGTGCCAGATTGGTACCATTGGTGGTGGTGGTGATGGGGGGGGGGGGGGGGGGGTAACTCGAATTCGCATGTTGGGTATCCTGGATCATGGATTTTAAAATGCTCTTCAGATTCGAGGCTCGCATGCCGCTAGAAATGTTAAGGTGGATAATTGTGGGGGGGGGGGGGGGGTCAGTATTTCTTGCCTAAAGTAATAGATAAATTACATCGAGTGAAACAGTTTTATTGCTTACCAACTGGTTAAACTGATCCAATACTTATCCAATGGGACGTCCCCTGGAATGCATGCATTACTAAACAATATGACAAAACGTGCGTTTGCGTGCATAATCTTGTAAACTCTGCCCAGGCCTCAATTTCCAACCGATTTGCGTGTTTCTTTTTTTGTTTGACTCAAATAACTTCCGAGTTGTACATGATTTTACCAGAGTACCAAAATTCGCAAGGGGAGGTGGTGAGTGGGGGATAATATTCACAAAATATCCGATTTTTCAATATTTCGGTTCCTTTACTGCTTACTAATTGTACCCAAGCTTTGAAATTGAGGAAAAAATTCTCATTATACCTCCGAATTTTCATGAATTATTCTCTGTACCACCATGGCGCCAGGATATGGTGCCATGATGCCATAAACCGCTTATTTCGTGTTTTTTTTTTTTTTTTTTGTGTGTTTCACCTTGAATACGGATGTGAACTTCGACGGACTGCCTACCACAACTAACAGATGAAAGTTCAATGTTACGACGTATTTCCGCTTTGGTGCCAGACTGGCACCATTGTTGGCGTTGGGGAGGTGGTGGTGGGGGGGGGGAGGGGGTGAACTCGAATTCGCATGTTGGGTATCGTAGATCATGGATTTTAAAATGCTCTTCAGATTCGAGGCTCTCAAGCCGCTAGAAATATTAAGGTGGAAAATGCGAGGGGGGGGGGGGGGTCAGTATTTCTTGCCTAAAGTAATAAATAAATTACATCGAGTGAAACAGTTTTATCACTTAACAACTGGTTAAACTGATCTAATGCTTATCCAATGGGACGTCCCCTGGAATGCATGCATTATTAAACAATATGTTTTTGTCCTGAGGCGGTGTTCATCTTAGGGACCAGGAACTTTTCTGTTGCCTCTGCTCTAGTCCCTTTTCTATGTTTTAAATGTGCGAATCTCCAACTGTTTTGACACTCAAAAATAATTAGAGACCTCAGACGAATTTTCCGGAAATTAAGCACATCTAGTTTCTTGAAGTACTCAACTGATATGCTAAAGTAAGATAACCGCGCAATGATTCTCACAATGGTTTTCTGAATACTTATCAATGGTTTCAGATATGTTTGCGACGCTCTATCCCAAGCTACAATACTGTATATCAGCTGAGATTGGACCAGTGCAAATATAGACTTCGAATATACAGCAGTTTCCTCAGTCTTTTCGTGACAGTTTCTGTGGCCAAGAAGGGCTACAAGGCCTAGAATATATCGATACCTTAAAGCACAAAGGAGCTATGTCCAAAAACGGAGTTTTCAGAAAAACGCAAAAGAAGTTTTCACCAGTGCACAATTCCTTTAACAATGGCTTACTACGCTAAACTCTTTAACTCTTCAACAAATTTTCGAGCTATAATCGTCAAAAAGGTCAATAATAGTTTTGTTGAATTTGAGTTTTTCTGAAATTAAAAAAAAATAAAAAATTTTGAAGATGGATGGACATAGCGCTTTTGTGCTTAAAGGTATCGATATGAGCCAAGAAGGGCTTCAAGGGTTGAACACTATTAATGGTCTCTGCAACGAGTAACTATTTTAGCAACTTAACAAAGACTAACATTAAGAGAGACAATCTAGGAGTTTTTCTAAAAGAAGGAAAATGTGAATTTTGCGTGCGACAATAACTGCACTGGACAGTGTAGTTTCTCAATTTATTTATTGGTTTATCGATACGTATGTGAAATAAAGACATGATGATGATCCTCACAACACGATACAATATTGATAGTTAAAGATCTAGAACTTGCGCAGAGTGTCAACGATGAAAACTATCTTCAACCCTCTTCACTTTTGGGTACTGACCTTCGAAGTAGGATAGATTTTGGGCAAACGTTTCTAAGGAAACGAAGAGTTTGAATAACTGGTTTTTTTCAGGGTAGAAGAAGAATGGTACGAGCATTACCATCGTCGTAACTTCATGTTGATCTCACTGTGTTCTAGAATGATTGCTCATGAATATTATGGTGCCCACTTCAAAAGGAAAATCTTATTTGGAAAAATTGAGACAAAGGGAAAGGAATCAAAGTAAACTCACTAGTAGTAGACACCCTTAGGAAATGTGACAAGTATTCTTTGCTCCCTCCTTCAAAATTTAGTTTCTCCAGGATATTCCAGGCTTAAAGTGGACAAAAAAAAACCCCTCCCCCATGCGATACAATGGGTTATTTTATTAAAACATGAGCTTCTTAGGATAAAAAAAAGTTTTTTCAAAATCTAATTTTGCACTAGTAGTCGACAGAGGTCTGCGTTAGTGGTCGATATAGGTGTGCTAGTGATCGACATGGGATTCGTATCAGTAGCCGCATGGTTTATGATTTGAAGAACAAAATTAAAGCAGGTTCTTTTATAAATTTATTTCATTTTGATTAGAATAAATCACAGTAAAACCAATAGAAAAATATTAGGTGTGTTTGTTTCTTAAGCAAACCACAGCTCACTTTGAGAAAATAGGGACTTTCGTAATAATTCAGAAGCCATGAAAGATCAAACTGCAAATAGTGTCCTATTCCCTTAGCTTTTCTCATTTATTGAAGGAGGTGTCGACTACTGACGCAGTGTCGACTACTAGTGCGTTTACCTCACTGTTTTTGAGGATATCATGCCTTTTTATACATTAGGGAATATAATATATTAATTATTTATTCAATTTAATCACAGTCATGCAAATAAATTTTGCACGCCTATGATTCTCAGCTAAAATTCCAACAAAGATTAGACCTCTTTTGCGATTGTAGGCAGTGAACGGTTTGCCCTACAGAGCTCCGGTTTTTCTTTAACAATTCTAAAAATTCAATACTATTTCAAATTGATGAAAAAACAATATCTTAATATCGAAATTTTTTGAGCGTTTTGAAAATTTCAACCTTTAGAAGTGACTGACATAGGGCACAACTAGACCCCAAATGGAGCCCATACACGAAATTTCATTAAAAAACAGTCCGCGTACAGCGGACGACGAAAAAATTTGACATTTTCGGATTCTACGTACCTTGAAACGTAAACCAACAGAATTTGAGAGAGGGATACAATTTTTTTCTAGGTCGATTCCAAAGGTTCATTATTCAAAATAATAAACCAAAACGAGTTATCCAACGCCACTTTATAAAATTTCATTTTATTGGTCTCAATGTCAGCTATGGCAGTGTCATATGATAAATTTAGGAAAGTCTTCATTGTGTGTGAAATTGCGTCAGTCTGTGGGGATCACAATGTCAAGATTCGTCATTCCATGATAAAAATAGCCCACAGTAGTCTGTTACACATTATTAAAATTCGAGATTATTTATGAAGAAAAAAAATATTTTCTACCGGTTGTCTTCCTGACATTTCCAATGAGTCAAAACCGTGTAAAACGACATAAAAACAATAATAACAGAGAATTCACAACTTCTGCGAGCTCGGCCAAGGGAGATTAGATTTCAAAGGTAAATATGTACTCTGAGAGCTCTTGGAAAAGACGTATGACTCAAGGAGTTCTGAGTCACCGATCGTACGCTTTGGCTGAGTCGGCTGGTCATCGGTGCCCCCCTCCAGGCTCTCCTCTGCAGTCAACTCGCACACAAACACTCACATTGACGTCAAGTATAGGAAGGTCCCCGCGGTATTTTGCGGTATTTTCCATAGCTAATGAGCGGATCATGTTGAGGTTGACTCAATATTGACGTCGGAGGTTTTTCTCGGTCGAGTCAACCAGAACCGATGACGCTCAAAAGACGATCGGATCATTTCAATTTCGTGGGATTCCGATCGACCGAACTTTCCAGAGGATATTCGTTTCAAAATAAACTTGAAAATTACAAACTACAAAATAGAAAAAAAAATCCAGGGAAAAACTAGCCGAGTCCTCGGGTTTTCAATTATGCAAAAATCAAGATTTAACTAAAAGAGAAAGTTTCAATTTTACCGTTCCAAACAATTTTAGCAATTTTACCGTTCCAAATAATCAATATTAAGAAATTTAATTCATAATTTGTTTTTCTTCATTTCTAGAACTTGTGACACACCTGGCTTGATTGTTCCCTAAACCTACCATGTTTCTTCGTGTCAGTTTATTACCTAATTTATAGGACTTTTGATCATCGTAAAGTTGTGAAAATGAGTGGTTTAGAAAATTGGGTATTGTTTACAGTATTATTTACATCTGTTGAACTATTTCAGAATGTTATAAAACGTACAGAATATGTGAGTCACAATATTATTATGATAGATGACCTGATGACTGGTCTGATAACAAACTAGACTATCTCAAACGGACGGTACAAAATACACAACACGTGATATCAATTCGAATGTTTCACTGCAAAATTCCGAAATACTACATGAAAAACAAAAAACCCTTAGTTTGAATTCAGTTTTGGTTTATTATTTTCAATAATGAACCTTTGGAATCGACCAAGAAAAAAAAAATTTAACACCCCCTCAAAATTTGATGGTTTACGTTTCAAGGTATGTAGAATCCAAAAATCGAATAAAAATTTGGCCGTCCGTCCGCCGTCCGCCGTACGCGGCACTTTTGCCCCTTAGCATTGACCGATTTTGATGAAATTTGGTATGTAGGCTCCATTTGGGGCCTAGTTGTGCCCCGAAGATTTTGGTTGATGTAAGTCACTTCTAAGGGTTCCAAAATGAATTTTGAAATTTTGATAACGCCCTAACTCAAAAATTTTGATATAAAGGTATTGTTTTTCCTTCAATTTAAGATTCTGTAGAATTTTTAGAATTTTTTGAGACCACGCGGAGCTCTGTAGGTCAAACCGTTCGCTCACTACGAGAATTTAAAGTTTGGCCGTACGATAAATCAGAAACACGAGTGTGAATCGCAAAAGT
This sequence comes from Apolygus lucorum, assembly GCA_009739505.2. NCBI lineage: Eukaryota > Metazoa > Arthropoda > Insecta > Hemiptera > Miridae > Apolygus > Apolygus lucorum. The sequence continues at coordinate 36,020,660 of CM019177.2, forward strand.
GGCCTAATCGCCTTTCAAGTGTTAGCCGACCGAAATGCGATCAATGTTTTTCTTCATGTTTGATGGTTGGTGGCTTTGCAGACGAGTGATCTATATAAAAATAATAAACCATTGTGTAATAATTTGCAGCGTTTTTGATACTGGTTGACGCGTACAGTTCAACACAATGAACAGGAAACTGTTCGTGGGCTCAATTTCACAAGGGGCCCATACGCATTATTGTATAATCTGAATAACGACAACGTTCCGTTTTCACGTAATATCAAGGAGAATGTGTTCCTTGAAGGTCATAGGCGGGGAAAAAACTTTACCGCAGAAAATGAAGGTTATTGTCAGAGATGGGTATTTTAATTACTCATCTTTACACTTATTTCTTCTTTCATTCCATGTTTACATTAATCGATCCTATAGGAGGACAGGAAGAACTACAGAAATGCATTAGAAGCCTCAGAATCCGAATAGCCAAGTCAGACTATTACTTCGAGCGCACTTCATACCAGAGAACTGCTTCTTTCGAGAACTTGCTTCCACGTAAATTTCCGTTTTTAATGTTTTAGAGAACCAAAGTAATACCTTCATAATATAGTGATACAATGAGAGGGAACTCAATCCAAATATGTTGAATGAATAATGAATATGACTACTAGAGTATTCGATCAAGAAGAAAAACGAAAACGCCCTAATCTATACCGTACGCAAGGAGATATCAACAGTTTAAATAATGTATGATCTTGCGTCAGAGGAGTGCTAACAAGCTATTACAGCATTCAGTCGTCATCATCAAGACAATTTTAGTTCAACACCGTCATTTACTGTGGTGACAAAAGTATTATATTCAAATTGCGTTTTTTCAAATAGTAACTACTTGAATCGATTATGGCGGACAAACTCTGCTAGATCGAAAAGAACATTTCTTTCTCTCTGTTAGATTAAAAAAAAAAACGCTGCAATTATTACACAAAGGAAAGAACAAAGGAAACAGGGAAATGTGGGTTCCTTTATGAGGACATTTGATTACTGGTTGCTAAGAACGCAAAACAGAGTACAACTAGAAGAAACAAAATTTGTTTAATAATCGTTATTTAATAACGATCGCATTTCGGTCAGCTAAAATTTTTACGAAGATTAAGACTCTTTTGCGATTCACACTCATGATTCTGATTTATCGTAAGTCCAACCCGGGATCGATCGGTCGGCCCTACAGAGCTCTGGGTGGTTCCATTCGATTTTAAAAATTCAACTATCTTAAATTGATGATTAAAAAAAACCTTCATATCAAAGACTTTTGAGCTAGGGCATTTTCAAAATTTCAACTCTTATTTTTCAATCCTTAGATGTGACTGACACCAACCAAAAGCTTCGGGGCACAATCATACCCCGAATGGAGCCCATGTTATACTAAATTTCATGAACATCTGTCCATGGAAACTAAGGAAAGTGCCGCGGACAGCGGACGGACAGAAAATCTTTTATTCGTTTTTTTGGATTCTACGTACCTTGAAACATAAACCAACAAATTTTCAGAGGGGATTTTTAAAAAATTTCTAGGTCGATTCCAAAGGTTCATTATTGAAAATAAAAAAACCACAACCGTCTCCCTCAGCAGCACAAAACTGCCGCATTATACCAACCTAATCTGATCAGTTTCCTACGTCATAAGTCCCCCATACGTGCGTACCTTCAGTTTTGTCAATTAAAACTTGAAGCACAGATGCGAATTCGTCTTATTCAAAAGCTGTTCTAAAAAAGCCTCACATACCTACTTTCGAATTCGAAAATTCGCTAAGTAACAGGCGACAGTAGAGATGGGCGAAACGGTTACATTTGCGTATTAGGTTACACCGTTACCGCTGTGGGTGGGTAATAGGTTCCAATAACCTGTTATTTATTAATACAGGGGCCTTCCCACAAGCTCATTCCGATATACCATTTCAAGGTATCGTTTCTTTGATTTCTACTTTTCGTTCCCGACCTACGTTCGTTTGTTTATCTTGTTATATTGTTATTCCATTCCAATTCATCATTCCGTTTATCTCTAGTTTTCGTTTCCTAACTAAGTTGGAGTTTCTATCAAGTTGTTCCCGACGCATTTACGTGATAGTGTATCTTCACTCTTTTTCGATTAAAAATACAAGAAACAAGGTATTGTTCTGGATCCACACATTGTGGAGCCTTACCTCAAACGTCATTTAATAACAGGGTTATTTTGGTAATAAGTTCCAAGCGGAATTAACGAAACTCAGTAATAGGTTATTTTTAACTGTTACGTTAAATACTGCTCTCTAGGCGACAGCCAACCGAGCAATTTTAATTTAATTTGTACTCCACATTTTTGTTGAGCTGGCATAACTGATGGTATAAAAAGATTCACAGGAATAACAACGTCTCCATTAAAACACTGGAAGGCTTCAAAGTTGAAAAAAAAGTCCCAAGCACTACTTAAATCTCTGAAGAACACAGAACATATTTTTGCATCCATTAAAAATGTTGGAGAGCAAATGGCTTAGAAGTTCACTCAGGTGATCAGTGATCACTCAGGCGCCTTCAACAATTCGGATGGAAAATTTCGAAGTTATGGCTGTGGCAAGGAATTCATGACAGACAGAGAGACAAACAGACGAGGAACCAAAATTGTTCAGGGAGGTCTGAAACGTAAAACGCGGGTGGACATTTTGATTTTGGAGGACATTTTTTTTTCAACCTTGAAAAGTGAAAACAAAGCTTCCGCTACCTTGGTAGACTCGGAAGCAACAATCGTGAACAGGAAAAACAATTTTGATACATAAGGATTTTGGAAATTTTCCTCATTTTTAGTAGGTACTTTAATGATTAACCACCTCCTCCGAACAACGGTGGGAGCCTAAAACTCAAGAAATTGCACTCTTAGGAAGTAACACATATTTAAGGAAGACTTAAAAAAAATAAAAATTAAAAAAATAAAAAAAATAAATAAATAAATAAAAATCAAGATTGAAGGCTTTTGGTTTATTATTTTCAACTAGTAATGATCCTTGGTAATCGACCAAGAAAAAAAAATTTAACCCCCCACAAAATTTGTTGGTTTACGTTTCAAGGTACGTAGAATCCGAAAATCGAATAAAAATTTGGCCGGCCGTACGCGGCACTTTCCTCAGTTAGCATTCACCGATTTTGATGAAATTTGGTTTACAGGCTCCATTTTTTGGAGTCTAGTTGTGCCCCGAACATTTTGGTTAATGTAGGGCACTTCTAAGGGTTGAAATTTTGAAAACGCCTTAACTCAACAAATTTTGATATAAAGGTTTTGTATTTCCATTAATTTAAGATAGTATTGAATTTTGAGAGACCACGCAGAGCCCTATAGGACAAACCGTTCGCTCCCTACTAGAACTTAAGGGTTGGACTGACGATAAATCAGAAACACGAGTGTGAATCGCAAAAGAGGCCCAGTCTCCGATCAAATTTTAGCTGACCGAAATGCGATCGATGTTTTTATACATGATGGATGGTGGTAACAATGACAAAGCCGTGTTCTTTGCAGACGAGATATCTATCTAGAAAAATAACAAACCTTTGTGTAGTAATTTGCAGCGTTTTTTAAGCTGGTTGGGCTGGGATGAAGGCACCTACTTAGAGGTGTGTTTTTCCGGTGCCTCCAAAGTTGGTTAAATCGATTGGAATGGTTTAGGAACTAATTTTGAGCAGGAACGCTAGGGCATGTCTAACAGGACATAATAGAAACAATTGTGTGAAGGGAACCGTAGAAAATCAGTTAAACAAGGGATGAGGGTGGACGAAGGTGGGAAGACGCGGAAAAAGAGACGAAAAACCGTCCAAGGAAGAGAGTGAAGGGGCGGAGAAGGCGTGGCGTCTAATTGGGGCCTCCCGGCTTCACTCACACCAGCGAAGGAGTTACGCGGAGACGCAACGACCACAAGGACGAACCAGAGTGTGGGAAAGAAGCGCAGGTGCGGGTTTCTTGAATCTGAAGAGAGGACACCTTGAGGAGTCTCCCACGCTACGGGGCAGGGCACGTGCCGCAGGGGGGCGGGGTGACTGGTGGCCTCCTCGCCCTCCGTCTCAACAATAAACCTTTCCTGGGTCCTTCCTTATATTATCACACAATGCTAAAACCGAACTGATGCTCCGGATTGAGGAAGGCAGGGATCTTACCTTGTTTCCAGGCTTCCGCGCGTGTTTACCTGAAAAGAACCAAGATAAATGTTAACACGAGGCCTATCACTATGGAATACCAACTCAGGACACCAGTTGTCATGGCTGTCCAACAAGACACTTTTTACCAGCATCCGTCTTCTCCTGGCTACCACCTACCTTTACTTTATCAACGCTACTCACTAGATTCAGCACGATACAATTTCTTGAGCTACTATGTCCTTGGGTTCTGAGGTAAATGCAGTCCTCCTCAGAAATGTCTCTTATAAATTATGTACTACCCTCTGGTGCTTCTTCGCTTTATTATTCTCGATAATAAACCAGCGGAGGAGAGAGAGAGAGAGAGAGATTGATTGATTGATTGATTGTTTATTTATCGATCTGTACATAAATAGGACCATCAGGTCCTCTCTTACTTTATGACAGAATTCAATTATACTTCCACAATTTCTTTTAAAGTCAGTCTTTCAATTATATAAATACATAAATAGTATGAAGGTGTTATATCTCTTGCTTCATCATTATTCACTCCTATTATTATTACCTATATCAGAAAAACAATGTAGCTACTTGTATCCTCTAAAACTATGTGTTAAAATTACAACAACAACAATAATAAATATTCAAATCATAAGTATAAGCAAATACAGCTATATACACATATGTAAGTACCATAGTATAGAGAGAGAGAGAGAGAGAGAGAGAGAGAGAGAGAGAGAGAGAGAGAGAGAGAGAGAGAGAGAGAGAGAGAGAGAGAGAGAGAGAGAGAGCGAGAGAGAGAGAGATTGATTGATTGATTGATTATCGGTTTATTTAATCTCACAAATATTGGTCGACATCGACCATTCTCACTATTAACGAGAGTTACAGTCAGTCATAATACAAAAATTTACTAGAAGAGACAAGACAAAAGCAAAAAATTAAAAACTCAAGATACCTAACCTTCTTTTTTGAAGACAAACTAATCTTGGAAACAATGAGAAACGGAATGTGATTTCACCTTCAACCTTCTTTTTGAGGACAGCCAAATACAAAAAGAACGTGCATATTCGATTTTTGAGAAATTACTATAGGTACGTCACATACTAAACAAGTGCACTTTCAACCTTTTTTTGAATTGTGCAACTGTATCCGCTTGTTTAATATCAATCGGCAGATCATTGTACAACTTGATTGATTTAAATAGAAATGAATTGTGATATACTGTAGTTCGGCATTTCGGAAGTAGAAAATTTAAATTCGCAAAACGAGTACTAACAGTGCGAGAGAGAGAGAGAGAGAGAGAGAGAGAGAGAGAGAGAGAGAGAGAGAGAGAGAGAGATTGATGGATTTTATTTATAAAACAGGACATGGGTTAGGACCATGAGGGTCCTCTCTTACACCCCCCTGTACAAATTAGTTCTCTACAATCATACAATCATTTACCTAAATTTGAGATAGAGAGAGAGTGAATGAACGATTTTATTTAACGAACCAGGGGGAGATTAGGACCATCAGGTCCTCTCTTCCATCTCCCCTGGAATCAATTAGTAAATAATCCTCGAATCAATCGAAATGGTTAAAAATTAGTTTAATACATTTATAAACATAATTATGTCTCTAGGAACTGCTTGTTGCGTATGAGTTATAGAATCGATTCCTAGAAGGCTGTTAACCTTTAATATTGACTGTATAGTCCCGAGGATTCAACAACATACCACCCGGATGAAAACGTAATTATTATTTCATTATTATTTCCTACCTATATATCACATGAATTGCTCAATTCATCACTTTTTGAAAGTAATCACATGGTACTTAAATGAATAAGGGCACATCATCATTCAATTTATAATTATTAATTAACATATTTTTGTAGGTACCGCAGAAGGATGGTACATTTTTGCTTAAATCAAAAAGACCGGTAGGTAATTAAATTGCATAAATTAATAGATTGCAGGAGAAAGGATTTACTGAATAAGATTGTATTGTGTATTGTAATCTGTAATGTAGTAGAAGCTTTGGGTGTTGATTTAGAGTGGATATCGGAGAGATGAATAAACTGCTTATAGGTATACGGGTTTCCGAAATTTGAGAATTTTGAATAGCATTGTGGCGAGGGCCAACTTTTTCCTTTCAGCTATTTTAAGCCACCCAAGCTCAACAAAAGATGGTGTTACATGGGCATCTAGCCTTAATCTGCACACAAACCGCACAAAACTGTTGAGCGCTTTTTGCAGAGTATGCACTTGCTCCCCACTTAGGACACAAAATGCTAGAGGTGCATAGTCAAATCTTGGCAGCAGTAGCGATGATGCTAACTGTGCCCCAATGTGTTTAGGGAAGTCGAACGCAACCCGACAAATCTGGTAAAGGCCCTCATAGACCTTTTTTGAAATTTCAGCCACCTGAGGATTCCAGTTCAACACCCTCGAAACATCTCCCTGATATAGCCTCGAAACTTTCCTACTTTCTTAGTTTTTTTTTTTTTTACTAATTCAGGAACCAATCAGACAGTCGAACGATTTTCGCCTCCTCGTGTTCCGGCTATTGATCATGCAAATGACACCGAATCCTCCTTGATGGGATTAGCCGCTTGTTTTCTCATCCTCCTCGACGGCTAACCGTCTTAGTTGGCCTGGGAAAGGGAGTGGAATCCCCCAGTAGATGGCCCTTGTCCGGTGCCCCGATTTAGTATTCAGGACTCCAAGCGGTGTCATGAAGGGGGGATCGTAGCTCGTGTCACAGCTTTGAATTGATCTCCTTAAATTGGCGTGCGACGCGTCCGTCTGCTCACAAAGATAACCGGCTGAATGCATGTCGTCTGCATTGTTAGGTTCCGGAGAGTGAAGATTCCAAGGACTTCTATTTGAATACATTTTCACATCAGCAGCCAAGATATTTCGCTTTATTTAATCATTATCGAATCTACCAAAAAACGACCTACCAAGTAGTGAACCATCCTCCAAATTTAAGCAAAATCGAGCTAATCTGAGGAAAAATTACATTGTCGCGTGCCCAGAGGATACTTTTGTTCCGATGCTGATGAGATTCATGGGACCATTAAAGTCAAATTTCTTCAAGACCTCAAGAGTCCGTTGCTGTACATGATGTGATTACTTCATACACTCGGAGTCTTGATTTACACGTAGGATGAGACTCATTTGCTCAATTTAAATGACGAGGTTGATTGTCGAACTAGCTCAGTTCACAATCTACTCAGTAATCAATCAGTTCAGAATCGGCCCCGGTAGCCGTCATGGTGGGTGGATTCGGGCCGGCCGGAGTGTACCGATACGGTACGGTTGCGGTGCGCGCTACACACATCTTGTTCCTAGAAGTTCCAATCACATAAGTTCATAATTTCCTGTTCCACTTCGGTTTTCACAGAGTTATATGATTTTCATTGTTTCTTTTGGTATAATATTTTCAATAATGAACCTTTGGAATCGACCAAGAAAAAAAAGTGTAACCCCCTCAAAACTAGTTGGATTGCATTTCAAGGTACGTTAAATCCGAAAATCGGATAAAAATTGTGCCTTCCGTCCGCCGTACGCGGCAATTTCCCTAGTTACCATGGACCGATTTTGATGAAATTTGGTATATATGTTCCATTTTGGGCAAGTCACTTTTAAGGGTTGAAAAATAAGGGCAGACATTTTTAATACACTCTACCTCAAAAAATTGCAACATGAAGGTATTGTTTTTTCATCAATTTCAAATAGTATTGAACTTTTAGAATCGAATGAGACCACCCAGAGCTCTGTAGGACCAACCGTTCGCTTCTTATAAGAACTTGAGGGTTGGGCTTACGATAAATCAGAAACTTGACTGTGAATCGCAAAAGAAGCCAAATCTCCGTTCAAATTTTAGCTGACCAAAATGCGATCGTTGTTCGTTTCTTCGAGTTGTACTCAGTTATGCGTCCAGTAAAACCAGTACTCAAATTTCCTAATGAATGCACCCACAACTCTTTATTTCTTCGAATCTTGCGTGAAGCGTTTATTTCTTCAAAAAAATCTTGAATACGAAGCGAAAATATAGTTGGTAGGTAGTGAGAACGGCAAAGCAGAAGAGTGATCTAAACAGAAAAAATAAACCTTTGTGAAATAATTTGCAGCGTTTTTTGCCTGATGTTACCTTGTCTACATGTTATAGATGATAATCAATTTAGATAGATGATAATCAATTTGAAGAATGTTGTATACTGCCAAATAACCATGTTGTGACCTATACAAGGTATGTACAACTTTTGATTGTGTTGAAGTCAGTCAACTTGGAAATCTTTGTAAATGAAAAAGATAGATCGATTTTAAAAGGGCATTTCCATGGGAATTCATCTCTGGAATTTAAATTACACTCATTTGCAACAAATAAATCTGTATGTAGGAATGTGAGGGAGCTGTATGGCCCACCCATCTTGGTGCTCATAATTTACGTTGCTTTATGGCCAAAATAGAGACAAGCGGGCGTAGGGCAGTCGTACCACTTCTGAGGCCCCTGTCACTAAGGAAGACATAAGTGTGTCAACCCGGAACCACCGGACTACCCGGAAAACATCAAGATAGCGTCGACACCGGTTCTTCTACGTACTCTCCAACAACGGAGCAACAGGCTGAAAATCGGAAAATGGCATATCCTAGAAGGAAGGTCACCTGCGACGGGGTAACTTACGGTGACAGATAAGTGAAAGGATCACCAGTTGTTTACAACCGCCTGCATGTATGCGGCGGTCATCTGAGCTAAAGGAAGCGAGAGAACGGGAGCCAAGTTGGATGTTTATGGGAGAGCAACCGCAGTTCAGAAAACGGCGAATACCCAGCAGGTATGGCTTTTATCGTGTTTTTCAATGACAACTTGCCTTCGTCCACGCTAGGTTTTACGATTCCCGCATTAGGTTCGGGACAGAGAAATCGTCGTTTCTAGAGTAATTGCGACGCCTGGAGCACGACTAAATGGTAAATGATTTCAAAGATTATATCGCCGTAGATAGTAAATTACTCGGTCAGGAGCAATATATTACAGAGAATTCCAGCTAATAATCTTGTGTGCAAACATTTCGACATTACTGGGCATGCCGCAAAAAACCCGTTTGTAATGTCGATGAACGAAAACATCATAACTAACGAATTATCAAGATACAGGAGAAGCATCCGGCTTTAGCCGTCCTACTTCAATTATACACACAAATAAAATGCAAGGAAAAATCAGAATAAACAGTTATCATGTCTCTTTCATGCTAGTTGAAAAAACTTGTATTGACACAAAAAATAAATGTAGGAAAATACGATATTGATATAAAGACAAAGTTAAGAGCCTAGGAATATTGATTGACAATACGATGGACTAGGGACACCAGATATCGAGTGTAATAAGAGAGGTATTTGGTAGTCTTTATCTACTTAACAATATAGCTAATGCTTTCCCACAACATGTAAAAGCACAGCTCGTACAATCATTAATATTCCCAATTTTAGATTACGCGAAGTTGGCATTTTGTGACCCATCAAAAGAGAAAAAAATAAGTGTTGCAGAGAGCACAAAATGCCACTATTATTGAATCGATGAGAATAAAAACAGTACAAGTCCATTTTTGACGATTGTTGAAAAATGGCTTTTTGTAGATTGTAACCAGTAGAACTACGCATTGAGCACAAGAGCAGTATGCTAACCACACTCGAAAGTATAATATCTGATAAATTGATCAATCCTTAACAATCCTTAAACACACTGAGAGTGATTCATACAAGAACTAAACCTTTGACACCTGATATCTCGATAAGGTGATTGGGGACATGTACTGTTGTCATTCTCATCGATTCAATTATTATAAATTAAAATATGACGATCACGTAACTCCATATTATAAGAAACTAAAATGGTTAAAAATAGACGAACGATTAACACTTTCAATGGCAATTATGATTTTCATGCTTTTAAAATTTGGCACCCCGCCGTATCTTACCGAACGGCTGATCCGGCGGGATGTTGTCCATTCACGAAATAAACACGGTGCTTTAAAATTGTTAGAAATACCAAAACATACCACGACCCTTTATGCCAGGTCTTTCACAGCTAAAGGCATAAAATTGTATAATGAGCATCATATTTTGACAAAAACCAATCCATAGCAACATTTAAAAACTCAATTCACGATATATGCTGATCATGAAATATGATTAAAAAATCTTGGATCCACCAAAAACAAAATGCAACAATGGGGTGTGCGCATGGGTCGTAAAAACTGTTTATTGTTATTTTTAATCTAAACTAGACTTTTCCTGAGAATTTTGACACCAACCTTCTAGAGTGAGAAGACCTTTTTCAATGATTTTTCAAAGTTTTGAATGTTTATGACGTCACAGTGGGCTGGGGGGGGGTCCAGTGACGTCATAAACATTCGAAACTTTGAAAAATCATAGAAAAGATCTACTCATCCAAAAAGAGAACGGATGGTGTCAAAATTCTCAGGATGAGGTCTATTTTCGATTAAAAATTTAAAAAATGAGGCCCACACCTCATTTAATTTGTAAAAGAAATTTTTATGTTTATGTAATTATTAAGAAACCTGACATGTAAGAGTGATTTAATTTTAATTCTGCGCATTGTGAAAGAGAGGGCTATGTAAGCCCTAACATTGTACAGATTGCAAATAAAATAGTTAATCAATCAATCAATCACACAAATACTCGCACTCCTCCCTAGACCAGCAACGCCAAGAAAACCCTCTACGAGCAGAATTCGGACATCCACAAGCGCAATCACTTTTTCGGATTAAGTGGCCGTGTACAGTCTCCTCCCATCTACCACAACATCTCCGCTCGGAATGGCCACGTTTCTACGTTCTGAGCGAACCCAACTTAAGTTTCACACAAATGGAGTTCCTCATCTGGGCGCTCTTTTCTGATCGAATTCGATGATTTGCTTTCGAAATTGAGTAGATGGGGATTGTATAAGTCCTGCCGATTCTGTTTGAAATTGGAGGCTAGTTGGAAGTTCACCTCAAGTTGATTCGCTCGGAATTCGTTCGCAATCGGATCATAATTAGCAATTACGCATCTAAAATTTTTAAAAAAAGTCAGCATACAGGGTGTCGTGCGAGTTGTCCCCCCCCCCCCTTTCACCAGTTATGTTATCTCAGGTGGCTAACTCTACCCGTAAATTACTACTTCACAATTTTTGATGGATAGGCTGAAGGACCGTCTTCCCTTGTGTTCCAATATCAATCATAGAATGATTCTCTAGCTGTTTGTACAGTGGTGTACGTGGAAAGGGAAGTCACAATTCGTCTTCAGTGCCTGGGGGAGTGATCTGCGGCGTTTCATCAATGATTCGCTCACTTCACAATAGGAATTTTCGGACAACACGCGACCAGCACTTGCCTCGGAAACGTGGCCCCCAAATTGTGGGATCGCCGAGGGTGGGTAGAGGCGAAGATCATCGGCTGTTGTGGGGATTTGTTCCTATTGTAGTATCGTTTGTTCAAATAGGGATGAGTGTGGAGACGATCGATATTTTGATCATGACTGCGTAGCGCGTGCGGTGAACGCACACCACCCCTTCCTCGTGGCACATGCCAAACACTTCATAAAGCTTTATGGTTTTCCCCATCTCCGGCAGCTGCGAATCGGATGACCTGCATTGAACATGACCAATGATCCCGATCTCAAGCACGTGCCAATGAGAACTCAATCAAAAGTCTTTCCAAAAGTTTGACGTTCGAGCCGATTACTCATAGACACGGTTTATGAACAACCCATTTTCGACATCCGGAAGTAGTGCTTTGTGTACCCCTCAGCTGGCCATTATGTTTCATACACCAGATTGAATGATTCTCAACAACAAAATCACTCTCAACACTCAATACTTTGAGAACATAATATTATGTTCCAGAAAATATTATTCTCTTTGAGTTATGTAAAATTCAAATTTGGCCATTATTTTCGAAGGTATTAATGATACCAGCAAGCATCCATCAGCTACTATGAAGATTATCTTACACTCAAATAAAGATAATATGCTATGCCAGCCAGTTAATACAGATTGAGTTTGGAACTGCTGATAGTCTTCAAGTTTCCGAAATTATGATAAGCTCCTGTCCAGGATATGTGCTGTAGCCACTATCTAAAATATTCTCTTCCTTCTTCGAGAAATCGGCATTTCTTTGTGATGTTCAATAAATTACCACGTTTGGAATCTATCAGTTGAGTCGTTGAGATTCTAACATTAGAGATAAATCGTTTAATTTGGTAGAAAAAACGCCGCAAATTATCACACAAAGGTGTACTAATTTTCTGTATAGATCACTCGCCTGCAAAGAACACAGTTTTGCCATTGTCACTACCTACCTACTTCACAATCAAGAGTATTATGAAAAAATGACCGCTTCATACTCAATAGAGAGGTGTGGCTGCCTTCATTAGAAATTTTATTTACTGGTTGCTGAGGACGCATAACTACATATTACTCGAAGAAACGAACAACGATCGCATTTTTGTTTGATGATAAATATGAACGAGATTAGGCCTCTTTTGCGATTCACAGTCAAGTTTCTGATTTATCGTAAGCCCAACCCTCAAGTTCTTATAGGAAGCGAACGCTTTCTCCTGCACTGCTCTTGGTGGTCTCAATCAATCTCAAAAGTTGAAAGCTATTTTTGAATTGGTGAAAAAAACAATACCTTTATTTCGAGAGTTTTCGAGGAGGAGCACTTTTAACAATTACAACCCCTATTTTCACCCTTTAGAAGTTAGAAGTGACTGACACTAACTAAAAGTTCCCTGGCAAAAATAGACCCCGAATGAAGCCCGTAGACCAAATTTCATCAAAATTGGTCCATGGAAGCTAAGTAAAGTACCGCATAAGGGCGGACGGACTGATTCTTTAAATTCGATTTTCGAATTCTACATACTTTGAAACATCAAATCTTGAGAGAGGGTGAAAAATGTTTGCTCGACTCCAAAGGTTCATAATTGAAATAATAAACCACTGAAAGTGGCTCGTCGATTTCATCTCATCAATCACTTGGTGTCGCGGAGTGCTAGACGTACGGATTGCGAATAACGTGATACATTTTAAGGATGCTTGACCGATAACATCCCAGGATATTGAGATTGATGTCAATATCAAGCTATTTTAGTTTTCAAAACTGTGTACCCAATACAACATTCATGAAGTAAAAATTAGACGATACCCCTAAGAGGCGTAAGCTTCTTCGCTAATTGATCCTACTTTCTGTTTTGTATACTGAAAGTGTCTTCAGAATGAAAGATCAGTACTCCAGGGTATTAGGAGCTCATCTTTCGTGACATTTTTGTGTTGGAAAGATAAGGCTGAATCATATTGCATTATCAAACAAACGTCAAGAAATTTTGTATAGCATAATAATGCGCAAATAACCATAAAGAAGTTATAAATAATAGTTATCTACTTGGAGTTTTTCCGGAAGTATTTTCCGATAGAGTGTTTCCTCTAACTATGCAAAACATAAATAACCCACCTGATAGCCATTGGATATCTGCCAGTGTATACTAATATTGTTTTCAATATAGTTATTGAAAAATATTAGAAGTCTGTTTATATGTGGTAAATATAACGACGAAATGAAGATATTGATATGTTATGTTTTCCTGTTATTGAAAGTTTAATTCATTCCTAATCGGACGTGCTGTTTGACGTGTGTGAAATCCGCTAGAGAGCGAGAAATCACTGACGTTAGAGGCTCTGATCAATCACATCGTTGACGTAGTTGGTATAAGATAATTCCAGTCCCTATAAGATCCTTCGCACGATCCAAGCCTGCCTTCCGAGAAATGTTGTTATGTGGAATAGCGTCCACTCGACCTTCCCTATCAGGAGATGTCGGTATCGCAGTCGGTTAAGTGGCTCAAGGCACCATCACAATAAAGCCAAAATTATGGACAGCTCCTTCAAGGAAAATAATCCCATGTCGAGGATGAAGGCGAATTTACAACGCAATCTTTTAGCGGCGTCTTGGCGCTGAGCTTCGTAAAACTTTTATGATCCAATAATAACTACGGAGGTGTGAGGTGAAGTCAAAAAGAGGCATTAAAGTATACACGATTTCAGACAGTAAATACATAACCATAACATATAGGATTTATTTTTTTTAACGGTTTTTCCAGAAGTGAGTTTAAATTTTGAGCAGATCTCACGCTTAGCACTTTTTCGGAAGGAATTACCTAGAGACCAACCAATATTACCTATCGAAGACCAATCAATATTATTCCTAAAGTAATAATCTTCATCCGTTTCGTGACAAGATGAATCCAATAATGCACATGAAATAAAAATACATTTACTTCAAGATTTTCGAATGAAAATCACTGCAAATTATTACACACGAACAATCTTTCGAAAAAATAAAAAAACATCAGTTGAAATTTGAACGGAGATACTTCAGTCACATATTGTGATGGATCGAAGTCATCACTTGGAATGGGATCTGCAGTTGTAAGCCGCCGCAACGTATATAAATTTTCATTGCCGAAAACCTGTTCGATATTCACAGCAGAGTTGTATGCCATAATATGGCATATATATTATATTCCACCCTTCACTTGATTGTACCACTAGAGAAAAAACTTTTGCTTTGCACGGATTCCTTGATCTCTTAGTTGGCAATAAAGAATCGCGCAGATAATCATCCACTCACATTTCAAATTCTCTCAAGAATCAAACTCCACCTTGAAAACGGTATTACGGTAATTCTTATGTGGGTTCCGAGTCACTATGGCATCATTGGAAATGAAATCACTGATCGGGAAGCGAAGAATGCTAGCAATGAATCAGTAACCACATCACTACATATTCGTTCGGATTATCTGGCCACGACCAAATCGGCAGTATGGCAACTATGGCAAACGGATTGGCTAGGACTGGAGCACCACAAACTCTGGTCAATTAAAAAAGATGTACGACCTTGGACTTCTTCAAGTAGAACTGATGTTCTTGCTGATGGCTCTATTTCCCACTCGCGTGGAGAAAAGTGCGAATCGGACATACGCGCCAAACACACGGCCACCTGATGGAATCATAACCAAGACTTCCACCTCCAGACCTCCACCTCCTCTTGGAATGTCCTTCATTCTTCAGCCGATCCTCAAACCTTCCAGGAAACATTGCTACACTGCTAGGAAATGAGTCAAAACATATCATCGATTTGTTCCTTATCTTGAAACAAGAATCTCTATTTCATGAAATTTAAAAAATAATGTTGAACCGTGAGATATAGGTATTTTAGTTAAAATTTGTACTTTTTGGCGCAAATTACCAATTGGTTGACCCGTCTAATAAAAGCAAAAAAAAAAAAGCGATTCACACTCGAGTTTCTGATTTATCATTCGTTCCAATTTCAAGACCTCATTGGAAGCGAACAGTTGGTCCTGCAGAGCACTGGGAGGTTTCATTCGTTTCTAAAAATGCAATACTATTATGGATTGAAAAAACCTCTTGAAGAAATTTTTAGTTAGGGTTTTTACTTAGAAAATTTCACCTATACTTTTCACCTCTAAAGAGTGATTGACTAAAGGGTTTGGAGTACAACCGGACCCCAAATGGAGCCCTGATACCAAACTTCATCAAAATCGGCCCATGGTACACATACTCAGGACAATTTTTTTCTATTTTCGGATTCTACGTACCTTTAAACGTAAACCATCAAATTTTGAGGGAGGGGAAGGGGTTAAAAAGTTTATTTTCTTGCTAGATTCAAATGGTTCATTCTTGAAAACAATAAACCAAAAACTTCTGCCAAGTGGGTGTGGCACATAGCTTCCTCGTATCCATAACCCGATTATATAGATGATCCGATGCATAGTAGTTAATCTCAAAACACCAATCTCTAAGTACCTTTCACTAGCCTCATAGGGGACCATCTACACGCTAATCTGGACAATCCTAGAAAATTTCATCAAATTCGGATGAAAAATGTAAGTGTTATGGATGTTACGAGGATTTTACGTTTGCGCCTGCGGAAAGGCTACTGTAAATTTTAAGGCCTTGATTTTCATTGGGGACCATCTACAACCTAATCCGCGTAATCCCTGAAAATGTCATCGAAATCGAGTAAAAAATGTGGAAGTTATGGCCGTTACAAGGAATTCACGTTTGCGCATGCGTAGTTGGCTACTATCAGTCCGAAGGTAGTGATTTTCATAGGGGACCATCTAATCCGCAACATCCCTGAAAATTTCATTGAAATCGGATGGAAAATGTTATGGCCGTTACAAGGAATTCACGTTTGCGCATGCGCAGTCGCTTCTATCAGTCCGGGGATGATGATTTTCATAGGGACATAGAGGGATTTTCATAGGGGTCTGCACACCAACCCGTCCTGAAAACTTAATTTCACAAACCTGAAAATTCCATAGAAATCGGACAATAACTTCGTACGATTTCAGGTATGGTTATGCCCCTTACAAGGATTTCATGACAGACACACAGACAGACAGACACGGAACCAAAATTGTTCAGAAAAGTCTAAAACGCATAACGCGAGTGAAAATTTTGATTTTGGAGAACTTTTTTTTCATCCTTGAAAAGTGAAGTCTACCTTGGTTGACTCGGAAGCAAAATCTGAACGAAACTATCTCATAGAGATTCAGAAACCAATTAAATTTGGATAACGGTACCTGCAAGCAACAAGTGTTTAGGTTCGCTGATCACGAATCAGAAGTCAGTTTTGTGTTGTCTTATCCAGGTTTTGTGATACTATGATCATTAGTATTTTTTCCTGAACCTTCACTAAAATCGTGTGAACAAGGAAATGGCCTCTTCTAACCATACCCAGTTGAAATTGCTGCATGAAATATCTCTCAGCCACATGAAATCCGAACTGCAATTTTGGTCTACTTGAGACCATCAAGAAACCTGCCAGAAGTCACTACCAGGAAGATGCCATGAAAAGCTCGCTCCTACTGTACAACTTTAATCTGTCTTTAACTGACACTAGCTGACATAAATCAAGCGCTTAATCAAGTTTGTGTTAAATCATTCCGTCAGTTACACGTTTGGGATTTGATGGAGACTTTCCTGGTGGCATCGTCGAACCGGACGGGGGGCTACGTGACAGAAACAGCCCAAACTGACCCAAATTATCCTGGAAACGGTGCCTTAATGAAGGTGCGAAGCCACTCTCGCATAATGACGTGAGAGGCTCGTGCTCAGAATGAGGAGAAATTAGTCTGTGCCATATATATTTTTTAAGGTAAAATTTGGGGCGATAACTTGACGGTCCCAATCAGTGTGTCACATTCAAGAGCGAGAGTGAACTGAACGAAAGATTGATTTATCATGGAAATAGTTTTGAATGTTTGAAATTTGCACAACATCAAACGTAGGTATGAGCTGAGCACAACTTAAGGTTAAGAAAGCTATTGCAATTATCTTAACTACTACAGAGTAAGAACGGGTTAAAACTCTTTTTTTAGTTTTTGAAGATAGCCTTTTTTAAATAGAAATCAATTTTTAATTTGCCACGTATGACAATTTAACAGTTATCTGAAAACCCACATTTTTCGTGGATTCAATTTCAGTGAAGTATGTTAACGGTTCACCCTCAGATGTGATCTAACCGCCACAAAGAGAACATTAATAGTTTCTGAAAACCACCGTGTCCCTCAGACACTTTATACACTGTCAGTTGAGCAAACCACCGTGTCCCTTAGATCCTTTATACATAGGCAACAAAAAAACGTACGTTTTCGGGCATAATCTTGTGTACCCTGACCAGGCCTCAATTTCCAACCGATTTGCGGAATTCTTTCTTGTTCAAATGACTTCAGAGTTCCACATTATTTCACCAAATTATGGAGATTAGCTAGGGGAGTATGCGAGTCGGGGGATAATATTCATAAAATATACGATTTTTCAAAATTTCGGTTCCTTTATAGCTAATTAATCGTACCCAAGCTTTGAAATTGAGAGGATATTATCAATATAGCTCTGGAATATCATGAATTAAGAAATGTAGTGCCAGGGCACCAGGAACCACATATTTCTAGGACTAGGTACTGTAAAAAAAAAAAAAAAAAAAAAAATCATGAATTAAGTAATGTAGTGCCAGGGCTCCAGAAACCACATATCTCTAGGTCTACTGTTTAAAAAAAAAAAACATGAATTAAGTATTGTAGTGCCAGGGCACCAGAAACCACATATTTCTAGGACAACTGTAAAAAAATCATGAATTAAGTATTGTAGTGCCAGGGCACCAGAAACCACATATTTCTAGGCTACTGTAAAAAAAAAATCAAGCATGTAACATCTACTCCGTACCATCCAAGAACGAACGGCCTGGCCGAGAGAGCCAGGCTGCCATTTGCTGCATCCAAAAACGCTGGCAAGATATAAAAACCTGATTAGTACAATACCTAAGTTCGTATCGTAACTCGGTGCACAGTACTACTGGACGATCGCCGATTTTATTGATGTTTGGGAGGCAAATACGTACTCGGTTGCCATTGTTGAAGCCTAATCTCGCAGAGCACATCGATCGGAAGTCGGATCAGCAGCAGCACGCGCGAGGCCACTATAAAGAGTGTGTCGTGGGAGAAGTGGTGTGGGTTAAACGCCGAAGAGAGGACAGAGAATTTCAGAATTCATTTGTCCACCGGACAAGCAGAGGAATAAACATATTCCTAACAGGTTTCAACTCAAACTGGACGCAGCCAAGGAGTCAAAACCCTGCTTACCAGCGAAACTCCCTGAGCCAAAACATCGAGCAGCAAACCCAGACGAAGCAACTCAGTTCGTCAAGAACGAACCACTCAGACAGCGTGCGTTCACTACAGATTTCGCTGTAGCCGAGGAAACTCACTACACGGAATTTTGTCCAGCAATGACACACCTTCCTATTGTTGTGGACGAGATTTATATTCAGTACAGCACTGACGATACTCGGATCGATAGGTGCATGATTGCAGAAGTGTTCATCTACTACTGCACATCCCTGGCTGGGATCAGAATTCTAAGTCTCAAGGACCTACAATGACAAACCATCACTGTCGAGGAGCGTGCGGTTCTTTCTGCACTTGTGGCAGAAAAGTTTCATGTTCCTGATCCCCTGCTCATATACCTCAAACAATACGGATCAGTCATTCCACTAACAGAGTCTCATCTCTATCCAACCTTCCCACCACTCCCAACCATACGAATCAACAACTTCGGCGGCTTTTACGGCGACATCAACATCAATAGATTCTGACCACATGAGGAAGGGGGGAGAAGATGTAGATGTTGTAGTTTACGGCAAAATATATTTATTCTATATCTTGATCTTGCCACGTTATTTCAGTATTTTCCCCGAAAGCTGGTGTTTAATTCATTTTATAATTTAATAGCAAAAAAGTGTAATCTTCAATAATTATGGTGGCATCTCCACCAAATTTCAAATTGACGCTTGGTATCCTCACTGAGTAAAACGTCCTTCGAGCCCTGATGAAGGTAATAAATTCACAGGAAAGCTCGGCAAAGGAGTTGATAATTCCAGTGGACTCCATTCCCAATCAGTTGACGTAGTGAGCTTCGTTGGGTCGATCTAGGTACATATTTGCTGTTCAAACTTACCTAATATTCGGATAAAATCGACATCACTCGTACTTCCCCTGCAGTCTTAATTTATATTCTACCAAAAACGTTTCAGATATTTGTTCAAAGGTCTGAACAACTGAGGCGAGTAGTTTTTCATAGTTGAGGAGCGTGGGGGTCGGATAATGAACGCACGGAAGGCGGTCCAGTTTGGCGCGTGCTCTGAATGAGGTTGATTAGCTCGGGGCCTCGGAGCATTTCGAGCAGGTACGAATACGGTCGAGTAATGTCATTACTCCGCTACGAGGGCAAAACCCCGTCGTCCTCGAGGAACCGTGGGAAACCAAACCATATGACGACCTACGCTACCGGCTCGGGGCCCCCAGCGCGTGCTCCGGCCTCACTTCTCCTGCTTCATTATGCAGTAACCTCTCCAGAAGGTGGGAGGAGACCGAGTTGAGACGGATCTTCTGCCCCTTTATGGCACGTTTCAGGCAGAGTGGATATTTCAGGGCCGTGCGCCTTCGCCTTGGGCTGTGTACCTAGTAGTCCGCGGGGAAAAACAACTATCTCGTAACGCGTGGTGAATGACGGATTGGATTTGTGAAAGAGAAGCGTTAAGTTGAAAAACGCTACCGACAGAACCAAGCGGAAACCTAGTCAGCATGTCAGCATACAACCCATATTGGCGAGATTAGAAGAAGATGAAAACGCTGCAAATCATTGCCCAGAGGTTAATTGTTTTCTGTGTAGATCACCCTTCTGTATACTGCCATGCTTAGCCAGAAAGTCGTATCTTGACTTCATCCAACTTTCTGGAAAACGACCTAATAGGTTTCGTGGCGAAATAATTCTTTCGCGGGATTATTTTTCCTCCTTTTACCACAAGTATAGGTTTTTCTTAAAATAAATTAGTAGCCAAATCGATTTCTGGAGTCAAAATTAAAAATTTTTGAGTGTAAATTGTCAAAAAACAATGATACGAGATAACGCTCTTGTAAACCCGAAGTTACGACTATTCTGTTCATTTTAATTCTTGAAACATTTATTCATTTGAATTAACATTTTAATTCGAGAAACCATTTCACTTTGATTATTTTGTCATCCTACTTGGCTCAAAGTCAATCGTATTTCATATCTCTGTTCAGCGTGTAAGAAAAAACTGCTGAATCAATCAAAATAAACGTTTATTCACTTAGAGTATAAACGTAAAGTCACCACTAAATGTTGAGTTTTCAGAGGCAAAAAGTCGTATCATGCCGATTTAATACAAGAAGTCGTATCGTCGAAATAGGCAGATTCCCGTATCAGTGTCAAGATACGAGTTTTCTTCTTCTGAATCGCTCTGATACGACTAGTTTCTTAGCAAAATCAAGTTACACGCCTTAACGCGAAAGTCGGGAGGCTTGTTTGAGGCATTTCTAATAGAGATACTCCAAAAATCGATAGAAATCGACCTCCAAAACCCCCGGGTACCAATAACTCAATTTGATCAAATTTTCGCGTTACGACTTTCTGGCTTAGCACGGCAGTATAGTCCCTACCAGCCATAGGTACCTACTACCTACGGGAACCGGCGATTCCTCCCCGACCTCCAGAAAGAATGGCGATTCCTCCCTGCCAAACTGATTGCCCTTCCTACGGGTTACTCAATTCCTCCCCCTGTGCAATCCTTCCTTTATTCAATTCCTCCCCACCCAGGTCTTTACCTGGGACCTATGTCAGTCTCAAAGAAAATCACTATGTACTAACGACTATTTCGTTCATTGTATGTACAACAGGGTGTCCCTTACTCTACGACTTTTGTTATTTGAAGTTTTTACCCCCTCAATTTGTTCAATTGGGTACCAAAGTACCCCACAAAAAAATTGGTCACCCTCTGACAACGCTAACACATGCCGCATCTCCACCTTAGTTGATAATATGAAAACCACAAAAAAACCAGCTTATTACGAAAACGCCAACATTTTTTCTGCGTCTCGTTTTCTCCGACTGAAGGTTGAGAAGACTGCCGAAGCTCGTTTTTCACCAGGAAATTTCAGTTTCAGCTGATTCAAACATTTCTCCGGCCCGCTCTCCTCATTCAATTGAGTTCAAATTTTTACCACAGCTTCAGCAGACCTTTTCAAACAACGTGAAAAAAGTTGGATTCAATTGGAGAAAACGAGACGCAGGAAAAATGTTGGCGTTTTCGTAATAAACTGGTTTTTTGTGGTTTTCATATTATCAACTAAGGTGGAGATGCGGCATGTGTTAGCGTTGTCAGAGGGTGACCAATTTTTGTGTGGGGTACTTTGGTACCCAATTGAACAAATTGAGGGGTTAGACTTCCAGTTTTCGAAGATTTTTTTAAAAAGGCCATATACGGGACCCCCTGATGTACTTTTGCATACAATGTACCAACATGCTCAATTTTTAAGGGTATGTTCAAAAGTCCTCCCAAATTTCCCACTGAGCCTTTTAGGGAATTGGTAAGCAATGAATTGCCGGATCCAATTTTTTTTTTTTTTCTAGCCTGTAGAGTGTACTTTTAGGTGTCAAACGTATTAATGTAGATTTCAGTTTGAAAAGCAATCGCGCATCGGGAGGAATTGACGAACCTCGGCTCAATGAACTGTTTCCCATCGGGAGGAATCGCCATCTCCCTCAGACCGTTATGTCCAACTTTCAGTTTTACGAGGAGGAATCGCCTGTTGCCCACTAGGTACCTACTAGGGCATTTTTGAAAAGTTCAACCCTTCATTTCCATTTGGTTGGTGGTTGGGGTTGAAATTTTCAAAAAAGGCCCTAGTAGGTAGTAGGTACCTACGGTTGGTAGAGAGGGATCTATACAGAAAGGTGATATATACAGAAAATAATAAACCTTTGGGAAATGATTTGCATCGTTTTTTTACCTACCAACCATTGGTAGGTACTACCTACCTCACCATACTGCCTTCACACCTTCACAATGAAGAACTAAAAACTAAACCCTTCACACTCGATTCGAAAAATAGGGAGCTTCGTATGGAAATTTGATTACTGTTTGCTAAGGAAGCAAAACAGAATACAACTCGAAGAAACAAACAGCGAAGAAGAAAAAGAAAAATAAAAATAAAAAAATAAAAAAATAAATAAAAAATAAATAAAATAAATAAAAAATTTAAAAAAAAAATTAAAAATTAAAAAAAATGAAAATTACCAACCATCGATCGCATTTCGGTCAACTCTAATTTGAACGGAGACTAGACCTCTCTGGTGATTCGCACTCGTGATTTATTATCGAATAATTATCGAAGGAAAACGCTCGTACTCGTAGGGAGCGAACGGTTTGTCCTGCAGAGCTCCGGGTGATCTGAAAATTTTTAAAAATTCAATATATGTCGAGAATTTTTGGAGCAAGGGCACTCTTGAAAATTTCAACCCTCAATTTAAAATTGGGGGGTTAAAATTTTTTCTTGCTCCATTCCAAAGGCTTATTATTGAAAATAATAAACCAAAAATCAGTCCGTGAACTACCACAAGTTTTGCTGTTTGTTGACAAAGAAGAACAGCGACATGATCGTGTAAATCTGAATTTCCCCAATGGAATTGATCAATAATAAGCGTTGAAATACGAAATAATTACGTGTGTTCATGTAGTTTTACGCGTGGTTTTCATTATGTTTTTCGATTTCGGGATTGCAAACGCTATTAATAATATGATACAATATATCATATTAGATTCCCGTCAGAAAAATTGTATTTTAGCATATTATGCTAAAATACAATTTTTCTGACGGGAATCTCATGAAATGTTCAGGTCAATTCAAAAAAGCTCAAGATTGATCAAAATTTTCGAAAGTCTCCCAACTTTCCTCACATCGAAAATAACCCATTGGATACAGAAGGTCACACGAAAAAATTTCATAAAAATTCCAATAGCTGCATGATTTGACATTTGCACTAACATCTCAATAAGTAGGTAAGTGACCTTTGGGCCATATTGTGAGGTTTCATTTGGTATAACTACTACGCACCTTGATCATATAAGCAGATGTTTTTGGACAAGTCATAATAATCCATGTTTCTGTGAACTTCAGTATATGAATGCACTCGTACTTTTTGAAAATTCATCCGCGTACAAAACTGCATTTTAGTTTTGTTCATAATATGAACAAAACTAAAATGCAGTTTTGTACATTATATTATAATGTATCCTCCTCAAATCGGAATATTCCACAAAACAATTCAGAATTATAGATTTAAACACGTCCCTATGAAAAATCAGTCGATCCAGAATGTGACTTTTATGAAAGTCGACCACCTAGTAAGTTGTTAGAAGGGTGCTCTGAAACAAATATTCTGCCGTCTTACGATTAGGACACGTTCCTGGTCGAATGGTTCTTTCAGGGCCTTGAGCGCTGTTTACCTATTTGTCCGTTGGGGAAAAACAACTATTTCATAACGCGTGGTGAATGACAGATTGGTTTTGAAAAAGGCGTCGCGCCGTTGAGTCGTCTATGAAAAATGCATATTAGAACGTGGAGCTTGAAGAAGTGGTTGTGGAATCGCATCGAAATCGCATCGATTTCGGAGAGCACTCTTTCATCCCTGTACACCTTGTCAACGGTGATGGACTAATGATAGACCTAATTCAAACATGTCATGGAGTATGAGTTAATGAGCGAATTTTAAAAGGAATCATCAATGCTAAGGTTAAGAAAATGGAAATATTTGAAATACGACAGAGTAGTCAGCCTTTTGGGTGTGGCACATAGCACGAACTATTAAAAGTATACAATCAACTTCTTGGTTAAAATTGTTTAAAAACCTCAAAAAATACTCTCTTGTCACCCAAAACTTATGGAGTACCTACACGTAAATTGTTATTTTTCTCCATTGTCTACATACCAAACCAACATACTGTTTGCTCAAGGTGTGTTTTAAAATTTTTTGTCCATATTCATGCTCTCCTCAACACTCATAGAGTACTCTTACGTACCTATGTTGTTTTTTCCGATTTTCAACATATTATAGCGTATAGCAAATGTACTAATACATATATTGTTGATTTTTCATATTTTCAGTATAGCATGCAACATTCTGTATGCACAGGGTATGTTTTAAACATTTCTTGTCCATATTCGTGCTCTCCTCAATACCCCGAACATATTATAGCGTATAGCAAATGTACTATACATATATTGTTGATATATGTATATATTGTTGATTTTTCATATTTTCAGTATAGCATGCAACATTCTGTATGCACAGGGTATGTTTTAAACATTTCTTGTCCATATTCGTGCTCTCCTCAATACCCCGAACTCATAGAGTACACATACGTATATTGTTGTTTTTCTCGATTTTTAACATAGCGTACAACAAATGTACGCACAGGGTATGTTTTGAAGATGTTAGGAGTCCATATTTATGTTCTACTCGTCTCCTCGAATTCAAAGAGTACTCACTCGGCTATTGCATTTTTGGGTACAACAAATACACGCAGGTTTTTATTATTTATATTGATTCAAAAAAATATATATCTAAATTTTTTGACAAATTTGAATTTCTGAAATGTTTTGTACTTATATCAGAAATTTTAAGATGAATCCGTATATATCTTATATTACTGAGATTTTGGCTTATTTTTTTTAAATTTGGATCCCTTACTGTTGTCCAAAATTCCTGGCTAACGAACTCATCTCTTCATTTGTCACTATGAACATTTCTATACCGGACTTACATGTGAACAAATAAACTCCACGCAAATAGATTAGACAAATTTACGAATGCTAGGTTGTCCGATGTTTTCAAACAATCAAAGACAAATTTGACCGAGATTTGAACCTCTTGACCATTCGGGTGACGTGATTCGGTTGTACGTTCATATTATCATCATCATCACCTCACTACTATGCAGGGTGTCTACCCTAAAACTGGGCAGAAATCTGGAGGGTCGATTGTACAACTAATTTGCAACATTTTTTGCCCATTAGCTTTTTTTGCCCCCCCCCCCCCCCATCATTGAAATCCTACTTAATTTACTTTTAAGAATTTTTGTTCAACTTTCCCACATAAAACGGCCATAACTACGTTAATTTACTAAATAAACACAAATATGAAGGTGCCGCTGGAAAGACTGTAAAATTTCATATCCATATAGGTAGTAGGAAACACAATATTTTAAAACGTAGAAGTAGTGTATAGTATAAAGTAGAAGTAATAAAATAGGCCAGAGTAAAATTTTCAACATTTTATCGAAAATTACCATTTTTTAAATACTTTTTTGGACCGAAGAACGATTTAATGTATTGAATTTATCACAATACCTACGTTCCTCAGGTACCTTTATTAGTAGTACCAGATCTACCTCTGGATGTAATGTCAAACATTTGCGCCCAAGTATCCAAGTCCAAAGTTTCAACAATTACTTCCCGTTTACGGCATGAAGTACCGTGTATCTTAAAAATAGTGAATAGTAAGTACTATTTCTATAGTAAAAGTGTAAAATCTTGTAAGTCGAGTTAGTTACGAAATTAATTAAAACGAAATTTGTGCACAGAAGTCTTGCAAATAGGATTCACTTTTCACCAGCTTGCTAATCTCTCCATCTATAAGAGTAACAGAAAGGGACAGCCCATAAAACTTTTTTTTTCGTCCTCTGAAAAATGTCCATTTTCGGACTTACAAGGGATCTACACTTTCACTATCGACTTATCGTAATGGTTGCCCACTATTATACATCCATCATTATAGGGCATCGATATGTATAAATCAATTCTTCGTGAATAGATGCAGTAAGTTGTTCCCAGAGAAGAGAAATTTGTACACTCCCGCTCAAAATTAGAGCACCGCCATCCATTTCTTAATTTGTCCCCTTCTTTTTTCCCTAATCAAGTTTTTATCCATTTGCACACATTGTTTGCAAACACAGAAGGAAAAAAGGTAACCAAAAAAGGCAAAAAATCTTGAAAAAAAGATATTTTTAATAAAAATTAAAAAAAATTCTTTCGGTAGAATTATAAAAATTGTAAATGTGAAAAAGAGGTTTGAATTATGCCAGTTTTGCTTTTTAATACTTAGTATTACCTCCTCTAACCCGGATGAGGGCTTGGAGCCTTCGACCCATGCCTCTAATCCAGTTTAGGATATCCTCTTGGGGGATATTATCCCAGTCCTCTTTCGCTAGTGTTTCCAGCTGCTGAAGATTGTTTGGTGGTGATGTCTGGCTCAAATTCTTCTTTTCGGCATGTTCCAAACATGCTCTATTGGATTCATGTCTGGGATTCTTGGTGGCCAATCCAGGATACAAATTCTATAAGGGAAGAAGGAAGGGGACAAGCGAAGAAATGGATGGTGGTGCTCTAATTTTGAGCAGGAGTGTATATTGGCACACAACCGGAGGCTTACCTCCAGTACCGAGCGAGGAATTGGAGAACCCTCGGTTGACCAGTGCTTGCAAATAACCGTGAGCCATTAAACTTGATCGGGGTTTGAACTAAAATATAATGACGAGACCCCCTTTTGTCGACTCGAGATGTTGATAATTTGAATATCAAGTTACAATAAAATTACTCATTTTTCTTCGGTGTCATATCAGTTGAATTTGCGTGCATCGAGTAGATTCGGAACACCTACAGCTGTTTATCCGTTGGTGCTCGGCAGCTGGCTCGATGTTATGACTAGAGCCTACGATTACCACAACATGAGAAACGTGCCAGACGGGGAACCAGCAGACCGGAACCGTCGTTGAACGCACGCGCTCGAGGAAGTAAAGCAAGGTGTCGTTCCCACGGTGCGCAGCAAGTTATGATTCCCCACTTTATGACAGCTCTTGAAAGCTCGAGCACTTAACCCCATTCCCAAGGCTCGTGCTTCTCTAAACTAGGCATAATCCAGGTGGACTGGAAACATTCGTTGGGGTGTCGTTTGTATAGGACGGAAAGTAATTCCCAGGAACATACCAAACTCCAGGTAACTCTAATGGAAATCAAAGGGTTTCAAACGTTCTGGGCAACGACTCCATATCTTTGGGATTCCACAAAACGACATTACTACGAAGGTCGGTGGACAAATGACCCAATCCTACCTGCATCGAGTACAATGTTAAAATACGTACGAGTAAGTTTTTGCCAGAAAAGATTAGAGTAAAATTCCCAACCTGAGAAGTTTTGGGATTCCATACATGCAGGTTTAGGAATTCCATTCTTCCCAGCTGTCATATGAATCAATTTTTCGAACCGTTGTCAACAAAACATGTTGGGAAAATGATATTCTCGTATTTTCCGTAATGCTTCCTTCCTGTTGTCACTTTACCGCTCAAGTTACTAGAATCAATTAAAATAAAAAGAATAGTGCCTCAAAATTCGCATAAAATATTGAAAATTAAAACAGAACTACGGCAAATTACGGTATTGACTGAAATTTTAGGCTGATCAATGTAGTATAAGAGCCCATGTCAAAATGGCCAACAGTTTTTAGCATGGAACATCCTAACTGGGCAAAAACGTGACGAAACCGTGGAACGAAAGTAGCACGGGATTTTGTAATGATTTTCACTTACAACCCACCCGTTTCTTGAGAAATGTATCGCCGTTAGTTTTCATCCCACGAAAATCGTTCGCCACTCGTTGAAAAGCCCTCAATTTATGGGTAAATAACATACTGTCAAAACAACTGTAAATATGGACGAAGCTGATATATACCCCTGATTTAAAATATCCATTGAGTGGATTGTATTGATGTTGTTGGATGGCATGGTTTCTACGAATGTAATCAAAGGATCTTGAAACCTAGGCAAGATCTTTTAGTTGTGATGTGTTCGACGCTTTAGATGTTTTCGATTTCTTAATAATAAGAATAATGTTGTGATTGAGACTGCTTTACAGAGTAGGTAGTGAGTCACCGTCTACTTCCTCGGAAGAGCGAGTAAGGAAGTTCATTTGCAAACTTGTATTACACCAAGAACATTCAAGAAGCTTCGACCGCTAAAGGCATGGCTAAAGCATGTTCCATGTTTCCTGAATTTTAGCCGAAGGGCCGAGTTTTCATTCTTATTTTCTCTTGATGCTTTTGAGATTGGCCTTTTTGAGATTATTGACTTCAAAACAGAGGTTAAAATGGGTTAATCAGGAACGTTATCTATGTATTCACCTTCACTATCATATTCGTTACCGCTACAGAACAAGTTATCGTAAAAACCCTCCGATTCAGGTTTTATTGAAAACTGAGCAAGGTAGAGTAGGACGTTTCGAAGATTCGTTGCTTTGATGGGAAATCTTCCTTCATACAAATTATTCAGTAGAGTGGCGGCTGGTGCTCTTTTTGCGGACTTCTTTTTCATGACCAATGGCAACAATTTTTGAAGTGCTGTAGGCCCCCCTCCCCCAAATATTTTCAAGTCTATCACCTGGGGATCTTACCCTTTAATTTTGACCATTCGAATTAGTTTGGGAAGAAGAGGGTGCATGTTTTCACGTACTCGTCAGTCCAGTTTTGGAAATAAAGTTGTTTCCGCAGTCAATCGCGTGAAACGGCTCGAAATGTGATTTACCAAATTACTCAAGAAAACACAGCAAATCTCTGCGCTGGCTCGGTGAGTTTGTGAAGGACGGTGATCATTCTTCCCCTGTCAAGTCCGAACATTGATTGTTCTTCCCCAGTACCGCAATACTTCTGCGTGGAGTATCATGGCATCTTAATATCTTTCCCCCTGAGTCAGTGCGGTATTTAGAAAGGCGCTTTGTATGCGACTAAACGGCATCGAAAGCGAAAAATCGAAAAAATGGACTTGGACGACTTTTCCCCAATACCCTTCATATTAATTTGCATACATGAATTTTATTGAAACGAAAGCCAACTATACTGGAAAATGCAAATTTCATATCCCATCTCCTCCACAAGATCATTTTTGCTTGGGCGCGACCTTGCCTGGAACCCACCACAACAGGTAACACAACACTTCTGGAAGTATCGAATACACTCCGATGTCGGACATCACTCGCCCGTTCTCATGATGAAAAAGCTCTGGTCGGCACAATTTCTATCTTCATCTTCTCGGAAGCACCGCAGTTCGTCTTACGCCAGCAGATGGTTTTTCTCTACGACCTACGAGAAACGATGATGAAACCGACGAACCGTTGACAGTAAAGGCACGCGCTCGGGGGGCGTAAGTGGTTACGCGGTTCCCACGGTCCCTCCGAGGCCGACGGCATAAGTTAATGACATCGTCTGACAGGTCGGCAAGACTCGTGCCCTCTCGTGGGGTGCGAGACGTCCAATATTGTACCGCAGGATATGGCTTATGTGTTGAGCCTGACTTTTACTGCTGGCTGTTGGTCGGGAGCAGGTCCTCACTACATTTATGCAGATGTAGTTTCACGTCTAACACTGGTTTCACTGGACTTTTTTGAAATTTTTTGACGATTGAAATCCGGTTTGAAACATTCTAAAACGATTCCTGAAGTTATTCCAAAAATCATACGACAGTATTAAATAATTTAACTTGAGTAGTTATCTCCCAACAATTTCAAGATTTTGCGAAAACGTTTATAATAAACGAAAAGACGGGTTCTTTAGTCACGCAATATGGACAAACCTAAGAGGTCCTAAATTCAAAAAATAGGCCAAAAAGTATTGTAAGTGTTTTTGTGGATATTATTATCATAATCATACTAATATAATATATTAGTATGATTATGATAATAATATCCACCATATATTATATGGTAAATACAATTTAAATAATTGGAATTTGTAAATATAATACATACAATTTATACATATTGAAAACCTTTACAATTTATACACCTACCTATTATATTTGTAAATATAATACATACATTTTATACATATTGAAAACCTGTACAATTTATACACCTACCTATTATATACATATTATATATTCGTTATACCAAAAATTCAATAGCCGAGTGGGTACTCAATTAGTTCGTGGAGACGAGTAGCACATGGATATGGACTCCTAACATCTTCAAAACATACTCTACATATAGTACCTATGTTGGTGTGGTATACCAAAAATCGAAAAAACAACAATGAAGTTGTAGGTTTTCTATAAGTTTGGGGTAGCAAGGAGACTTTAAATAAACAAGAGGGGTGGTTCAGA
Source organism: Apolygus lucorum (assembly GCA_009739505.2). Lineage (NCBI taxonomy): Eukaryota > Metazoa > Arthropoda > Insecta > Hemiptera > Miridae > Apolygus > Apolygus lucorum. The sequence goes on from CM019177.2 coordinate 36,051,426, forward strand.
GTGATTAATCTGAATTGAAGTTTTGAGTTACGAAAACTGCTAATAAACAACACGTGGACTTTTTACTGTTCTAACCCACTTTGTAAGGTTATAGCCATCCTCTCCATCCACCATCAAAACAAAAAACAATATCCTGAGTTATGTTTTGGCTTTATCTTTTTCAAGAAAAATTGAGTTATCGCGGTGGTATATAGGGAGAATTGGATTATCTCAAACTAGCTGAAAAGCCTACTAAAAGCAGGCAAAGACTATTCCTCCGACTCTCCTCCCGCCACCAACTCCCTCCGACTCCTCCCGCCCCCAACCCCTCCGACTCCTCTCGCCTCCGACTCCTCCCGCCCCCAACCCCTCCGACTCCTCTCGCCCCCGACCCTTCCCGCCCCCAACCCCTCCGACTCCTCTCGCCTCCGACTCCTCCCGCCCCCAACCCCTCCTACTCCTCTCGCCTCCGACTCCTCCCGCCCCCAGCCCCTCCGACTCCTCTCGCCTCCGACTCCTCCCGCCCCCCAACCCCTCCAGCCTACAACTCTCCCTCTGCCACGACCCCTCCGTGCATACGTACGTAAGTACGTACGGTTGGCGTTTTATATAATTAGATAATAAAATCTTGTTATTAAAGAAGGTTTTTTAAACGATCGCTTGCTTTAGATTTTTTACTTATCCACACCTCATTCGCACTTCATAAAATTGAAAATGCTAAATTTCGAGATATAAAACCATAATCAAGGGCTTAAGATTGGGCATCACAACAGGAACCGACAGGAGCGCATCGTATATTATAGCAATTAGATCCCAGCTAGATTTTTTTTTTTTTTTTTTTTTACTTTTTACATATCTATATTGTTCAAAGAACATTACAGTTTTGATAATTATTTTAGCTTAGCATTGCTGCATCTTGCACTTGAATGGAGGTATGTCCCATCGGCCATCCTCCACCAGAATTAAACAGTTATTAGGAACCTTGTTGGTAAGTAGAACATTTATAATAGCTGAGTTGTAGGAACATTGGTTAGTAATAATAATTATAGTTATAGGAATTTAGTGATAGGAACATTAGTATTAATTAGCTTTAGTTCTACATTCAAATACCTAATAATCTATACATGGAGTTAATTCGATATAACATACATATAGATTTGGTATATTTTTGGTAATTACTAGTAAGATAGGTCAGCCGGTCTTTTACGCTTCAAGCTTCTCGGAGCAGAGTACTTAGTGTTTGCTACTATTTGTGATGCTAAGGGGTTTATGTGGTTCAGCAATGATTTATGGAGTCGGTTGAAAGCACCCTTGACGACTTCTTCGACCATCGGAATTTGGAGATCAGTGTGGATCGTTGAGTTTCGTACGTACCATGGAGCATTAAGGATCATTTGGAGGGCGCGGTTTTGTACTGTTTGTGTGCATTTTGCGGCAGAACCCCAGAGACCACATGAGTATCGTCAGATTGGTCTGATTGTCACACTGCATCGCGTGCTGCGGTGTTCCCTGTTTCACAGGGCATTCATTTTCTTGGCAAGAGGAAGAAGAAGAAAAAACTCTCTCCTTCCTTTTTTGACAGCATGAGATTGCATTATTGTTGTTTTTTTTATCTAATAACTATTGACATTGACAATTGCTTATGCACTATGTGTTTCTCGTAAATGAAATTATATTGATAGATAATTATATATACATCGATACCTTAAAGCACAAAGGGGCTATGTCCATCCATCTTCCACATTTTTTATTTCCTTTTAATTTCAGAAAAACTCAAATTCAACAAAACTATCATTGACCTTCTTGACGATTATAGCTTGAAAATTTATTGAGGAAATTAAAGAGTTTAGTGTAAATATCCATTATTTTAGGAATTTTGCACTGGTGATTGATAATATCTTTTGCATTTTTCTCAAAACTCCGTTTTTGGTCATAGCCCCTTTGTGCTTTAAAGTATCGACATACACTGGGTATACTGATATGCAGTATACGCTGGGTATATTGATAGTAACTTGGATATTGGTAATTTCCTATCAAAGAAAGCAAGGAATTGCTGATTGCAGATTATCAGGTAGGTGTTCACACATGAGATTACCTACCCATCGACCGTGGAGCACATAAACGGTGATTTTTGATCACGTTTTGAGAATCATTGTAGAGGTGTGTCGGTCAGGAGTGAACGTATTGAAAAGACCTTATCTTCAAAACGACCTTGTATGAACTGAACGGGTTGTCAAAATGAACACGGTCATTCGTTCATCAACCCACTAATCGAATTTTCCGAAAAAAATCTGAGAACAACGGCAGAACCAACAAATCAAATTAATTTCCCGCAATATGGATTTATAATGTATTTGTGTACATCCATGTTTGTACATAGATCATTAATGTGTGAAAATGACATGGAGGTATCAACAGAAAGAATTAGATGGAAGTGGTTTTCTAAGCAAAACTTTTCATCATCCAAGTGAAGAGTTACGTTCGAATGAAATGTGGACTAAAAAGACAAAACTGAAAGACCAAAAACACACGAAGACTGATTCATATACGATTCGAATCGATGTTCCATTCGTTTTTTTTTTTTTTTGTTTTTTAGCTCATTCGATTCATTGAAATCGCCTCCTCACTTACTCATCGTAACCTATTCCGATACGTTTGGTTTTTCGAGTCACGAACTGAATCCTTATGGATGTTGTTTGTTTGATTCCAACGTTCCGACTCGTTCGATTTACCGACTCGATCGTTTTAGTGACTTCTAACCGGTTAGTTGTTTGTCTTGTTTGTGAACGTAATGAACGGGTGAACGGATTCAAAAGACCTGGTCTCTGTAATGAGCAGAGACCTTCAAATGCCACATTGCCACGGCGCCACACTAAAATGCCACATTCTGCCCATTTTTCGGTAAAATGCCATATTTCGTTGATTTCTCTGAAAATGCCACATTTTGCCTTATTTTACTAAATTAGTAAATAGTATTAAATACTTATTTTTACTAACGCCCGAGAACGCCGAGAAAAATATGACGAATGGATGTTTGCTAATACCAGGTAAGATTAACTTATCACCACAGGTCAACGTGGGTCTTCGGCTGTTGTTAGGGTCTCATGTTCGTTCAAAAATAACTTTCCTGGATGCGGATTAAGTCCGATGCAGGATCAAAATGGGAAGTGCATATGTACCTGAGTAGCTACATCCATTAGGGTCGCGGAGCACCATTCGGTATATATATCATTTCCGTTCCCCACATCCTTCATACCAAGCTGAAGTTTCTTACTGTTAATATCGCGCTCATTTTCGTTTTTCCTCAATCTTCAATATGCCTAGAGATTCTAGTTTAACCGTGACCCTTCATAAGAAGTGGATTACTGGTGACAGCAAATTGTTTTATAATTGAATTTTACATGTTGTAAATACATGTAAATTTGTTGGAAATACATATAAATAGTTGATATACATAATACAGTAGTTGATATGCTTTCAAGTTTCATGATTTAATGGTTCAAAATCCCTTTTATGGTGGGGAGGGGGTGGAAAGTTGAAAAAAATAAATACCACATCAGCTGAAATAAATGCCACATTCGGCCACAATACACATTGCCACATTTTATAGTGCCACATTTTATAAAAATAAGTGCCACATTTTGAAGGTCTCTGGTGATGAGTGACCGTTTGGGATTCGAATCCGCCAAATGACCTTGTCTTACACACCTTTAAATCATTGGCAGTATTCGGAATCGACAACAAAGGATCTACATCATCACATTGGAATATTCTCTTCCTAACCGTTTGAAAATCAGCTGACGTTTATTCTGCACCAGCTGTCCTGAAGACACCGTACCCTGGGAATTCAAACAGTCGGTTACTGGGTCAAGTTCAAAAAGGCCCTTTAAACGGGCCCCCCCATCGCTATCACAGGCTCCTCTCCCCCAGTATTTTTACCCGTCCGCAACAATTGTTTGTGGATTTTAATCGAGGCGTCGACAGGGGAGTATCCGGTCGGGGGTAAGTCAGCAGATGGTTGTTACCGGAATGAATGACGAAAAGGGGAAGAGAGGGGAGGCTCCTTTCTATTAAAATACGCGACGAATGCGCTTCTGGCGTTTTCTCCCTCGTGACGTCACGGCCCGTTCCCAGGCTCAACAGGTCATACGGCACCGGCTACCGGAATCCGCCGTGCGTTTCTTATTCCGCGCGGGACGTCTCCCGTCTGAACGGCCGGTTCCTGAGGCACGCGCTGAGTCGCCTCCGCCGTTCCCACGGTCCTCCTCGAGCGTCTTTCCGAAGACCTTTCCGATTGCACCACTTGGACGGTCATTTAGGTCCGAGTCAGTCATTTAAAGTCCCATTGAAATTCCTTTCACAACTTTAGATGTAGGGCGAGGAATCCTTCATGTTAGGTACTAATTGTGAGACTTGAAGTCATTAGTAAGGAAAGTAGGTGAACTGATGGTGATTTCTAAGAGGGAAAACACAAAATGAGTTCCATATCACTCTCACTCACTGTAGTAGGAATCTATCCAAATGCATTTACCATTTTCTCATTTTTGTTTATTATTTTCAATAACGAACCTTTGGAATCGACCAAGAAAAAAATGTTTACCTCCTCAAAATGTTGGTTTACGTTTCAAGGTACGTAGAATCTGAAAATCGAATGAAAATTGTCCGTGATGTTTGGTATATGAGCTCCATTTGGGGTCTAGTTGCCCCAAAGCTTTTGGTTGATGTCAGTCACTTCTAAGGGTTGAAATTTTGAAAACGCCGTAACTCAAAAACTTTCGATATGGAAGTATTGTTTTTTCATCAATTTTAAGTAGTATTGAATCTTTAGAATTCGCTCCCTACGAAAACTGAAGGGTTGGACCAACGATAAATCAGAAACACGAATGTGAATCGCGAAAGAATCCCAACCTCCGTCCAAATTTGAGCTGATGCGATCGCTCTTCGTTTCTTTGAGTTGTACTCAATTTTGCGTACTTAGCAACCAGTAATCAAATTTCCTCATGAAGGCGCCCACAACTCCCTGTTTCTTAGCAATTTTCTTTTAACCCACACAAAATTCCTTTTTTTTCACTTTGAAGTTTTTTTTCGCGTTTTCGACCTTAAGGCACTGATATGGTCATAACTCCCTTATTTCTCCTGAAAAATCAAATCTGACTACACCGAAGGGAAGAGAATTAAATTCCTAAGCTACCTAGGGCAAAATCAAAATCGTTCAGCAATGAAATAGTTTCAAAAAATCAAGTCAAAAAGCAACTTCAATCAGCTAGAAATTCGGTGTTTTTGTAGAGTAGAAAGGTGTTAATTGATGCTCACTACTATATCTACGAATAATGCGTATTTTATGTACGAAAAACGAAGGTTTTCTTCGAAAAACCCACTTTCTAGCAGTCGGATTCATTCGGAAGTATCACCATTGGATCCAGCGTAAAAAATTACATAGAAAATGATACCAATCTTGAGATCAAGGGGGACCATAACTCGCTTATAACACTGGAATTCCTGTAAAACACACGTTTTTTGGCAGTCAAACTTCATTCAAACTTCATTTAATCTTCCAATTTGAAGTTAAAAAGAAAAATTGATACACCGTTGGAAAGCTGACTATTGGAGCATGTTTTCTCCGAAGAGCGCCCTTCGAAATGGGCAGGAATTTAGAGTAAAAACTTTGGTCGAAAAAAGTCAAGTTTTCAAAAAAAAATTTTAAAGTTTGCTTTTTGACTTGATTGTTTGAAACTATTTTATTGCTGAAAGATTTTGATTTTGCACTAGGTAGCTTAGGAATTTAACGCTCTTCCCTTCGGTGTAGTCAGATTTGAATTTGCATGAAAAATAAGGGATTTATGACCATATCAGTGCAGTTCAAAGTGAAAAAAAGAAAAAAGAATTTCGAGTGGGTTAAAAGAAAATTGCTAAAAGACATTTTTTGTTGGAAATATTTTGTAGAATCGAACCCTGAAGTTATGCCCATCTTAAATGTAGACACCCTGTATAGAAAAATAATAATCCATTGCGTAATAATTTGCAGCGTTTTTTAAGCAGAACAACCCACCCTTTTCAACTAATATTGTACCTAAAACTTAAATGTATACAGTCAACTAGCGACATATGCAGACAACACGCTAGATAATCCTAACTTAAAAATTGTGACCGATTCTGGTGAAAAATTGAACGGGATGAGGTGAAAAATGACGACCTCTCTTGCTTGGATTCTCTATATTTGGGAAGACCGGTTTTGGTCTTTGACCATCTTCAGTTCTCGAGTCGTTTTTCTTGTCAATGTTGCACTAAGAACTCACCTCATCCTGATAATTCAGCTCTTTCGCTATCATACAGACGAACCAATTTCGAAAATTAAACGTTGTACTTGCCTACACCCAATGTTCTGTACTCTATCGTTTCTATATGACCAAAATCTGCACTTTCGTTCATTATAGTGAGCAATTACCAACGAAACTTGGTCACTAACTACTTATGAAAATTCCCTACGAAACGTGTTATGGAATGCAACTGCTGATGGTTACGTAAGATGATGTGCTACAACTTTGTTTTAATATGGACTATTCTAGAGTAGATACCTACCATTGACCTGGAGGACTTTCTGGTGTTAAAAATGTAAATTAGAACTCTTTTACTAACCTGAACTGTAATATAGGGTTTTGAGGACTGACGAAACTGTCAAGAGCACTGCAGTATTGACCGTCAGTTATTCAAACTGCCTTTGAAATTCCTTTCTCAACTTTGAATGTGGAGCGAGGAATCCTTTATGTTTCTATTGTGAGACTTGAAGTCATTAGTAAGGAAAGTAGGTGAACTGATGGTGTTTTCTCAGAGGGGAAACACAAAATAGAACGATAATTAGGTTCCGAATCACGTAGTATAGTAGGAACCAAGGGCATTGGACTACATGTAGTCTAACATCCTTGGTAGGAACCTACCTAAATGCATTCACAATTCCCCTACATTTTTCAAGCAGCCTACTCTTTACTACTAATTTTTCCCTATTATGCGAGATACTGAAATAAATTTGCCCACGAAAAAATCGCTCAACTTCAAAACTAGTGACCAGTTCTCGTGGAAAAATTGAACAGGATGAGATGAGAAATGACGACCTCTCTTGCTCGGATTCTCTATGTTTGGGAAGGCCGGATTTTTTCTTGTCAATTTTGCACTAAGAACTCATCTCATCCTGATAATTCTGCTTTTGCGCAGTCAAACAGACGCACCAATATAGAAAATTAAACCTTGTACATGCCTACACCCAATGTTCTGTACTCAATCGTTTCTACAACATGACCAAAATCTATATTTTGTTTTGTTTATTATAGTAGTTCATTTTTTTTTTTTTTTTTTTGGTCAAGATTCTCTAGGCAACATCTAATCGAATGTGGCAATTGCTGCTGTTAACGTAAGATGGTGTGCTACAACTTTTTTCCAAAACTTGACTTTGTTTGAAAACGTAAGATAGGCTGGTGGTATTCTGGAGAATCTATCTGAGACCTGAACGACTTCGTGGGGAGAAAAATTATGGAACAACGCCAGATTGTCGAGAACTCTTGAACTGCAGTATTGACCAAGTTAGTCATTCAAACCGCCGTTGTAATTCCTTTCTCAACTTTGAATGTGGAGCAAGGCATCCTTCATGTTACTAATTATAAGACTTGAAGTCATTAGTAACGAAAGTAGGTGAACTGATAGTTATTTCACAGAGGGGAAACACAAAATACAAGAAAGATAATTAGAAACCGAATAACTCTCGCTCACTTTAAAGTAGGAACCTACTTAAATACATTCACCATTTTCATCACTTTCTCAAATAAGTTACTTTTCTCCAGTAATATTAATAGCAGCTCAAAATAATCTTGTCTCAAAGGATGAGATACTTAAAACGTCTATTAAATAATGAAGGCTTTCCGATATTGAAAATATAATCCAATACTATTTTCCAACTAAACTGCATTATTGGTTTCGGTGATTCAAAGGTGAGGTCCAAGTAATCACTAAGATTTCAAAGATGTGCAACGTTGTAGATGCTCGTATTGATTCTATCGACTATTCTGAGTGAGAATCCGAGAAACGTAGAGAACCCCTTTATTCATGAAATGGACAGTTGAATCAGCCCACCAGGAAGCGTGAGTAACGGGAGCAAACGTTCATTATCATTATTGAACGAGTAGGTCAAGTTTAAACCACGAAAGGATTCCCCACAAAAGTACGTATCCCAGGAAATGCAAAACACCACAACTAAACTAGAATTTGAAATCAACAGTACACCATTAGCTATTAAATACAAGACGGTTAGTACCTTCAGAGAACAATAAACATATTTAAATTCTTGTAAGTAGCTACATAAAATTTCAACGAGGAATGAGTTCATCGCTTATACGTACTACAGCTGGAAAGAAGATCAGTGCCAGTATTTTCTAGTTTTATTACCTGTATGGATAGTCGAGTCTTATCAGCCCTACTAAGACACAGTATCACATGTTCAATGTAAGAATGTTACTAAGTCAACAGGGTGGCACGAAAGTTTTGTAGCTTTCTTTTTGGCTAGTACTAATTTACAGACAAATAATAAAGATTCTAAATTAATTCTGAATTGATTAGTTTTACTAGGCGTTGCAGTATTTTACTGAGCTTTGTGCAGTTTCAATTTTGAAGTGATTCGAAGGCTTCGAAGGCCGAACCTGAATTATTGTCGGGAATCTCCGCGAGAGCGAGATCCACAAGTTTTGATCCCCGAGGGGTATACCTATCTCTGTCGCAAACGGTCCATTATTTGCTTTAAAAAAATCAGAAAAATAAAATATCAGCTAAATTTTTTTCAGCAAAAGCTTACCCATAAGAACTTTGAGGTAGGTAGTAGTATTTCACCTTACAGGAATCTCTTCTTTCAGAGGAACAAAGTTTTCACATTCATAAAACTGCGCTTTATTTTTAGAATATTGTTAAAATTATGCATGAGCCATTCAATTCAACTCACTTTCTGTGAAGATATTTCTTTGCTGAGGCGAAAAGCCTTGGTTTTAGGCAATAGCAATAACTTGAAAAATTAACTTCACATGGACCAAGAAGACTGGAGGAGGCACCATAGAAAGGTTTTCTGCATCTCCCACACTTTAGAGTGACTTCAGTTGGGTAGGTTATTGTCTAGAAACTTATCCATTGATGACATAAACCGATACTCCATAGAAGAAAATACATGGGAAGTATCCAGGTACCTTTGAAGTAGGTGTTCCTCTGAAGGAACAAAAACCGGTAAAGTGTTAAACTCTGCCTTCCCTTGGGAAGACATATTTATGATGACACCCGCGACGCCAGGAATGGCAGTCGGACGAAAATTGATTTATTTATCTTACATTAATTTATGTTGCTATAAATTAATTTGGCCCTTTCTGTCTCAATCAAGTTCAAATGACTACAACATCACGTTCGCTTCCCAGTATTCCAAAATAGTGGAAGCAGAATTTTCACTTTTTAAAGGTGAAATTTTTTTTAATCCAAAATCAAAATTTCCAATCGCGTTATACGTTTTGGACCGTCCTGAACAATTTTGGTTTCGAGTCTGTGTGTCTTTCATGAAATCCCAGTAACGGGCAAAACTATAGGAAGATTTTGTCTGATTTCGATGAATTAACAGGGATTGTTGGGATAGTCCCCAATGAAAATCTTCATCCCCGGACCAACAGTAGCCTCTGCGTAAAATACATGTATCAGCCGTAACGTTTACATTTTCACCCGATTTCAATGAAATTTTCAGAGATTGTGTGGGTTGATGATGGATGGTGCAGCGTACTTAGAGATTAATGTTTTGAGATTATAGGTACGCATCGGATCCTCTATACAATCGGGTTACAGATATGAGGAAGCTATGTGCCACACCCATTTGACAAACATGAACGGAAAATTATTACCAACTTCATAGCCAGATTATACCTAATGTAGGAAAATACTTTTACCCTCACGTAGAACCGACTAATCTCCTACACCAAAACACTTGTGATTCACACATTAGTCCACTATGAGGTGATTTTTCAAGAGCATGGAGGAGCATCATTATCTCACGCGCAACAGGAAATCAGTAGGTAATAGCAGTTGAGGAAAAACAAATAATTAAACCAACCTTGAATTTGAGAATAATTTTCAAGTAGGAATTTAGCTTACACAACACTTATTTACTCGACACTCAATGACTCTTAAATGCAGCTTATTTTTAATATTGTCGAGTACTGTGGGTGAGTGGTTAGAGTTTATCCGACAGGTAGAAAGAATGATTTATTGATCGGGCGTATTGCAGCGCGAAATCATAACCACCGATAAAAATAATAAGGCTTGAAAATTGGACCGGAAATACGATATTAAAAGTTTTTGACGTCATCGCTTCCCCTCATATACGGAGTAACCCCTGTTCAGTGTGACGTCACTACAACACGAAATATAGAAAAATCGTTTTGAACAACTACTTTCAATTACATTTTTCAGGGTAGAGAATTTTTTTTATCTGAACTTTGTATTAAACATACTTCAAACGTACGAATACACATTTGTTTATTGAAGAATTTGATGATAAAAATTGAATTAAAAAATTGATTTCTGATAAATTGCCAATACGCATTTAATTACTGACGAATCATTCAGTTGTTAAAAACATTGATTCTGAAAGAAAGTGTATCTGAGAGTCTCCAAAGGGGTTGTTTTTCCGTCTTCATCTGGGAGCATTCCTTATCTAATCAGTCAATTCCGGTTGGTATTCCCTGATAATGGTGACTCGTTTTTCCGGTAATCAATAAAATGTTGATGACAAACATTTAACACGTCCGCCATGAGGCAACGTGGAACTGACCACGAAGCTATGTTATAGAGTGAGGGCTGTAGCCTGAGCTCATAAGGATATAGGAAAAAGGATTTAATCTGGAGAATTAGACAATTCAAACGATGACACGAAGGGTCGTAAATCAATATTGGTTGGATAAGATCAGCCGTTTCCGATCCAAAGAGATTCAATCTTAGAAGGCTCGTGCATATGTATGTCTTGGAGAAAATCCAGCATTTACTTGAACAGAGCTCATCGACCCTTGAGAGCTCAATGGACCTATCTGCATTTTTTGGGCAGGTGGGTCTAACTCAAAATGCGTTCAAAGTCAAGGTTCAAGGTAAATGGGCTAATGTTAACTCCAGAAAATAACATTAGTACCAATCTTCACAAGCTGTAATGTTTTGAGAGTCCAAAATGTAGTAAGACGCCCAATTTGAACTATCTTGACGTTGATTTTCATCCTTGAAAGATGTTTACAAGACGTAAAATCATACACAACATCAAGAACCAGCCGAAATATCGGAGTCTATCGCCATTGAAAGAAATTAGCTGATTGGCCTCGCTATTTCAGGAGGGAGAGGTTTTGACGAACAAACTGGCAGATTGACCCCTAGTGCACTCGGAGATTTCGAGACCCCAGGGAGCCAATCTGGTTCTTAATCCCGTTATTATTTTGGTTTATTATTTCCAATAACGAACCTTTGGAATCGACTAGGACAAATTTTTGTTTAACCCCCCTCAAAATTTGTTGGTTTCAAGGTACGTAGAATCCAAAAATCTAATAAAACGCTGCAAATTATCTCACAAAGGTTTATTATTTTTCTATATAGACTACTAGTCTGCAAAGAACACGGCTTTGCCATTGTTACCACCAACCAACTTGAAGAAAAACATCGATCGCGTTTTGGTCAGCTAACATTTGAACGGGGATTAGTCCTCTTTTGAGATTCACACTCGTGTTTCTGATTTATCGTAAGTCCAACCCTTAAATTCTCGTAGGGAACGAATGGTGTGTCCTACAGGTGTTCTCTAAAAATTCGATACTATCCGTATACCGTTGAAAAGAGCGTTAAATTCTCTACTTCCCTAGTGCTAAATAAAACGTAGAATAGAAGACTCAGGTGTGAGAAAATGAGCCCGAATAGTAAAATATCAAAAATTTCAGAAATGTAGTTTTTTCAAACGTTTGTAAGCCTAACTGAAACTGCCGGTTAATTTCCCGCTGTAACCCCATAAGTTGATCCAAAAGGTCTCTTTCCAACGGTCTGATCATTTTCATTTTAAAGTTTGATTTATTATAGAAATTTGTGTTTGATCGCGGAAAAACGTGAATTTTTTCAATGGTATCGGTGCTCTGGCTAATACGACTTGAGAGCTTCGCAGATGTGGGCGGCAGCAGGAGCTAGGGATGGGATATCGAAAATAAAATATCGATAATGGCATCAAAATTTGATGATTTATCGAATACGAATATCGATATCCGATACATATCGTCAGAAAAATATCGATATCCGATATTATCGGACCAAAATATCGGAACTTTATTTTCAGTTTCAATCATTTAACTTTCCTCGTTAACTCTTTCTGAAATGACAGAATATCTTCTACATATTTATCTGGGGGTTGCATGCTGATCAGTTGAATTATCAACTGGGAATAAGGTGAATAGGTGGTGGTCTTCAGATTTAAAGTGCCGGCTATTGCTATGTTCATGTTGCACTTATTGCTAAGGTAAATAGAAAGAGAGAAGCTTGCTGTTCAAAGAAAAAGAAGAATAAGTTGAACGGTTGCTTTTTTTGTGATAAAGATTAAATATCATTGTTTTATAATAATATATTTAAGTTTTCATTCACATCATGTGCCTATTCCTAATAAAGTCATCATTCACATCATGTGCCTATTCCTAATAAAGTCTATTAAGGCCATGGGGGAGGACAAGTGTGCGAATGAGAGGGAAGATGCCAATAGTTATTAAAGTCTATTAAATCAAACACACATTCATCGATTTTTCAACTCACTTATCCATATTTTTTATACTTTCTGACCTAGCTACTCAATTATTGTATTTTTCAGTATTTGTTATGATTTTTTTTCTAAACCAATAATATCGCAAGAAAAATATCGATATTCCGATACTATCGGAATCAAAATATCGATATAGAAATATCGGATATCGCAAGGGATATATCGATATTCCGATATTATCAATATCGATATCCCATCCATAGCAGGAGCCAGCGAGGCCTCCTGAAACCCCTCAGAGCGCCGAATCCGTTGAAAAAATTCACGTTTTTCCGCGATCAATCACAAATTTCTATAATATTTCCTACTTTAAAAATGAAAATGATCAGACCGTTGTAAAGAGAACTTTTGGGGTTACAACGGGAAATTAACCAGCAGTTTTAGTTAGGCCTACAAACGTTTGAAAAAATTGTACATTTCCAAGATTTTCGAGATTTAACTATTCGGGTTCATTTTTCAACATCTGAGTCTTCTTCAAAAAGTTTTATTTAGCACTAAGGAGATTGGGTTTAACGCGTTGAATTTAACGCTCTTTCCAACGGTATAATTACATTTGAATTTTGACTTAGAAACAAGGAAGTTATGGCTGTTTTAATGGCGTAAGGTCGAAAATACGATAAACATCTTAAAAGTGAAAAAAGTCGGATTTTAAGAGGGTTAAAAAAGTCGCAAATTAGTTGTGGAATCGAACTCTGGCCGGTGGTTCTACCCAAACCGAAACACCTTGTATACAACCGGGTACGAGGAAGCTACGTGCCACACCTACTTGGCAGACGTTTTAATTCGATTTTCGGATTCTGCGTACCTTGAAACGAAAAATTTTTTTTTTTTTAATTATTGACAGTGATAAACTAAAAGTGGTTTCAATCGTGAGAACTTGGAAATGATTGAGTGACTTCAATGTTTTCTTGGAGGTGACTCATTGTGGGTACAAGAAGGATCATTTAGTGGTCAAGGCGTATGCAGAGCTATTGTGACATCCGAGTAGGAAGCAAAGAGGGAAGAAAACCCGAAAAAGGAAGGAAAATAGAAGAAAACGAAGAAGAAGAAAAAATCCGGGGAGGCACTCCGGAAAAAATCGGTTAGGTGGGGCAAAAAGGAGAAGCGGTCAAGCGATCGGTAAAGGCGGGCGCTCGGGCGCGTGGGATAGAATGAAGGCACGAGGGCGAGGGACGAGGGGAGAGGACGAGTGCCGCCGAGGAAGGGCGAGGTGCCGAGGGGAGAGCGCCGCGAGGGAGAGGACCCGAGAAAAAGAGAGAGACGGAAAGCAAATAAAGAGGCACGTGAAGGGGGCAGCTGCACGGCGTCAACCATGGGAACCGAGCCTTCTCCCGCGTTCCCACGGAGCTAGCCACCTGTCCGGCCTATATAAGCTCGGCGGCTCCCCCACTCCTCAATCAGTCTCTCTCTGAGCTCAGTGCTGTGCACACCTCCGCTTTACACCACAAAGTGCCTTCTATCTCTTACGTGTTTTTCGTCGTGTATTTCGAACGACCAAATCTTACAAGTTTTCTCGGAGTTTTTCATCGATCTTCACTTGTGCCTTCATCTCCTGAACTTCACACCAAAATGGATATGTACGAAACTGCAGTCGATGTGGAGCAAGTTCAGCCCATCTCAAGGACTTACCAATACAGAAAGGTCAGTACCACAAATTTGTCACAACAACTTTCCTTCCACTCTCCTTACTCATTCAAAATTCATTTCTGTAAATTCACATAATGTCTAACTGTCATTTTTCGTGTGAATCAAAAAACCAAAAATCGAAAGAACATCACAAATTGTCAAATTTTGATTTCGACATTTTTACATTTCTGTTTTGATTTGGATCATCATATAAAATCACCTTAAAATTGATCAAGAATTCTTCTCAATATTTAAAGTACTAGCGTCAAAATTTGAAATTGTATTTACATATTTCCAACTACAACGCAAATTTTATTAACAATTCATTTAAATTGTAGCTACCTAAATTTGGTATTAATATTTTACGGAACCTTAAGCCTACAGCGAAATTACCAATTATTATTTTTTGATAATTAGACAAAAGTAGAATTTAGGAAATTATTGTATTTTATAGTTGTGTATAAATGGGCGAAATACTCAAAGTGTTGTTTATTTTGTTTGTTCAGGTTATGAAACCTATGCTGGAAAGAAAGAGACGAGCGAGGATCAACAGGTGCCTGGATGAGCTCAAGGAGCTTATGGTGACAGCCCTGCAGAGCGAAGGCGAAAACGTCAGCAAGCTCGAGAAAGCTGACATCCTCGAGTTGACGGTGCAGCATCTTCACAAACTGAGGAAAGCCAAGAGGCTGACGCTCAACTCCACGCCCGTCATGGACGCCGACAGGTTCCGCGCCGGGTACACCCACTGCGCCTCCGAAGTCTCCAAGTGCCTCGCCGCCATCCCCGGAGTCGACGTGAGGCTCGGCACCAAGCTCATGTCCCACCTCGGACACCGCCTCAACGAGCTCGACACCATGTCTCCCCTCAGCGTCCGCGTCAACGACGCTCCGTCCCCGCCCCCGGCGTCGCCCACCTACTCCATGCCGCCCACTCCCGCCTCCTCCAGGTCGTCCGACTCCCCCGGACTCTCCGACTACTCGACCGGCCTCCTCAAAGTCGCCTCCAGCCCGATCTGGCGGCCCTTTTAGACCACCTCGGTTGACCACCACCTTGGTACACCATACCAACCCCATCGTCTTTCTCATAAAAAACCTTAGGGCCGAACGCAATTCTCATAAAAATCTACACGAACTCACAAAATAATTTATTTTTCAAAGATAATTTTGTATAAAAATCAAACTGTACATTTTTGATTATTTTTATCTTGAAGTTTTATAAACTCATTCCTATTAGGTGTGTAAATGTTAAGAAGTTCGTGTAAGGCATCTCATGTTCGCCCTGTTGTAAGTCTGATAGCTTTAATTTCGTGATATAGACTTAAAACTGTGATTGTTGATATTTTTTCTTCTTGTAAATAAGAAAAAAAGTTAAGTTTTTCTTTAGTAGTTGGAAAAGTAATGTTCTCATTAACGATACTATTTTTGTCTATTAAATGTGTAAATACGACAATTTTTTGAAGAAGAAGAGTTTTTGAAAAAATGAATATAGTTAGAAGCGTTTATAGAGACAGAGTTTTTTGTTATGTATTGCGCAAGTCTGTGATACAATAAATATTATGTTTTTTTTTTCTCATTTGAATTCCTCGTCTTGTTTACTTCCTTGACCCAGATTCGGGTTCCCACGGTGGTTTGAAGCGTTTGGCCGGTTGGCAGCGCTAGTGTTGAGGTTTAAATGTCAAAGGAGATTTGAGATGCGGAGGCGAGCTGCCCCTTCACGAAGCAATCTCGTATGCAAATCAGCTTCTGGTATTTTCAAGCGTTTAGTTCGATCAGTAATGACGATTTTTTTTTCATATAATGCATCTCTTGAGTGGTAAAATTTGCATAGTAGAGTTAAATTGAGAAGTAAAAAGTTATGATAAAAAATCAAATCGAATGTCACATTGATGAGCTGAGGTTAGAGGTAACAACTGAAAGCGAATAATTGGATGAACCAAATTTTTGAATGAGTCAATTTTGTACCGAGCAAAGCAACACTAGGAATCGTTCTGAACTTGAACGTTCAATACTAGTGATTGATTTGACAGGAGAACGAAAGGTTGATCCGATCTGATTGTATCGCAATTCAAGGTGTGATTAACGATGGTCTTAACTGATGAAATCACGTCTTGTCTCTATCGGAACTAAAAAAACCAGGTTAAAGGTCGATGGGGGTAAACGAGATTTTGGGTCAAGGTGATCGATTTGAATGGGAGCAGATTACGCGATCATCGACCAGTTATTTGTACAACAATCAAAATATGGCATGAGCTGAAAGTTACGTGAGCAGAAACAATCACGAGTGTCACCTCATCTTTGCGCATAAATCACCCGATTAAATAGTGAGGGCAGCAGTACGGGATGCTGGATTACTATGCTTCCGTGCTAAACCAGAAAAGTAGTAACGTGAAAATTTGACCAAATTAGTTACTTAGAGTCGATTTCTATCGATTTTTGGAGCTTCAAAGTCGTATATCTACGAGAAAAGCCTCAGTCGGTCGCCGTTCGTCACTCGTTCCGGGTTAGTATACCCCTAAATTGCAGAAACAAAATTTTAAAAATTTAGCTAAATTTGAAATTTTTAAGTACCTATTTTAGAAATTTATAAGTAGAAATGGGAAAAACCGCTTATTCAGTAATGTTTTTCCCATTTTCTCTGGCAATTATTGTTCAATTTTGATAATTCCAGCGGCAATCTTTCAGTTTTTAATTCCCAAGGCCGATGCACTAATAAATTTCTAAAATCCTTGGAAATTTCAAATTTAGCTACATTTTTTGAAGTTTTTGCCGCAGCAATTTAGGGGAATACTATCCCGGAATGAGGAACGAACGGCACCGACTGAGACCCCCTTGAGGAGGGTTAATTAGATTTTGCCAAGAGACTAGTCGAATCAGAGCGAGGAAAACTCGTATTTTGACACTGATAGGAAAATTAGCCATAGTATTTCCACAATACGACTTATAGTGTTATGAATCGAACTGATACCATCTTTTATCCTCTGAAAATTCAGCATTTCATGGTGACTTTAGTGAACTTCTCCCTTTACTTTTCTCGTAGGAAGGGTTCAATATGAATGTTATAAACACAGTAACAACCAACTGACCTGAAATGGTTTCTCGATTTAAACATAATTATAAAGTTTCAGGAATTAAGATGTACTTAGCATTCGACTAGTCGTGTCTTCGGATTTATGAAAGAGTTAACTCGTATCAATCAAGTGAGCTTGAAACTTCTACGGCGAATTCTACGAAGAAATGTTTAATTTTAACTCCAGAAATCGATTTGGCTACTAATTTCCGTTAAAAAAAAACCTTTACTAGTGGGAAAAGGAGGAAAAATTAAGTAGAAGAGTTATTTCGCCACGAAACCTATTAGATCGTTTTCCCGAAAGTTGGGTGATGAGAAGATACGACATCCTGGCTTAGCACGGTAGTATGGAGAAGACAATTCAGAACTTCATCGTACGGAGATCCGATTTTCATTGATAGTGATGAGATTTCGAGTGATGTAAAATCCAAAATCTTACACAGTTGGGGAACCAATTTTCTTCTTTTTTTAAATCTCCTGTTCCTTAGAGGGGCGTAGTTTTGACTCAAAGCGGAAGGAAGATGATTTGTACAATGGGGTGTGCGCATGGGTCGGAAAAACTGTTTGTTAGTTTATTAAAAATTTAGAAAAAAATCAGGCGCACACCCATTGACACATAGAGGAACGAGAAAATCTTCTGGGCCTGGAGACGTCAATTACAGAATTAGATAGCCTTTACTAGTGTACGGTTTTTCTGAACTGCTCAAGACCTTATCATACGGGAAATTTAGCACTATTTTCGACGGTGTAGTCAGATTTAATTTCCATGAAAAATGAGGAAATTTCGACCATTTCAGTGCCGGAAGGTCGAAAACACGAAAAAACAAATTCAAAGTGAAAAAAGTACAATGAGGGAAAAGTCGTTGCAAATTAGTTGTAGAATCGATTCCAGAAGTATGTTGATCGGTTTTGGGACACCCTGTATAGTTCTCTCATTGTGCGAATATTCCTTTCTAGTGATGACCACATTTTGACCAAAATTTCTGTAGGAAACAGTTTTGTTAGATTTTACTTTGATTTTACATTTCAAAACTTCTGGCTGATGACTGAGAGACAACCTGAGTACCTCTGAGTAACGCACGCAGCTCACCAAATAACCATTTTCATGTGTCAACGTCTAATTATTTATGTACTAACAGTCAATCTCGACTTTTCGGAAAATTCGTGCGCCAAACGCAAGGCCCCCGTAATTCCTTAGTAAGGCTACACTAAAGATTTATTTAAACTTTGGTAACTGGCTTTTTTGACTGATATTTGATTTAAATGTCTATTACCACCAATTCAAGGAGCTTTCCATAGGAAAGTAGTTTAAGAGAAAATACTGAAGTATTCGAATTTGGGAAATGTCAAAGTACACGAAGAAATGTCTCCCTTAGAGGGAAAACAATAGATCATGGATATGTCCATTGTTGTAGGTGTAATTTGAAAATTAAAATGATGAAATAAAATACACACAAGATATGTGTACCTTCCCATTACTTTTTCAATGAATAAGCAGAATTTTGAAGAAATTATTGAAATATCACCATTCCCTGGGGACCAATTAGGGACAACAAGAGAGCAACTTTCCTCTTGTCTGACTCCTCTTCTAAACCAGCTGCAACTAGGTAGAGGTTGAATTGTGTCACCCAGTTTTTCCATTTTAGTGCTAGATTTGTACTATTCTGGCCTTCGATGTCCATAACACCAATATTTGGTGCTAGATTTATATTGGTTTTAGGCATTTTGACGACATTTACGGAAGAATCGAAATCCGAGTGGTCGGACTCACCTGATTCGCTGTTGCTGGCGTCGGACTCGGCGACTCCTCAATCCTTTTTCATCCAGAAATTAAACTGTTGAAA
The DNA here is from genome assembly GCA_009739505.2 of Apolygus lucorum. Lineage (NCBI taxonomy): Eukaryota > Metazoa > Arthropoda > Insecta > Hemiptera > Miridae > Apolygus > Apolygus lucorum. The sequence goes on from CM019177.2 coordinate 36,070,776, forward strand.
GAATCCCTTGACACTTCTCACACCATGTTGTATGTCGTGGTGATATAATAAAAGGACGACTAACTATAAGTGTAACATGAGGGAACAACGGCAGACATATTTAATACTGGAGCAGTTGATTACAGGAGCAACTAAATCAGAAGACAACTAACTAAATAATTTATTACAATTTTAATTTCAATAATTTATAAAATTCAAATATTAATTTTAAATAATAATTTTAATAAAATTATTATTTTATTTTCATACCAGAAATGAGAATTTATTTGAATAATATGTACCTATCTATTACTTTTTCAATGAATAAACAGAATTTTTTTCTTTAAAAAAATAACTCTCCGATCGCACGTAATAAACCTTGTTTCAAGCTACCGATCTGCAGCTATGATTTTGTTTACTGGTTGCAGCGTTGCATTTTTTTGCGGCAAAAAATTCCTTGACCCCAAGCCAAAAGACATATCTATGTAAAAAAAAAAGAAAATTTCATATAAATAATGAGGAAATTGTCAAATTTGAAGACGCAAGATTGGATGACTCCGTTAGGAACGTCAAGATCATGATCATGAATGCTCGAATGCCCTCGGACTTTGAAAATTACGGTTTGTCCTATTTGTCTTCAAGGTATTTAAACACAGGAAAAAGAGTAACCAGTAATAATCCATTAACCAGGTAACCAAAATTGAAGGCGATATTGGATCTCTTCCCAGCACTCCACATAAAATATTACAAGGGTCAAACACGAGATTATCAATCATCCAATAATAGCCTACTCAACTGTTAGAATCGGGTGAGGTTCAAGTAATTCGTCGAGCGAAATCGACTGCATCAGCGTCTTTCATCCATTTTTTACCATTATTATGAACCGTCTAGTAGTTGCGTATCGCAGCAAACAAAAACATGATACGCCAGACAATTATCAAAAAAATTAAATTGGTGAAAAATTGTAAAAGAGAGAAGGACGCAATTTATTTCGCAACTCCGAGGCAGGTTTCTTATCTGGGACGTTTTCTCGTTTCAAGGTTAACATTTCTCCATCGACCTACGATTTAATTCAGAGCTTCCCGAACGATTCATACTCCACTCAATATGAGACGGTAATTTACGGAGCTCAGATGTTTGCTTTACACATTTATCAAATTTGGCAGGAAACTCCCGTTTAAAACGGAGGTAAAAGGAAAAGTACAAACCGACGTAGGCAGATAGGTACTCGAGGGAACTGTAACTGTTGTCTCGAATTATTCGACAAAAATTTAGTGCTTCTATCATCAGAGTGATTGCGAGGTAGGGGACCCATCAAACGAACGTATTACCTCTTGATATTTCTGAAAGTGCTCATGTAGTGACTTTACTGAGAATGGCCTATCTTCCTTAAACGACAATCATAACAACATAATTTCTTTATCTTCAACCATTCCAGTATAAAACCAATAAGAAATGAGAGAAGCGGAGGTTCCTGGGAAAAATTGGTTGAAATAATGCCCGCCAGAGAGAAGCACCTCCTAGCGTTCGGGTCTCCTTCAAGACGTTCCTACTCACTTCGTAGTGATTCATCAACCCTCTGAAATTGGACTCGGTAACTATTAGTCTAAAAGTATTTTATCACGTTGTGATGAAATATCAACTTCCTTGTTCCAAAACTATACATCCACTCTGCCAACCCACTCAACAGGTTTTTTTTCGACAAAATAAATACCCAAACTTGTTCAAATGAGGAGGAAAGTTGGAAACTGGCCTGAATGCTGTGACGTTCCACTACTGCCGAATGAATATTCTCACGAAATTCCGATATTAACGACTCGAAATGAGAATTTAAAGCATCAGTAGGTACTACCTACCAGCTCAAATATCCGAGCGGCCTCACCACTCCATCGGTGACATATGAACAAGCGATGAGCGGGCGACTACCGATGGAGAAGAAAAGTTCAGATTTCCTCATTCGATTGTAATCCTGAATCTAGTATTTTCTGACCAGAATCCTTTTCAAGAATTACTCATTCCTCGCTGCTCGCAGTGTCTCCAGTGAAGAGAACATCATAAAGACAAGAAGTCGAGGATCTCTCAAGCTGAGTATTCAACAACCTACTGCATTCTCAAAGACATTTATACTTCCTGATAATTCACTAGAATACAATTTATCATCGTTTAGTATTTTTCTCATTTCTATCGTAATATTTGTAGGTATGGAGTGGGAATCTCATTCGTAATTAGACGTATAAAGTCTCAGAACGTCTGAATGCATGGTGCGAAAGTGCACAATTCACACATGTACAATTTGTCAAGGTTCAGACACTCTTCTCTTCATTTTAAGCTGATCATAAATGAAAGAGAGAAGCGAAGTTGATCTATTTTAACTACTGAATCCAGATCGATGGATGAAAGTCATTACCAATCTGTCTTAAACAAGACTTGAAGGTATCTAGATCTGAAAAACTACAGCTGGGAGTTAACTATAGTCCTACTGGTATAGAAAAATTGAGTGGATGGAATGAAAAGCCCGCACAAAACCATATAGCGACTTACACACTGAACTATTGGTAGAAATTATAGCATGATCAAGATAATAGGGATCAAAATTAAAGGGAACTAGCAGATTCGTATCGGTCAATCGCACTTCCATCATGGGTGCTAAACTCTTGAACGAATGTTTAAGAACCGCCTACAATGGTTTGGGGAATCAAAAAATGTACAACCTACAAGCCAGTATGGACTTAGAGCAAAACGTTCAACTGCTGATGCACAAAACTCTACAGTGAACCAGATAATGGATGAACTTTCCAAAAATCAACGTAATATGCTTGCCATATGTCTGGACATCACCAGAGCTTATGAAGATGTAAATATAAACACTCTCTATGAAAAGCTTGTCCTCATATAGCTATACTACTAGTCTTTGCAAGAGGAATTATCAACTTCGTGTTGTCAAGAAATATCTACGTACGGGTCAACGGAAAACTCTTGGGAAAACTCAGTGGAAGGGTCAGCCCCAAGGAGAGATCTCCAGTACAGTATTATACGTGCTTTACGTGTCTAATATTGAATCTATTCTGCCAGAGGGTGATCCATTGTACAATACCCTGAGGACATCGTTGCTCATTTCTATTGGAATCTTTAATGATGTAACTTGAAGGACCAAGGGGAGTAGTCCAAAAAAGTTGTTTTATTTTTTAATAAAACTACATAAAATTCTGAATAGTTTGGTGAAAATAAAATAAAAATTAGAAGACTGGTTGATGAGTTACAAAGTTTTGAAAATCTTGAGCAGCGCAACAGTAAAACATTGACAAGTTATAAACAAAACCTGGTTAGTGATAACCTTCTTGAAGTACGTGGATTCAAGGATACTAAAACGTATAGGCACTGAACATGGAACTAAAAGAAATACTGAAAGTTCCACATGTGATGTGGTTTTGTGAGCCAGACACACAAAATCAAGATCAGAACAAGTATGTGGCAGCGCAACCTGCAGTTAGAAAAACAGCTGTCCTGAAAAGTCACTTTTCGGCGGAGAAATTTGTCAAAATTTGTCAAAAGAAACATTTATGTTTCTTTTTCTCGGTAACTGCCGAACCAATTACGTACTAATTATTTACAAGATACTCACACGGATGTAATCTAGAAATGGTGCCAATGAAATTTTGTTTGTAACTCTCATTTCGTGGATACAGATTTTTATGTTGCAAAACATATGCTTAGATTGGAAGGCCATTTTGACATTTTCATGTCTTTCATATGGCACATAAAAAAAAAAATCGTCACGAAATTTGATGCGACGAAATTTGTTGCAACGAAATTTGTTGCAACGAAATTTGTTGCGACGAAATTTGCTAACGAAATTTGCTAACGAAATTTGTCCCAAGTCGCCACAATGATGATTATGACCATCAGAAGTGAAGTTGTTAGGTAGGTAGGTACTTTACAGTTTGATATTACCAGATCAGCTGAGTCGAAAATTGAGCTCCCAGATCAGCTGAGTCGAAAATCGAGCTCCCAGATCAGCTGAGTCGAAAATTGAGCTCCCAGATCAGCTGAGTCGAAAATCGAGCTCCCAGATCAGCTGAGTCGAAAATCGAGCTCCCAGATCAGCTGAGTCGAAAATCGAGCTCCCAGATCAGCTGAGTCGAAAATCGAGCTCCCAGATCAGCATGTTGCAGACTCGTATGCAAGCGTTTTATTTTCACTATTTTTTCAATTTCGTTTACTTGGGTTAAAAAATCAACAAACCTGTTCTACTTAAAACCCTTGGCAGTAATGTTAGTTCGTGTATGAAAGGGGAACGTGCGGAAATTTTGATTAGATCGGCCTGATGGTTAGTCAGAAAAAGCAACATGAAAATGACCCATTTTTCTACATTAAGAAATAATGAATGAGAAATAATAAATTAATTTTCAATTTTTTCTATTAGACCGGCTTGGACAAAATTTACAGCTGACATGCTTACAGGTGTGAAGAATATTGCCTTGAAATTTCAAATAATTTAGTACGTAATTGTGGGAATAGTGAAAGCAAAACGAAAGGAACGCGTCCGCGGGGCGCTAAAAGCGGACCCCCCCCCCCCCCCATTAATGATCAGATTATTCCTTCTATTCGTCAACATTTTCTTTAGTTGCAGTTTCTTTATACACTCTGCGGGTATGTTGGTGCTTCTCACTTCATCTACCTTGAACTGAGAACATCAGAAGATCCGTCAGACCCAGCGGATTTCAACGTCCACAATACTATGCAGGAGTCGTTGAAACGCGAAAAATTATCTTATTTTACAACGGAGAGTACCTATTGGATTAGCTGCTTTTACAGCTCTCTTTCTTTCTTCTCAGAGAAACCATTTTTCGAAAAGTATTTTAGAAGAAGCACTCGAAAAGACTAATCGTAATACATCATGAAAACCAGAAACTATATTACCTGAGGGTTTATTGAAGGCGCACTCACCTGCAACAAATCAAAGATCACCATTAATATTTATAAATCTATTTTAAACGTCAATTATCATTGCTTATTTACTACGAATATCCAAATTGTGATATCACGCTTACGTTTACGCAGTAGGCATTTCATTTGTCATCGATTTGTTTGAAGTATTCTAAATACCCTAGTTTTTCACCAAAAGCAGTCTCATTTGGTGTCAAACTGAACGTCTTTTGTTAATTATGGAGGTAACTCCGAATATTATTTGTTTACATGAATCTCGAACCCATAAAAATTCATGAAAATGTTAGAGTAATGTGCCTTCGGTATTATTATGTTTTCCTCCTGCAGATTCGAACATTGAGTGGAATTCTATGAAAAAATGACCCTTCAGCCGAATTTTCACTGCAAACCCAAGTTTAAGTAAGTTAATAGTAGTAGCGGTAGTTATTAATAGTTATTACCATATTTTAGTCAGGCTATTGTACGCTAAAAAGAAGAATTCTCAATTATTCAAGGTGAAATTTTTCAAAACTTGTACTAAAACGTTGCCAAGAAAAGTTACTGCCTTTTGAGTGATCAGCAGACGGTAGGTACATTACTAACCAAAATTAATTGGTGAGAAGCAATTCACTACCGTGTTTCTAACCACTCACCAAAAAATGATCAGAACATGATCGTGAATTGCCTTCAACTCACGCCGATAACAATTAGACGGTGATGTAACTGATCAGATAAGCCTATTGCTAATATATACATCAGTCAAACATTGATTCCAAACTGTTTAGTGTCATACTTACTATAATAATATTATTGTAACATAGTGATTTCTTCAGAATGGTGGGGGGTTTTTGCAAGGGTTTCCTCTAAATATAATTTCTAGGTCTGCCACTGTATTCAACCTTCACCCCAGAGGGATTTTTCTCCACAATGGCAACAGTATTTTTGGTCCAGAAAGTGCTGTTTTGTTTCAAAAAGCAACTCTGCAGTGGCATATTCTGATAGCGTTACTCTGTGTAGGTTACTACTCTGTTCGGACGCCAACGTAGTTAGTTCGTTCGACGAATGAGAGCAGCACCTCTTGGGGTTCATTTCGTCCACTGCACTCATTCTTCATCTAAGCTCTACTTATAAAAGTATGGAGCTTGCTTACCTTTACCTTATAAGCATCGAGATCGTGTTATTTTTGTTACCAAGATTTCAAGTTTGTTCACAAGTGCCACCGATGATCCAATAACACATCAAAGAGGATATTTTTCGGACATTTTGACACTTTTAGCATTATAATACATTCTACAATTTAATATGTTCGAAATTTTGATACCACGTTAAATATTTTGAAACGTTGGACATTTTGATATATTGGAAATCTGGATACAGCGAATATTCTAATAAGTCGTATATTTTAATACGTTACACTTACTAATACATTTTGATTCATCGAAAATTTGGATAGGTAACTTGGACATTTTGGTACAATGATTATTCTGTTACTTTGGACATATTGATACATTGGTAATTTAGATACATTTTGAGTTGGCATTTTTAGATACCAACATTGGAAAGTTGGATTAGTTGGACATTTTGATTCTTAGGATACTTTGTACATTTTGATAGATTGTTCATTTTGATACGTTAGACATTTTGATATGTACATAGAATATTTTGTTACGTTTGAAAGTACGGACCACATTTCTCCAACGAAAAACCCAAATAATCTTCAACAATTAAAAAAATATGCCTTTTAAACTGTATTTTTATTACATTTACTCTCCACAAATGTTTATGATTACTACGCATAAATATTGTAGAATGACTTTTATTATTTCTATTAGAATTGGGAGAAGCAATGAGATGTTAATGAGTACCAATCTCTAAAAAAATTAAAAATATGTTGTGGTTTTGGAGTTTTATCCAAGAAAGAGAGGTTTTTTTGACAATGAAAGTCCCATGTGGTTTTTAATCACTTTAATTAGTGGAGAGCTTTCAACAACCCTTTGGCTGTCATTATCAATCCAACAGCAGGAGGAAACCATAGATACATACTACTAATGTTGTACACATCTATGGAGAAAACACAGAAATCAGAGAAATCGTGTCCTCTTGCTGTTGGATTGATAATGACAACCAGAGGGTTGATGAAAGCTCTCCACTAATGAAAATGATTGGAAACCACATGGGACTTTTATTGTCAAAAAACCCTTAATGAATCTAAATATTCAATGTAATATTCACTAGTACTGTTCATGTTAAATTAAAATAGTTAATTTATTACGATTATAACAAATATACAAGAAAAGTACCTAATGATTTAAAAAATGTATTATGATATTACATAAATTACAAATAATATCATTACAGGGTGGAGACTCCTTGCTTTCATACCGATGCGGATAACCAAAGGCCGACGCTCTCTAGCGTACGATCAATAAGGTATACGAAGAGTTGAGGCAAAGGCCACTAGAGAGCAGCAACACACAAAATGGAGGTTCAGTACGCCATCGCGCGCACCTTCTGATGGAGTGCAAAGAATACTTTGGCCGAGGTTTCTCTACTCAGGGATCAGGATGGCAGAATCGAAAGAGAGCCTCCCATCCACGGAGCACACGCTTTCGGTCGCCCAAAGAACAGACAGAATCGAAATTCCTCCACCATTGTGAAGAAATTCGAAGCAAAGAGAAGCTCAATCGACCCGAAGGTACGAGTATTTTATAGGTGTTTTTTTATTGGATTGTATTGTGAGAGGGGAGTTCAGCTGAATAATACACTCCATCCACTCAACTCCGGTTTCTAACGAGCAATCCCTTCTCAGCTGTTCAATCACTGCTTCTAAATTGGATACTCCACTAAATTTTTATTGAGTATCTACATCGTGAATCCCTTTCCCCATTCAAATTTAACCACTAGAAATCATCCTACTTATAGGCCTTATTACTTAGGTAAACTTACTCCATAATATCGTTACAAAAACGTAACTGTATTCTTGACTCATAATTCTTTAGATATGAAAAATGTATGTGGATCTGCCACACAGATTTAATCTAACTATCAAAACTGCAATTAATGGATATATCCCCCCCCCCCCCCAACTTTTCTCTACGTTCTCACCATTGAATAGCGAAATTATTATTACTACTATTTATTTTATTTATTTATAAGAATGTTCTTAGGTGCAGCACAACAGCCTATTAATTATTCGACCGAATATATTATTCTCTTTTACTCTGCCACAAGTATGAAATATATTCATCAGCACTACAGAGACCAGAGCAACTGAGTTCAGTTGAAAATTATTGATCATTGTCATTATGCGTACAATGAATTGACTTATAATGTATGGTTCCATAATATGGTTCATATTACGAACTCTGAGATATCAAAGCCTACAACCGAAATTATGTAGGTCAGATATTTACTACAGTAGTAAAGTAATATCTGTAGGCCAGATACGAGAAGTTTATGCAGTACCGTTATATCACCACGAATCCCTGTCTCTCAGGATTGAAAAAAAAGTTGTTTTCTATTGAATACAGAAAACAGTTTTTTTGGTTTATTATTTTCAATAATGAACCTTTAGAATCGACGAAAAAAAAAATTCAACCCCTCCTCAAAATTTGTTGGTTTACTTGGAAATTTTATATAATTGTATACAAATGTGTTAATAATTGTATATACATTAATAATTGTATAAATATTAATAATAATTGTATACATATATATAGTTGTTGGAAATTTTACCATGGACCGATTTGGTTCAAATTTGGCAAATGGGCTCCATTTGGGGTCTAGTTGTGCCGCGACGCTTTTGGTTGCTGTCAGTTATTTCTGAGGGGTGGAAAATGAGGGTTGAAATCTTCAAAAGTGCCCTAGCTCAAAAACTCTCGAAATAAGGTATTGTTTCCTTACCAATTTGAAATAGTATTGAATTTTTAGACTCGAATGAGACCACCCAGAGCTATGTAGAACAAACCGTTAGCTCCTTAGGAGAACTTGGTCCCTAGAGGGTTGGTCTTGCGATAAATCAGAAACACGAGTGTGAATCGCAAAAGAGGCCTAATCTCTAAAATGTTATTTGACCAAAATGCGATCGCTGTTCGCTTCTTCGATTTGTACTTAGTTTTGCATCCTTGGCAACCAGTATTCAAATTTCCGTATCAAGGACCCTCCTAACTCCCTACTTCTTCTAATTGAGTGAAGCGTTTATTTCTTTCAAATAAACTTGATTGCGAAGGAGGTATGAGCAGTAGGTATGTACTGGTAGTACCAACGGTTGGAGGGTAGTGATAATGGCAAAGCTGTGTTTTTTGCAGAAGAGATTTCTGTACAGAAAACTAATAAACTTTGTGAAATAATTCGCAGAATTTTTTGTTTAAAACAGTATAAAATGTTTTTCTCCTCTGTGAACGAAGATTTTTTAGGCTGTTTAAAACCATTTTAAACTGTTTTAAACACAGTTTGAAAAAACTGCTTAAAATAAAAGCAGCCTGTATTAGTAAAGTAAAGTAAGCAACCATTTCAGGTTGAATTTTCGTCCGACTGCCATTCTTGGCGTCGCGGACGTCATCAGCTGTCTCCCTAAGGGGAGATCAGAATTTGTTCTGATGATTTCGCTCATGGCTTCCCAAACATCACCGCCCTGGGTTGGAACGAGAGATTGCCGATCGTCTAATAGACAGAAAACTTTCTGCTGGCGACCAGACTCGAACTCGCATCCCCGCTAGACGGTTCTTATCCTATCACCGCAGTCAGGTACACTGTCCACTAGACCACCGACGCCCAGCAGCCTGTATTTACCAATACGAAAAATTCCCAGGAAACAATGCTTCAGGTGCCTAACAGAGTTGAAAAATGAAGCATCCAAATTTATGTTTATTTAAAAAAATAAATAAAAAAAAAACCATTTCAGTAATAAACTAATACTTAAGGCTGCTATTTTCGGTGATTAACCGAAAATAAAAATACATTTTGAAAAATCCCGATCACCAAAATGTAGGTAGGTCACGAAAACTTGCTCACGCGACCAATAAATAAAATAGACTCACTGTGTTGCGTAGAGAACAATCAACTGTATTCTTATTTTGATGCTTGGGTAGTAATATGTACAATAAGAAAACACACATGAAAATGTCCCAACGTGTTGCAGACTCGTATGCAAGCATTTTGTATTCAGTTTTGCTTTCTGAACAACCAGCAATCAAAATTTCCTAACCATTACAGTTCAGCGCGGTTTCTCACAATTTTGACCTCAATAACTAACGATCAACTGCAACGATATTTTGTTGCTCATTTAGCATGAGGTCACAGTGAGTTTCCTCCTACTGTGTCCTGGAACCAACTCACGGACAACAAATTAAATACGTTTTAAATTGTTTAACAGTATCAAACACAATTTAATCAAATGTTTTCAAAACAACATGATTTTCAAAAATTTGTTAGAACAGTAACAACGCTGCAAGCAGAACCCAAAAATCTAATAAAAAGACCGTCCGTTCACCGTCATTGTATGAGGAGTAATAATTAGGGGCCTATTTGTACCCTGAAACTTTAGATTACGCTGTGATTCTAATCTGAAAGGTGAAAATGAGGGGACAACAATTTTAAAATGTCAAGAATGAAAAAAGTATAATTGAAGAAATATTTGTATCTGTTGCAAAATGTATCGTAATTCTCAGAATGTATAAGACCACTGTACGCACTGGTCGTAAGCACTGTACGCTGAGCCTATCAATCCCCATAAGAAGAAGGAAAGAGCTGAAACATGGATTTTACGGTGCCGTTCTCTGAATCTTCAGGTTACACTCAACCTCCGTAGGAGGTAACCGAGAAAGCTACCAGTTCTGTAATAGAAACTACAAATTTTATAGTTGTTTATTGGTTTTCCTGAGTTGTAAAATCTTTCTTTACTTGTAGGTACGTCTTATGTTTCTGTTATTCGCGATAATATGAACGATATATTTCTTTAACTTGGCAAGAAAGAATTCGTCGAGACAGTCTCGACAAATTATTAAACAATAGGTAAGGTGAATTTGAATCGTACAAACACGAATTTCTCCCGGCATTCGATTGTAACAATGTTCGATCGTAAAAGGACGAGTTTATATAGAAGAGGTAAACAGAAAACAACCAAGAAATGAAACACTTACAGTCGGTTTCAAAAAGTTGAATTTCTCACATTTGCAAAAATTTCATGTTCAAGCAGTTTTTCTCTACTAAAAAAGTTTGGTTTTTCGTCCGGGAGAAACGAAATTTAACGCTCTTCCCAACGGTTAATTATGGAAGTTTCAGTCATTTTAGTAATAGAAGGTGTAAATCTTGAATTTATCAAATTTATAGAATAATTTATTATACATCAATAATCAAAATCTATCAGATTCGGAGCATACTGTAAATAATTCATCAGAGTTTGATGAATTTGTCTCGTGTGTCTGGTGTGTCCACGGCGCTGGATACGGTGTCATACGAAGTCGGTGATGATGTCGATCGTTTTATCATATTTATGTACCTATGAAACAAACAAGAACTCAACTCGAGAGTTGAGGCGGCTGCACCAGAGTATTCCCCTGGGTTGATTGTGTCCCGCCCGGGCAACCGTGAAGTATCGGAAAGGCCGCAAGGGATTAGCAATTCTGCAGCGATCCTCGAGGGAGCGGATTGGAAAAGACGGGAGAACGTCGAGATAAACGAGCGAGGGCGTGAAGGCGACACCGCCGAAGGTCAATGACGCAACGCCCGGCCCCGTCCTCGGCCGCAGCCGCAGTATCACCTCCTGACACGGTACCGTTTTTTTCCCAACGGTTCCCAATTTCTAAGAGAAAATCGAAAATGTTTCAAAGGCCAGTCGCCGGTCGTCAGACATGTGAAGTCGAACTAGCCTATTTCTATGATCTTCACTCCACAAGGAAACAAAGGTCCAACAATGGGGTATTTCGGTGGATCAGAAATTGAGATCGCTCGGAGCTCTTAGGACAAACCGTGAGCTCCCTAAAAAGAACTTAAGGGTTGGTCTTACGATAAATCAGAAACACGAGTGTGAATTGCAAATGAGGCCTAATCTCCGTTCAAATTTTAGCTGACCAAAATGCGATTGTTGTTCGTTTCTTCGAGTTTTTTTTTTTGGATCCTTAGCAACCAGTAATTGAATATCCTAATAATTGGGGTAACAATCAAAATTACAGTACTCTCACTCGCTGAAACCCAACGGAAGGAGTTGACGTTGACTTGCTAACGGTAAATTCCTAGTAACGGGCATAACTATTCGGAATAATCTCATTTCGATCAGATTTCAAAAAATCGTGCGAGTTAGCACCTAGATGGTCGCCTATAAATTATATTTATTCTCATTCGACAAATAGTGATAGCGCGCGCCAGAGTAATTTTACATGAAGTAACGCGTAATATAATTAAAAGCACAATTTCGCACAAACTTGGTGGTTGGTAAAAAGCCTAAGGCAATTGTGAAATCTTGTATAACAGATGTGGATTGTGAAGCGATAAATGTTGAAGCCTGTAATGTTGACGCTGTTCACGGTAATTTTCGAATTTCCGCTCTCCTCAAACAATATTCCACTCCTACAAAATTTATGCAAAAATAACCAGTTTGCATTTCAGCGTCAACGTCCCAAAAGTAGACCGGTGGCTGCAAACGACCTTCCACCAACCAACCGTTCATCTCGTTACGATTTGTTTTTTTTTTTACAAAAGATTCTCGAACGTCAGCCATTTCCTTGGCAAAAGGAGTGAGGACTGCACGAGGGCACCTCTAAGAGCATAATAGAAACGGGAAAATGTGAGCTTGGTAGACTCATTTTAACTTGAGTTCCAAAAAAATAATTTAATGAGTAGGTACCAGGAATGAAAATATTCTGGTTTCTTAAGGGCTTCAGTTTTCATTGGCATTCAATTGTTTTTTTGCAGCATAAATAAAAATTTTGACATTTTTACATAGCAGGCTTTTTGACATTTTTACTTAGCAGTCGAGTTTAATCCATTCTGGGATGGATCGTACTGCTCTGTGGTCAACATCCTCAAAGGTGTAACAAACTGCTGGTTGACTAGTGACAAGATCAAAAAGCTAAGAGGGGTTTGTGCATCTCAAATGCAACAAAAAGTTCGTCTTGACCCATGTCTGATTCTTAAAATGTAAGAGAAAAATTGAAGAATTTCTGTTATTTATTCATTTTTTAATTGGTAATTTTTGCCTAAAACTAACCGTATCTCCTCAACTATTAATACTACAGTAAATAAAAAAAAACACACACATTGTAAAGCTCATTAAACTTCTCTAAGGAAACATAACTTTTCAAGATTCCCATTCAATTTTTGTGAACATAACAATTATTCTAAGTTTTAAAAATTTCCAAAATTCTAAATTAAAAAAATTAGTTTGTTTGCTCCAAGACATTTCAAAAAATAGAACTTTACATCTTTTTAAAATGTCTTGGAGCGATCGAATTTATTTCTCTAGTCCAAACTGTGCGGATTTTAGATAATCTTTCTTTTTAATGGGCTTTCAAACGGTATCATCGATAAAAATTTTCAGTCGAATTTAGGAGAGAAATTTGTGTTTGAACGCGGAAAACGTGAATTTTTTTAACGAATTTTCGTTCCGACATGAGGTTCAGGGGTCGGACGAGATGAGAGACATCGGCAAACTAAATTACTGTCTCGGAATTGAATTCTCGAGAGATAAGAACGGTGGAGTCATGATGAGCCAAGAAAAGTACATTAACAAACTATTAAAAAATTTCAGGATGCAAAAATCAAAAACCACGAAAAATCCAATAGAAGTGAACTTGAAACTTGGAAAACCACTTGTTGGAGAATATCCTGACGTACCATACCAAAGTTTGATTGGTTCAATAATGTATTTGGCGACAGCAACAAGACCCGTCAACATGTACTCGGCCAGCTAATTGTCCCAACTCAATTCATGTTTCAGAAACGATCATAGGGCCGCAGATAACCGTGTATTGCGATACCTTAAAGGAAGACGTACCCATGCACTGCATTTCAGAAAAACTGGAATCCAAGAATTGACTGGCATGGCAGATGCGAATTGGGGGAGCTGTATAGACTGGCGTTCGTACACTGGTTATTGCTTTAACTTCATATCAGTTGGGAATCCAGAAAGCAACGAACTGTCGCACAGTCAACTCCTGAAAGCGAATTCATTGCCCAAACTGAAGCAGCCAAAGAAGCCCTACACCTAAAACGCCTGATCAACCATGTCAAAATCAAACAAACCACTGTGGAAATTCAAACTGACAATCAAGCGGCTATGAGTTAGGCGAAAGATCCGATTGTCAATGCGAAATCAAAACACATTGCCTTGAAAGAACACTTCATCAGAGAAGCCAAACTACTGTCCTACGCAAGACATGACGACGGATGTTTTCACCAAAGCACTCGCTGGACCGAAATTCTTTACTTTTCGACAACAGTGACTCGAGCAGAACGATGGCAAAGCCTGATATTGGGCACCGGAAGCACCAAAACATGACCCGTACAGAAGGAGTATTACAAAGACCACTTTAATAGTAAACCATCGGTTTCAAGAATATTTTTTCCCCCCAAATTATACTGTAAGCTCGTGGGTAGTTTACAAAGTCGGTTGCAAAAGAAAGTCACCGGGCGAACAGAGAATGTGCCCCAGGACCCTGCAGTATTTTAACGCCACTGAGTTGCTTTGCGGTGTTTGTTTTGCATACTCGACCTGGAGATATTTAGAAAAAATGGGACAGATCGACTTGTAAGTTTCTTAACTTGATTTCTACGCAGGAGATGATGTAACGTCAAATGAGTTGACATAGTCTACACTTTGAACATTTCTTTGGGAATAAAGACATAATCTGCGAGGAGACCGATAAATGAAGTAGTTATGTATTACAACAAATTTGTGTATAAAAAACTTTAAGTTCTTCAATGGTCATAATTTTGTCTTGGTACTTTATACTGATCAACTACACAACGCAAATTTCCATCTTTATACTTATAGGTAGATTTACTTACGCATAACACTATTTCATGTTTTACTATAGGCGTTAGTACATAAATATCAGTACATAATTATCCAGAGCGTTTGATTTGGTTCCCCTTAATTTGCTTTGGGAAAAATTGGAACAATACGGTGCGTCGTCGAATGCAGTCTCTTTCCTTGGATCGTACTTGAGGGTGGCGCTTCCATTGCCTTCCACAATGGGAAGAAATCGAAGGGGGTTCCCAATCCTTGTGGAATCAGGCAGGGGTGGGGAATAGGCCCATGCTTGTTCATCATTTATATTAATGATTTAGCGTATCACACCAACGACATGAAGTTTCTGTCAATCTTAGCTGACGACATCATGACCATTGCCCATGGCCTGTCTGAGCCTGAAGTCAAGGAAAATGTAATCCGGTGGTCTTCTCGAATTGGTGAATGGTGCCTCACTCCTTAATGAAGGAAAAACTCAAAGTCTTATGCTCCAGCTGAATGGAAAAATGACAAACTCTGTCACCCTTCTGGACATTGAGGTCGATAACAGACTTTCATGGGCCAAGCTTGCGGAGGTGCTCTCGGCGGAACTATCGTCTTGTTTCTTAATGTTAAGAAGATTGGTTGGTGCTGTTTCTCCGGAGGTGCTTTGTACAGTTTACTGCGCTTGTTTCGAGAGTAGAGCTATGTACTATCCTTCTCTGGGGAGACTCCTCTCATGCAGAAAAAATATTCGTGCTTCAAAAAAAGGCCATTTGAGTAATCGAAGGGTTGGGCTGGAACGAGAGCTGCCGTGGCCAGTTCAAAGAACTCAATGTGCTGACCGTCCCCAGCTTGTACTTCCTAAGCTTTCTGGAGTACTTACATCTCAAGCAGGATAAGCTGGTAAAAGAATCAGAGGTGCACTCGCACGACACGAGATGTAAAAAGTATTACGGTGAGTCACGTCTTATCAGCTTTGTTCCTGCTGAACTGCGTTCCCTTCCGGCCCTCCCTTTCAAAATAGAATGAAGAAGAGGTTGATTGAAGCCGAGCTCTACACTATTAAATAATTCATGGATCTATTTGACATTAAATAATATTGTAGTGGTAGGCAACTACACTGATCCCTGCACACATGTTTGATTCGAGTTTTGTTAGTTGTTGACCGGATAGAAAAGTTGGTTGTTGTGTTTGTGAATTGAAATAAGGTTCAATACACTTGTTGATTGTCTCGTTTGTGTTGTGTTTCTTCACATTTGGGGGCCCGTCCGGGATCAGAAAAAAATGTCGAACCGCCGACAAGCAGCAAGGCGAACCATCTCGACCCGTCAACATGCTGTGGTTGACGAAGGAGAAATTTCAGCAATGGTCTCGAACGATCAAGACCCAAGTATTAACGCCGACCATTCTTCCATCCAGCAACAATTGGAAGAATTCAAAGAAAGAATAAGCCAACTGGAACGAGAAAACTTGGAGTTGAGACAATTTATCTCAGCGCAACCAGTTCCCTCAACATCAACAACT
The DNA here is from genome assembly GCA_009739505.2 of Apolygus lucorum. Lineage (NCBI taxonomy): Eukaryota > Metazoa > Arthropoda > Insecta > Hemiptera > Miridae > Apolygus > Apolygus lucorum. The sequence goes on from CM019177.2 coordinate 36,087,154, forward strand.
CCACTGTTTGAAGCTAATGTCTCTGAAAGCTTGTTAGAAGTTCAACAACAAATAACAAGTTTGAGACAAAAACCAATTTCTCACGAAGGCTCTCTAATGGTTTATGAGGGGACAACATCCTGGGAGGACTATGCTGGTCACCTCGACATAGTAGCTGCAGCGAATGGTTGGTCGATTGAGCGTAAAGGCCAAAAACTCGCCAGTGCTCTACGAGGGTCAGCTCTTGGTGTCGTACTGGCGATGGTGCCACCTGAAGAAAGGATGAATTTCATCAGCCTAAGTTCTGTTCTGAAACTAAGGTTCGGTCAGCAGCATTTATCACTCAAGTGGCAAAGTGAATTGCAGTCTAAAGCACAGCGACCACGAGAGTCTCTAGCAGAGTATGCTATGGACATAGAGCGAATCGTCAGGCTAGCAACACCCGACTGGCCAGAGCGGTGCAGAGATGAAGTGGCCTTACATGCTTTTCTTAGAGGTCTACGAGATCAAGGAGCGAAGAAAATCCTTTCCTGTTATGCGCCTAAGACTCTACAAGATGCTCTAACAAGGGCTCAATTGATGGAGGGACAAAGCTATGGTAGGGACTTATCCATATCTGAACCAGAGTGTTGGGGGTGTAATCAGAAAGGTCACTTGCGCTCAAATTGTCCATCCAATAAGAAAACCGGAGAGTCGGGAAACTGAAAAGAGCCTTGGAAGTTGGCCACCCCCAGGCTCCTGAGACAATTGGCCTGCGACAAGAGTGTAAGAACGCGTTCATAAAAACTGCACGAACAAAAGGAGAAGCGTTATTCGTTGAAGCTAAGGTGGGAAAATATGGTTGCTTCCTGCTCGTTGACACAGGAGCCACAGTGTCGATCCTTCGACCAGATGTGGCCAAGAAGAATTGTTTAACCTTGCAATCATCCCAATACAGTTACCTTCATACTGCATCAGGTCAAGAAATAAATGTTGAAGGAGAGTGTTCTGTATTGGTACAAGTGGGGGAGAGGGAATTGAGACACCCTTTTCTTGTGGCTACAATACGTGACAAAGCAATCTTGGGTTTGGATTTTTTGCGGCGAGTAAAAGCTTGTGTCAATTTGGCTCGACTGAGTTTGAGAATGGATGGCATCGAGGTACCACTAAAGAGACGATGGCAGTGTGCAGAACAAGCGTTCCAAATCCAAAGTATCACAAGATCATCATATAAGCCAATGCTCCTTGAGGGTCCCCAGGTATTCCAGACTCAAGTAACTGCAGAATCACAGTCATGTTTACCGGAATGGACACGTAATGCATTGTTGCAATCAGATTTAACCCCTGATTCTCTTGAATGGAATAAGTTGGTTGGTTTATTCCAGAGGTGCAGTTCAGTTTTTGCATCTGAAGGTAAGTTGGTGGGTCGCACTCACCTTGTTCAACATGCTATTGATACTGGGGATGCTCGTCCTCTGAAACAGGCCCCAAGACGTGTACCTTTCTCACAAAATGAACACATTGGTACTCTGATCCGTGAAATGTTGGAGCAAGATGTAATAGAGCCCTCTAAAAGTCCTTGGGCCTCACCAGTAGTACTAGTACCAAAAAAAGATGGATCTACAAGATTTTGCATCGACTACAGGAGACTCAACCAAATGACAAAAAAAGATTCATATGCGCTGCCATGCATCCAAGACTTGCTAGATGCTTTGGGTGGGTCTGCTTGGTTCTGCTTGCTGGATTTGAAAAGCGGGTACTGGCAGGTGGAGATGAAACCTGAAGACAAGGAGAAAACGGCATTTACCATTTATGGAAAGGGACTATGGCAGTTCAAGGTTATGCCATTCGGATTGACCAATGCACCAGCAACCTTTCAAAGATTAATGGAAGCAGTAGTACCCCAAGATCTCGCTTTGGTTTACCTAGATGATTTAATTATTCATGGGCCAAATTTTGACATTGTCCTTGAAAAACTTGAAAAGGTTCTCCAATGTCTACAAAAAGCAAATCTTCAAGTTAACGCTAAAAAATGCAACTTCTTCAAGAAAGAAACGAAGTATTTGGGGCATGTAATTTCCGAAAAGGGAGTGCATACAGACCCTGACAAAACCAAAGCAGTTAGCGAATGGCCAGTTCCCCGTGATAAAAAGGAAGTACGCAGCTTTCTTGGTTTCTGTTCGTACTACAGAAGATTTGTGAAGAATTTCGCTGACTTGGCAAAACCTTTGACTTACTTGACGCAAGCTGAGGTTCCGTTTGAGTGGAGTGAGTGCAGCAGAAACAGTTTCCACCAATTGAAGAAGGCTATGATCTCAGCCCCAATTTTAGCTTTTCCAGATTTATCAAAACCATTCCTATTAGATTGTGATGCAAGCGCTCATGCAGTTGGAGCTGTTTTGTCACAGAAACATGATGGGAATGAACACGCAATCGCCTATTTCAGTCAAACCTTGAGCAGACAAGAAAAGAATTATTGCGCAACACGACGTGAATTGTTGGCAGTCGTACGCAGTGTAAGCCATTTCCATCAATACCTGTATGGTAAACCATTCTGCATGAGGACTGACCATGCTGCCCTCACGTGGCTTACCTCATTCCATCAGCCAGAAGGACAACTAGCACGTTGGCTTGAGAGATTGCAGAGCTACAACTTTCAGATAGTCCATCGTGCTGGTACAAAACATGCTAACGCCGATGGTTTGTCTCGTCGCCCTTGTGGAGGTAATTGTAATTTCTGCAGACGTAGAGAGCAAAAAGACCACGTTCCGGAAGTACATGTGGTCGAGCTGCTACCTCAAGATGTCAGTTTCCAAAGGGACCCAATAGTGGAACAAGTCGTCAATTGGAAATTGAATGGAAGTCGACCAAAACATGAAGAGCTAATTGATGCAGACCCAAAAGTTCGGCAATTGGTTAATCGTTGGGACTCCCTAGAAGTGCACAATGGGAAGCTGTATCATTTATGGGTGGAAAAAGGTGGCACGAAAAGAAAACAGTTGGTTGTTCCTCAAAGTGGGATCAAGACAGTACTGACTTTGTGCCATGATAAACCTACGGGGGGACATTTCGGATTCTGGAAGTCACTGGCAAGAGTACGGCAGACCTATTTTTGGCCTGGTATGACAACCGATATTCGATCGTGGTGTAAAACGTGTCAAGTTTGCAGGAAATTCAAAGGACCGGGTCGCACCATCCCAGCACCCCTTCAGCAAATGACAGTGGGAGCACCTTTCGAGAGAGTTGGGATAGATATTCTCGGTCCATTTCCAATTACAGACAGAGGGAATAGGTATGTACTTGTGGCTGCCGATTATTTCTCTAAATGGCCAGAAGCCATAGCGGTACCTAATCAAGAGGCGTCAACGATTGCCTCAGCACTAGTGGAGCAAGTTTTTAGCCGCACGGGAATTCCTTTCGAGATCCACACAGATCAAGGACGAAACTTTGAGGCAATCTTGTTAAAGGAAGTTGGATATATCCTGGGAATGCATCGAACCCGTTCCACAGCATTACACCCTCAATCGGCGGGGTTAGTTGAAAGGCTAAATCGATCATTAACTAAGCACATTGCTATGTTTGTGGGTGATAACCAGAGAGACTGGGATGAAAAGATCCCCCTATTCCTACTGGCATACCGTTCAACCCCGCATAGTACCACAGGATTCTCCCCGGCGCAAATAATATATGGCAGAGATCTTCACTTACCCGAAAATCTGGTTCGTCCTCCATATCAACCAAAAGTTTTGAATACTTCGTACGCCTTGAAACTACGGGAACAACTCGACGAGGTTAGAAAGTTTGCTAAGGAAGAAGCTAAGCTGAAGATGCGCACTCAGAAAGAGACGTACGACCGACGATCAAAGATGCCACAGTTTAAGGAAGGTGACTGGGTATGGGTTTACGAACCAAGGCGAACTAGAGGACTCTCACCAAAGCTACAACCAATGTGGACCGGACCTTGGGTTATCAAGAAACGCTACAATGACGTTCTTTTTGACGTGAGAATGGGCAAGAAGGTACGTCGTCTACATGCCAATCGCTTGGGGAAGGCCGATCTACGACCTGAGGACAGGTCTTGATGACAAGAGGGGGGCAGTGTAGTGGTAGGCAACTACACTGATCCCTGCACACATGTTTGATTCGAGTTTTGTTAGTTGTTGACCGGATAGAAAAGTTGGTTGTTGTGTTTGTGAATTGAAATAAGGTTCAATACACTTGTTGATTGTCTCGTTTGTGTTGTGTTTCTTCACAATATTATATTTAGATAACAAATAACAACAACATGGACCTATTGTTTTATATTTACAACGTTTCACGACTAGGGACTTATTAGCCTAACTAATATTATTATTATTTTTTTGTTTCTTGTTCTTTGTTTTTTGTTTGTTTGTTATTCCTGCTTAGGCGTTTTGGATATAAAACTATTAGGTATTATTATTATTAGTAGTACCGTACAAGGCACTACCCAGGAATGTATCTATTGAATAAATATTTTTAAAACTATAGGCACACACCAGAAACACAACTCAAGCCTCCAAAACCAAAAAACATTACCAACCGAAAACTGAAATCCTATTTGAAATTGAATACGAGAACCCCCTGGGGTTTATTGGGAATTAATTCCACTGTCGACTTTCGGGTGTGACTATACGTACAGCTTGCATTCCCAATTTATGTAAGGCCAGAAGTTTCGGGAGTCCCTGAATAAATTGGGGATCGTAAGACCTCGGTTCCTTTTCCTTGGTTTTCCGAAAGTGGGAAAATCGATTTCAGCAAGGACAAACATCGTTGGCACGTTTCATGTGGGCTTTTACTAGGGGTCAATCATGCGGGTAGTTGACAAGCGTTCAGGGGCTGTGAACAGAGAAGGGTTGAGCAATGGCTCTACGCCGTATGCTAGGATCATCATGATGAACCTCAAATGGAGATCAATTCTATGATTAAAGAAGTAACTTGATTCATAGAGCCGAAAACGTACAAATTGAGTGGGCAGTACTGCTCATTAATACAGATTAGCATGGGCATCATTATGGATAGCAATACATCTAGCCCAGAAAGAGACCATTTAAAACCGTGAGGGATAATTTTTATTGACCGACTTCACCGGTCATGGTACGACGATTTTTTTTATTTTTTTATTTTTTTTTTTATGTAATGTCTGAATACTTCGCATTTGGTTTCCGAGTCTACCAAGGTAACGGAAGCTTTTTTTTTTAATTCTGGTACCAATCTACCTGATTCATTTTGAAATGTGTTCTACCAGTAACCAGTACCTATGATGGTCCCGTTTCAAAAGGATTTCATTTTGCTTGTTAATCAAAAATATAGAAACATTAAATTTTTCTATATTTTTACAAATTTTGTAAAAGGCATTTTGCTGAGGGTCATTCCTGCCTACGCCAACAACAGTTACATATAGACTTTGGATAAAAAGACTGTTTCTTATTTCAAAGCGAGTTTTTTTTTTCTTTTTACATACCAATTGAGGGAGATATAAATACACTTTTTCACTGTTTCAGAGACTTATCAAACTGGGCTTGGAAACTATCAAAAGGTCTCACAGCTTTTGAAGTCTCATTGAGACGACAGTGAGATTCAACAATGGACATAGTGGCATGTGAGATGGTTCAAGTATTTCAACAATAACATACAACAAGAGCTTGCTTCAACAAGATATTGTTTTCTACCTAAATTTTGAGAAAGAACCTGCTTAGTAGGATACCTAGTAGGTAGAATGATCCTACCATTGATTTCACAGAGTCATTACAGTACGAGCGTCGAACCTACTCGTACCTTCCTTCGATGACTTAAAGGAGATTTGTCATCAGAAAGTAGTGCTTCCTACTGGTGATTCAAAACTGCAAGAAATACGGCGTCAGACATTCTAACAAGAAGGACGTCGCACAGCCGGGCAAAAGTCGAAAAATCACTCAACATTTTCCAACCTGGAAATGACGTGGACTCACACTCAGATAGTTGGTCTCCTTATAACCAAAGAGTTTCCGACGATTTAGGCATTTTTTTGCATCATTATCACAACGACTACCTAACAAAAACGTTTGTTTACGCCAGAAAGTCTAAACATAATTAACAGACGTCCGAAATCGCCCTGTGCGATCTTTAATGATGTTCATGATCAAGCAGATCTGCGTATTTTGAGCTACTCAGACAACGGTAAAAATGATTCAAATTGAAATCCAGTCCAAAGGAATATTTATAGAATCACTTTTAATAATATTGTACTCGTATTTTCCGTAACGAGTAATAAAACTTTGATGGACCCGTTCTCAATGTTCGGAACGGAGATGTCTATTGTACGTAGTCTACTAAAGGAAAACGTTAAACCTGGTTTTGAGAACTAATTTTGAACTACTTTATTTTATAAGTACTTTACAACTTTTTTACAATGCTACGATATACATTCAATCGGAAACGTAAACTTTTTCTAATAATCTTTTTTTCGGACAAAATTTCGAAATCGCACGTCATTTCTAACGACTCCTTGGCAACGCGACGCATTCGTTGATAGTCATAATTTGAAGCCATCGAACTTAGGTAGGTAACTTCGAACATTCTCCCACCTAAATCAATCCAAGTTGATTTATTTTCATCTTCAGTCTTGATATTTTGCTGGCTTCACTATTCGACGTCCTTTTCTTGTTGTTTCTGTCTTCTCTTCTATTTTCGACTCCTTTTGAACTTCCAGGGGATAGAGTCTCTGGATTGGCCTTAGTAACTCGCCTGAAGATGTCGTCAGACGCACAAGTCGTGTTGCTCCATCTTTGCTGGGTAAAATTTCTTTGACGCGAGCCATCGGCCAGGAAATCCTTCTGTTGTCCTCACTGCCGATCAGTACGAGTTCGCCAACTATTGGACCCCTTGTTCGGCGTTTGGAGTTCCTGTTTTCTAGCATTCCCAAGTACTCAATCCTGAACCTTTGTCTCAGCTCGTTTCTCAATTTGAATCTGTACTGAGCTTTCTTCTGCAGATTCAGATCGTCAATCAAATCAAGGTCAGGTACGCCAATCCCTCTAACTTCTTGTAGAAACAAAGAAGGAGTGATGGCAGCTAAATCATTCGAATCCTCGGACATGTACGTCAATGGTCTTGAATTTACAATTGCTTCGATGTCACAGAGCACTGTGGACATCTCTTCGTAGTCCAGTGAGGTCCTTTTCAATTTTTTCTTTAATAATTGCTTCACGAGTGCTATCAGTCGCTCCCACCATCCTCCCCACCAAGGTGATGATGGCGGATTGAACTTCCAATCAATTTTTGTCGCTTCCGTGATCAAATCCCAATCGAGTTCAGCCAAGGCATTCGCAGTACCGACAAAATTTGTGCCATTGTCCGTGAACACAGTAGAAGGTCGTCCCCGTCGCCCTATAAATCTTCTAAATGAAAGGATGAACGTTTCGGTAGACATTGACATGACCAATTCCAAATGAACTGCACGAACTGTGGCACACGTGTACAGGCAAATCCAAGCTTTCGAGGAACCTTTAAGATGAACAGGGCCGGCGAAATCAATCCCGCATACTTCAAATACTCCTGCATCTCGAACTCTATCAATAGGTAGGCTTGGGGCTATAGTCTCCATCTTCTTTGAATTATACCTCCTGCACGTCACACAACTATTGACTACTCCTCTGACTGTCCGTCTTGCCTGCAAAATCCAAAAGCGTTCCCTTAAAATGCACATGAGACCTTGGACTCCAACATGACAGTGATCTTCATGAGTTTGGATTATGAGACGTGTGACAACTGGATGACCAGCAGGGAGTACAACTGGATGACGGAATTCGAAGGAATCTTCTCTATTCGAGATTTTTGTTCGAATCCTGATCAATCCATCTTCATCTTTGTACGGATTCAACGTGAGAAGCTCTTTGCTTCTTTTGGTGCTAGTAAACGACTCTTCCTGTACCCATTTCATAACTCTCTTCTCAGCTAATTGAATTTCTGCATTGGTTAAATGGGTACTGGGAATTTCGATTTTCTTGCATCTATTAACTGTTCGATATAACCAGGCAACTGATCGAACAAGTTTCCGATATTTGGAAAAATATCGATAGTACCAATCTGTTGATAAACCTGAAGAATTGTTCAAACAGATGGCTGAGACAATGACTTTCTTTCTTTCTTGCATGATCTGCTCTTCATCACAGAATAAGTTCTCCGATGGCCAACTATCTTCCGAATATCGTAGCCAATCGGGTCCCTCCCACCAGCGAGATTCGAGGAGCTTTCTAGCGCCACATCCTCGTGAAGGCAGATCTGCTGGGTTATAAGGTCCAGGTACATATCTCCACTGTGATGGTTCTGAGGACTCTCGGATTTCACGTACACGATTTCCAACAAATGGAGCCCAGTGATCGTCTCTCTTGATCCAAGCCAGTGTCGTGGACGAATCAGACCAGAAAAATGAATCAACATTTTCCCAATTCCACGACTCAAGGACCGTCTGATGGAGTCGAACACCGATAGTTGCTGCTAAAAGCTCCAATCGCGGAATGGTTGTCCTCTTTATCGGTGCAACTCGAGCTTTCGCTTGAACCAGTTGAACAAACACTTCGTTGTCAGTTTCCACTCGTATGAATACAGCAGCGGCGTATGCATACTGACTCGCATCGCAAAATGTGTGTATTGTTGTCTTGCTGGTAGAAGTTGAGCCGGTTAACCATCGCGGAATCTTAACTTTTTGCAACAACGGCAGCTCTTTGGCCCAATTCAGGAATTCTTTTTGCAAACTATCGCTCACTTCTTGGTCCCATTTGGTTCCTTGCTCCCAAGTTCTCTGAAGCAGGCGCTTCGGGAACAAAGCTACTGGACAGACAAATCCAATTGGGTCAAACAATTTGTGAGCGATTGAGAGCATTTTCCTTTTTGTTACTTTTCCTTCAAGTTCAAAATCAAAGCAAGTTGAAGATAAGTGAAGGGAATCTTCTTTTTTATCCCATTCTAGCCCTAAAATTTTTGTTCTGTCTTTATCTGATTCTTGGCCAGTGAACTCCCACCCTCTTAGTTCCATTTTTGCATCATCTAGGATGGTAGTCGCCTCTTGAATGAAATTGTTCGTTTCTTCTATACTGTTTGTACTCACCACACAGTTGTCTACATAGAATCCATCCAACAAAGTTTGAATGATTTCTTCTTTTTCTGTATGAGTAGAGCGATACTGTTCTAGGTGGTGTATTATTACCGCTCCCAAGAGAAACGGGCTACAAATCACTCCGAATACCACTCGGCAATGTCTATATATTTTCAAAATACCATTCGTATCTATCCATAGGAATCTCAAATAATCTCTGTCGTTTTCAGCTAAACTAATTTGTAGAAAAGCTCTTTTAATGTCGCCAGTGATTCCAAATTTTCCCATACGAAACCGAAGTAGTAACGAGGGAATTTGCTCTATCAAGTTAACACCTTTTTTAAGACAGTCGTTTATTGAAGGTTTCATCTTTTCGTGAGCAGATGCATCGAATACGGGCCGAATTCTGGTTGTGCTACCTTCTTTAATTACAGCTCTATGAGGAAGGTAATGCTTACCCGATCCGAGTTGATCAACTGGAACCTCCTCTATCACGCCATCAGCCAACCATTCTTCAAATACTCGCTGGTATTCTTCATATATTCCTCCATTCTTCATCTTGCTGACAGCTGCTTGAAGTCGTTTGAATGCGATGTCATAGTTGGTCGGTAACGGAGTGTGTCCTTCAATCCAAGGGAGATGGACCTCGTACCTTCCTTCGTCATTCATCCGGACAGTTTCTGTGAAGTGCTCCAAAGCTGCTTGATGGAGTTCTACCTGCGACTTCTTCTCCGATGGCTCAGTGATACCTATGGTTTCGAGTTTCCACAACTCAGACAGATCAGTGTCATTAACATGCAGTGAAATCAGGGTTGAAACACATGGATCATCATCATTAAGTATCTTAGGTTTTCCTATGACAGTCCAGCCCAGACAGGTTTGTAATGCGACTAAACCACATGGTAGTTCTACTTTCTTCCCTGTCAGCAAATTTCCTGCTACATCAGCCCCTAACAAAACTTCTATGGGTGTGACCTTTTGATCAAAATCAGAAAGTTGGATGTTTTCAGCCCTAAGCTCGTTCATCCATGGTCCATTCTTGACTGAGGATACTTTGCCACAGATAACTTGCTGATCTAGGGCGTCAAAACGGTACAGGCTTCCTTTTTTGTCAATTGACCCTATGCTTATCTTGTAGGTCTTATGGTTGATAGGCTTAGATCGATCACCACCGAAAACAGAATGTGAAATCATTTCACTGCCAACAGGATGGTACCCCATTGCAATTGCAGTGTCTTTCAAAATGTATGATCTCATTGATCCTGTGTCGATGAGTGCTCTCACTTTGCGCTCATTTTCCTTATTTCTAAGCACTACCACTATAGTCTGTAGGTATACTTCTGGCTGTCCAGTAATGTTAGAGAGATCTTTGCAGTCTTGAGTACCGTCTACTCTATCTTTTCCTATGTTGGGACACATCAAAACCAAATGCTTTTTTCGACACACATTGCACTTTACTACAGCCTTACATTTCTGTGCAATATGATTAGGTCTAAGGCATATAAAGCAAACGTTATGATTTTTCACTATTTCCCGTCTTTCTATAAGGGTCATATCTTGGGCTTTCAAACATTCCGCAGATTTGTGACTGGAACCTGAGCAAAAAATGCAATTATTCCTATTCCCACTATCTCTCTTGACTGTTAGAAGACTAGCTGCGGAAGGGATTCCGCGATTCTCTCCTGACGTAGTTGGGGAAACTACCTTTTTCTTTCCGGATTTTGCGAAACCGAAACCACTTCTCGCCAACGAAATCCGCTCTTCGCTCTCTACTTCTCTTTTGATGAATTTGCGAAGTTGGGATAGCAAAATTTCCGCTTCTGGTCGGTCCGAGTCATCTACTGCATTGAAAGTGCTCCTCTGCCACGCTCTCAACAACTCTTCTGGCAAACACGATTCAACGAGAGGGAAAAGCATTGACGCGCATTTTTCTGAGGTAACCCCTAACGTTTCAAGCGCACGAAGTTCACATTCGAGCTTGTCATAAAATTCGGAGAGCCGAGAATTTGTCGAAGAAGCCGCGTTTTGGAGGACCAATCCCAGAAGTTCGCGCGTGTACACCTCGACGAGCAACCCATCCCTTCCAAACCGATTTTTCAATTCTTCAATTGCTTTGGGGTAGTTATCTGCGGTTGGTGGAAAACTAGCTACTACGTCGTGCGCGCGTGAACCAGGTATCGCGCTTTGAAGAAGATATTGAAACTTCTCCTCTGGCGTTAACATAAAGTCGCGATCTATCGATTGAAAAAGACTCCAGAACGTTAACCAGTCTTTTGGGTCCCCATTGAATTTTGTGAGTTCAACTTTGGGTAGCTTGAACTTCCTCCCAGTTTTCTCACTAACCCCGGTCTTAAAACTATGAACCGACTCGGGTCTCAAAATTGAGGACACTATGGATCGCATGTTCAGAAAACTAGTTTCGTATTCCTCAGTTTTTATTGCCTCATCTTCTATGTCTTTATCACTATAGTTCTCAGTTAGCATCATATCTAGAACAGGTACATTCAGCTCATTCAATTCGTTGTATCGTTTCTCAAGGAGCTCGAACAACGTTTGCATATTCCGGATTACGGTCGGATCGCTCAAATCTCCTCTACCCTTGAAGATTTCGTCCAACGAATTGAATGTCCTGGTAAATGCAGCTCTTACCACTCGTCGTCTTCTCACCAGGTTTTCCATCTTTCGCCGGAATTTTTAGTTGGGCGCCAATTGTTCGGAACGGAGATGTCTATTGTACGTAGTCTACTAAAGGAAAACGTTAAACCTGGTTTTGAGAACTAATTTTGAACTACTTTATTTTATAAGTACTTTACAACTTTTTTACAATGCTACGATATACATTCAATCGGAAACGTAAACTTTTTCTAATAATCTTTTTTTCGGACAAAATTTCGAAATCGCACGTCATTTCTAACGACTCCTTGGCAACGCGACGCATTCGTTGATAGTCATAATTTGAAGCCATCGAACTTAGGTAGGTAACTTCGAACACTCAAAATGGTCGAAAATGGTCTCCCCAAACTTTCAGGGCTCATTCCTGAGGTATTCAAGATGCATAATCCACATCGATCACTTGACCAAAAACATTAGTAGTCTCTTGAAGGCCGGGGAATTTTTTTATTCGATTTGTACCTTGAAACGCAAACCATCACATTTTGAGGAGAGTTAACAAAAAAATCTTGCTCGATTTCAAAGGTTCATTAATGATTATAATAAACCAAAAAAAAATTTTAAAAAATAAAATTAAAAATTAATGATAATAAAAAAAATACGTATTAATTTTTATTTAATTTCTATATTATTTTTAATTATTATTAATTTTTTTATTGCGAAAATGGGGGTTTTATGAGATAAAATCGGTCAAGTTCAGTTCTGTGACTTCTAATGTGAGGAATATTCGTGTTCAGCGAGACATTTTCTATAGGAATCTGCAGAAATCAGAATAGGAATCTGTAGAAATCAGAATTTTGTCGAACTGACGCACTGTACGTAGTGATGGCAACAACATATCGATATTTTTGAAATATCGATATTTTGCTTCCGATATATCGATATATCGCCATCGAAAAATCGTGCTACGATATATCGGGAATATCGATATTTTTTAACCGATATATCGCCCTAGTTTTTAGCCATTTTCCGGGCTTTTCCTACAAAAAAAACTATCATTTTCAGAATCAGCGTCAAATTTCTAGCATATTAGAAAAAAATCCCATTTTTCTTTACATGCGTGCACATGATATAATTACTCATTGTGAGAAACCATAAGAGATTTAAATATGTAATAGGCCAATGGTTATTTTGGTAATTTTTATGAAATAAATGTGTTATTGAATGAATTATGTTTGTTGTATGATCTTCCAATCATTTATTTAACCACCAGTTTCGACTTATATTTAGCAATACCTATTTTAATATTGCTTATTTTTTTGCAGCAGGCCTCTATATTTTGATTGTGTTAAAGTAGTAAATAATTAAATAACTCAATAAATAAATAAATCAACTCAAATAAAGTGTGTTTTCACGGTAAAGCTAATGGGAGAATCAATATATTATATGTTCTGTGTTTTAAACCAAAGAAAACAAATTAAAATTATTATTTACAAGAACAAATATGGTTCGATATTTTAATCCCGATATATCGGATATATCGGTATTTTTGCTCCCGATATATCGGTGCCATCGATATTTCCCTTCCGATATATCGCAAACCCGATATATCGATTTTTGTAAAACTTTTGCCATCACTAACTGTACGTTGATTCAAATCTCGGTTGCTTCCACAAGAACGCTGCAAATCATTTCCCATAGGTTTATTATTTTCCGTATAGATCACCCTTCTGTATAGATCACTGGTTCTCCATCAATAGCACCTACCACCATCTGTATTCTCCCTTGATCTTCCCTCTCAAATTTCAGCTTCCTGCGTTCAATAGGATTGAAAATGGCTTTGGAGCTCACTCAGCTGATCAGTGATCTGAAGAGTGAAGAAGATCTCCTCGAATGCTGGAAACGCCTGGAAGAGCACTTCCATTCAATAGGATTGAAAATGGCTTTGGAGCTCACTCAGCTGATCAGTGATATGAAGAGTGGAGAAGATCTTCTCGAATGCTGGAGACGCCTGGAAGAGCACTCCATTTGAACGGAGATTAGACCTCTTTTGCGATTCACACTCATGATTCTGTTTTATCGAAGGAAAACCTTCAAGTACTTGTAGGGACCGAACGGTTTGTCCTACAGAGCTCCGGGTGGTCTCAAAAATTTTTTTAAATTCAATACTATTTAAAATTGGTGAAAAAACGATACCTTTATTTCGAGAGTTTTCGAGCTAGGGCACTCTTGAAAATTTCAACCCTTAATTTTCACCCCTTAGAAGTGACTGACATCAACCAAAAGCTTCGCGGCACAACTAGACCCCAAATGGAGCCTACATACCAAATTTGAACCAAATCGGTCCAGTGTTGCTAAGAAAAGTGCCGCGTACGGCGGACGGACGTAAATTTTTTTATTCGATTTTCGGATTCTACGTAGGTACCTTGAAACGTAAAACATCAAATTTTGAGGGGGGGTTAAAATTTTTTTTTTCTTGCTCGCTTCCAAAGGCATTATTGAAAATAATAAACCAAAAATTCGTCGGAAGACATGCATAACTAAAACTCAATAACCTTCCTGTTGTTGAAGGGAAGTGACAATTGAACGTTTCACAGAATTGAAGCAATAGGGAATTTTTCAACCTCCGATTTAACAGAATTTCTCAGAACGAACAGACATTAAGAAGTCTCACGTCCGATCGCTAGAAAAATTAGGATCGTCAAGGTACAAGACGAGACACTCGTCCAAACACCTGTGACGCAAACTTTTCGCGCGATCTGCCTAATTTCATTTCGCTGGCCTCACCGTGACGAGCCGGTTCGCGAACGACCTTGACGATTCGCGAACTACATCGAGCGCATTCGACATTCCCGTGGGCGCGTCCTAATTCCTCCGCGGTTTGCCACACGAGCGAACTTAAGAGGTCTTTATGAACCATCATTAAGATCAGTATCGATTTGAAACTTGGATCTGAGAGCTCATTGTCTTTCGAGTCAGTCGAACACGGGCAGAGGCTGATGATACAGGACACTACAATGCACTCTGGACCCCGTTTCACTCTTTCCTAACAAAAAAGTCTCTTCATAATCTTATCATTGTAAGAGGTAGGCAACTATTTCGAGGCTAGTTTCTTTATTATACAACATAGGTCGGAGATGTTCTTCGCTTGAAACATTGGTGAAAGCGCTCATCTAGTGTTTTCAAAAGGTTCTGACGCACTACTGCGATAGTTGTAGTCTATAAGCACTAGAAAGCACACCTCTTAAGCACAGTGGACCACTTACAACAACAGAAAAAACCATAAAGTTAGGTGTCTTAGTGCTTTCATAAGTATAAATAGTTGTTTCACACTATAAACGGATTTCTTTCATTATTATTATGTCCCATGTCGAATGGTCAATACTTCAAGAATCGATTCTACAACTAATTTGCAACAACTTTTCCCTCCTAGCAACTACTATGCATCGGATCATCTATACAATCGGGTTATGGATACAAGGTAGCTATGTGCCAACCTACTTGGCAGACGTTTTAGTATTGCTTCCTTAGTTCACATAGAAATTAAAATCAGACTACACCTTTCGAAATAGCGTTAAATTCCCTAAATGTTAAGCTCTTGACCATCCCAGAAAAACTACACAAAAATAGCCTTTCTAAGGTTGAAATTTTTCAATTTCTGTTTGTTTTTAGGAATGTTGGAGATTTTTCCCTCAAAAGACCTTTTTCGTCCAACGCCAGAGCTCCAGAAAACACAATTCGTAAAAAAAAAACTAGTTTTTTCACATTTAAACGCCTTTTTTCCCTTAAATTTCATCGTAAACCTAAACATATTGTTTAGTAATGCATGCATTCCAGGGGACGTCCCATTGGATAAGCATTAGATCAGTTTAACCAGTTGTTAAATGATAAAACTGTTTCACTCGATGTAATTTATTTATTACTTTAGGCAAGAAATACTGACCCCCCACCATTATCCACCTTAACATTTCTAGTGGCATGGGAGCCTCGAATCTGAAGAGCATTTTAAAATCCATGATCTACGATACCCAACATGCGAATTCGAGTTCACCTCCCCCCCCCCCCCTTCCACTCACCAATGGTGCCAGTCTGGCACCAAAGCGGAAATACGTCTTAACATTGAACTTTCATCTGTTAGTTTTAATAGGCAGTCCGTCGAGGTTAACGTCCGTATTCAAGGTGAAACACAAAAAAAAACCACGAAATATGCGGTTTCTGGTGTCCTGGCACCATGGTGGCACCACTATTAGTTCCATGGTGGCACAGAGAATAATTCATGAAAATCTAGAGGTATAATGAGAATTTTTCCTCAATTTCAAAGCTTGGGTACAATTAGTAAGCAGTAAAGGAACCGAAATATTGAAAAATCGGATATTTTGTGAATATTATCCCCCCACTCACCCCCTCCCCTTGCGAATTTTGGTACTCTGGTAAAATCATGTACAATTCGGAAGTTATTTGAGTCAAACAAAAAAAGAAACACACAAATCGGTTGGAATTTGAGGCCTGGGCAGAGTTTACAAGATTATGCACGCAAACGCACGTTTCTTAAGCATTAACCCCCCTTTCCCCCTCTTAAAAAGCAAAATCCAAAATTCCGGCGCCGTAGTGCACAACTAGATAGTATTCCGCGTCAAACGAAAAAAGAACCACGAAAATCGTTTGAGAACTAAGGCCTGGGCAGAGTACACAAGATTATGCCCAAAAACGCACGTTTTTCGAGCATTAACCCCCCCTTTCCCCCCCTTAAAAGGCAAAATTCGAAATTCCGGCGACGTAGTGCACAACTAGATAGTTTTCCGCGACGAACAAAAAAAGAACCAGGAAAATCGGTTGAGAACTAAGGCCTGTGCAGAGTACACAAGATTTTGTTACACACACACACACACAGACATACACCTATGGTTTTTTGTCATAAGGACGCCCAAGTCTTACTGTGGGACGTCCTAAAAATGGGTTACCGTTGGAAAGCCAATAAAATTGAGCATTTTCATAATCTTTTGAAGGTTTCTGGAGAAGACAGTGTTTTAGTACGAAGAAAATCACCAATATTTTTCAAAACAGAAATTGTGTTGTTTTTCTTAAGGTTCTTAAGGTTAAGGTCATTTTAGTGACATTATGTCGAACTTGCGAAAAAAAAATCTTAAATGGGAAAAACATGGAAAAACAAAATTTCTTAGATACATTTTCTCACTTAAATTAGTTGTAGAATCGACTCCCAGAGTTTTTCGGTTCTTAACATGGGACACCCTGTATATGCATATTAACTGCCTGTTTAATATCTTCTCATCAATAAATTCCCACGCATGAACTTCATTAAGTGACTTCCAATATAAGGTTGTACCCACCGTATAAGTATTCATTTTATTGTGCGTTGATGGAAGTAAACGAATAAAACAGCTTCTTCTCCGTAGAAATTTCATTGAAACCTTAGCTGTTTCACCATTTTTGCAGTAAAGTCGTCGTTAAGAAAAACTTGCGAAATTACCAGTAATTCGCGAATGCGATTCGAAGTCTGGACCAATAAGGTAACTAGTACCCCATGAAAGGAAAATTCTAGTTAGAGGTTTATGTCGGTACTGAAACCTGAACTATTGGCTCAATACAAACTCTCAATAAGGATTCATTGCATTAGTTTAGTAATGTTCGACAACTGGTTGAACTCGATCATTACTGAGACTCAGTATTGACAAACCAACTATCACAGGAACAATTTGTAGGTCTGTTTCGAAAAAAAAAAGTCTGCCAAGTGGGTGTGGCACATAGCTTCCTCGTATCCATAACCCGATTATATAGATGATCCGATGCATAGTAGTTAATCTCAAAACACCAATCTCTAAGTACCTTTCACTAACCTCATAGGGGACCATCTACACGCTAATCGGGACAATCCTAGGAAATTTCATCAAATTCGGATGAAAAATGTAAATGTTATGGCTGTTACAAGGATTTTACGTATGCGCATGCGCAGAGGCTTCTGTAAATTTTAAGGCCTTGATTTTCATTGGGGACCATCTACAACCCAATCCGCATAATCCCTAAAAATGTCATCGAAATCGGGTAGAAAATGTGGAAGTTATGGCTGTTACATGGAATTCACGTTTGAGCATGCGCAGTAGCATCTATCAGTCCGAGGATGATGATTTTCATAAGGGACCGTCTACACAACAACCCGCTCAATCCCTGAAAATTTCATAGAAATCGGACAATAACTTCGTATAGTTATGCGCGTTACGAGGAATTCATGACAGACACACAGACAGACAGACTACATTTTGTGGGAAAAACATGACTGAATTAACAGTTTTGGTTTATTATTTTCAATAATGAACCTTTGGAATCGACCAAGAAAAAAAAATTGTTTAACCCCCCCTCAAAATTTGTTGGTTTGTTTCAAGGTACGTAGAATCCGAAATTTTTTTTTTAATTTTTGAGACCACCCGGAGCTCTGCAGGACAAACCGTTCGCTCCCTAAGAGTACCAGTTCGCTCCCTAAGGGTTTTCCTTCGATAAAATAGAATCACGAGTGTGAATCACAAAAGAGGTCCAATCTCCGTTGAATTTTTAGCTAACCACAACGCGATCGCTGTTCGTTTCTTCGAATTGTATTCAGTTTTGCTTTCTGAGCATCCAGTAATTAAATTTCCATATGAAGCTCCCTATTTTTCGAGAGTGAAGCGTTTAGTTCTTTCTAATAAACTTGATTGTGAAGGTGTGAAGGCAGTATGGTGAGGTAGGTAAAAAAAAGTTGGAAGGTAAAATAAAAAACGCTGACAATCATTGCACAAAGGTTTATTATTTTCTGTATAGATCACCCTTCTGTATAGATCCCTCCCTACCAACCATAGGTACCTACTACCTAATAGGGAATTTTTGAGAATTTCAACCCCAACCACCAACCAAATGGAAATGAAGTGTTGAAATTTTCAAAATGCCCTAGTAGGTAGTAGGTACCTATGGTTGGAAGGGAGGGATCTATACAGACGGGTGATCTATACAGAAAATAATAAACCTTTGGGCAATGATTTGCAGCGTTTTTTCTCTGGCCATTATTGTTCGATTTCGATGATTCAAGCGACAATATTTCAGTTTTTCAATTCCCTAGGTCCATGTACTAATGAATTTCTAAAATCCTACAAAATTTCAAATTTAGGTACAACTTTTCAAGTTTTGGCCCCTTCAATTTCGCAAAATCCTGACTCGCAACGAGGAACGAACGGCGACCGACTGAGACCCCTTAAAAATACATTAATACAGAGATAGAAAATGAGATATCATAGGCAATGTCGGTGAAATCGGTAAGTGGCATGCCAAGGTATTAAACTCAACGTACACCACTATTTTACCACATAATTAAGTACTATTCTCAAATTAGGTGCCTTTTTACGTCCCTTAAATTGATATGGCTCGATCCTGCTCTATATTTATCCGAAAGTACTAAGTACCCACATTCGAGGCGATGATTCGGTTTTGCAAGCATTCAACTCAACCTGTTTGTTTTGTAAACAAACCCCCCTCATCCGAAGAAGGCTGATTGGAAAGTTGAACTCGGCGACAAACAGCGACTCTTCGACTATCTGGGTTTGTAGGGCGATTTCTGTTATCGGAAAGGCATCGCACGCCCATATGGTCCAATTCGCGCAAGGTCGAATGTGCATCTAACATAATCACGCTCCCCTTTTCCATTCATATCGTCCTCAGAACATGATCGGCCCCTCCTGCGACGCATTATAGCCGACACATCCTTGACCCGCATGGTCGTCGTAGGCAGATACGCGGAATCCTTGCGGGGGCCTGCACTAGAAAACGGGCCAAGTTCACTGGATGCCCCTCGAATTATTGTAATAATTATCCCTAATTGACCTGCAAGTAATGACACGCTAGGTCACGATGATTCATGTTCATGGTTATTTTTGGTAAACAATTACGTTCTGATTCTGTCCTCACAAACTCACATTGTTTTTGGATACACACTAAGGGGGAATTTATACAGCAATGGGCAGGAGGTAGATCATGGGCGTATGATCTCAACATCTCTTCAGAACCAAAAATGGGGAACTTGACTAGTTATTTTACTTCCGAGTCTACCAAGGTAGCGGAAGTATTGTTTTCAATATTCAAAATTTAAAAAAACGCTGCAAATCATTGCCTAAAGGTTTATTATTTTCTGTATAGATCACCCTTCTGAATAGATCCCTCCCTACCAACCATAGGTACCTACTACCTACTAGGGAATTTTTGAAAATTTCAACCCTTCATTTCCATTTGGTTGGTGGTTGGGTTTGAAATTTTCAAAAATGCCCTAGTAGGTAGTAGGTACCCATGGTTGGTAGGGAGGGATCTATACAGGAAGGTGATCTATACAGAAAATAATAAACCTTTGGGCAATTATTTGCAGCGATTTTTTTTTTTTTTTTACCTACCAACCATTGGCAGGTACTACCAACCACACCATACTGCCTTCACACCTTCACAATCAAGTTTATTAGAAAGAACTAAACGCTTCACACTCGATTCGAAAAATAGAAAGCTTCATATGGAAATTTGATTACTGGTTACTCAGAAAGCAAAACTGAATACATCTCGAAGAAACGAACAGCGATCGCATTTTAGTCAGATAACATTTGAACGGAGATTAGACCTCCTTGGTGATTCACACTCGTGATTCTGTTTTATCGAAGGAAAACCTCGTTTATAAAAAAGTACTCGTTTGTCCGAACGGTTTGTCCTACAGAGCTCCGGGCGGTCTCAAAATTTTTTGAAAATGCAATACTATTTAAAATTGGTGAAAAAACGATACCTTTATTTCGAGAGTTTTCGAGCTAGGGCACTCTTGAAAATTTCAACCTTCAATTTTCACCCCTTAGAAGTGACTGACATCAACCAAAAGCTTCGCGGCACAACTAGACCCCAAATGGAGCCCATATACCAAATTTGAACCAAATCGGTCTAGGGTTGCTAAGAAAAGTGCCGCGGACGACGGAAAATTTTTTATTCGATTTTCGGATTCTACGTATATTTGAAACGTAAAACATCAAATTTTGAGGGAGGGTTATAATTTTTTTCTTGCTCAATTCCAAAGGCTTATTATTGAAAAATAATAAACCAAAAAAAGCTCCAAAATCAACATTTCCACTCACATTTTATGACTTCTTGAACAATTATTTTGGTTTCGTGTCTGTCTGCCTGTTTCATGATGAAAGCAGCAATTACTTACAAAGTTATGTCCGATTTCGATGAAATTTTCGGGATTGAGCGGGTTGGGGTTTAGATGTTTACCTATGGAATCATCATCCTCGGACCAATAGTACCTAGCCATTGCGCAAGCGCAAACATGGAATCCTTTAAGCCATAACTTCAACATTTTTCAGGTATTGTTCATTGGAATGCAGATAGTAATTTCTATCTTGGGAAGGGCGGCGCAGGAGCCAGCGAGGCCTCGTGAAACCCTCAGATCGCCTTCAGGCCTCGATCCTCAGATCAGCCGGAGCGTCGATTCCGTTGAAAAAATCCACGTTTTTCCGCGTTCAAACACAAATTTTTGTAAGAAATCCTACTTTAAAAATGGAAATGACTAAACCGTTGGAAAGCTGAGCTGTTGGTGCAAATTTTAGGCTTACAGGCAAGCATTTACACGCTGGAAAGCAGGGACTTATGAGCGGTTGAATAAAGTTGAGATTTTCAAGATTTGACAATTTTTCCTCTTCAAGTTCATTTTTCACCTGTTTTGCCTGTTTAAATAATTTTGGTTATCCATCAGAAAGATGGAAAATTTAACGCTCTATCCAATTATTTCTTCAAATTTGAGTTTATCTACATTTTAATGATACAAGGTCGAAAACACGAAAAAAATCTTGAAAGTGAAAAAAGTCGGATTTTAAGGGGATTAAAAAAAGTCATAAACTACTTGTAGAATCAGTCCCTAGACTAGCAGGAACATAGGTGTTAGTCGGGTTACGATTACGAGGAAGCTATGCGCCACACCCACATGACAGACAACATTATTTGGAAGATATTGATCGATTGAGATTTGGAGAAAATTGACGTAATTTAATATCTTGAGATCCAATTTTAATTATTAATTTTAATTTATATTGTCTAATAGGTGTTTCTGAAGAGCTGCATATTTGTGGTCACCAATTCAAATTTCCAACTAATTCAAGATGATTATTTGGGTGAAAGGGAGTAGAGTCGTAGAGAACCTGTCAGATCATCCTGCTATCACGAATAAAATGAATGGAATTCCAAATGGTGTCTCACTTGGTGTTTAGTAGTACTTTGTAAGTTCGAATAAAATTGAGGGCAGAAACTAGGGTTCATTATTTTCAAAATGACCAATACATTTAAACAATTTAGAAAATAGATTTTCCTCGTGTTTTAGTAGTCAATTTGTTCAACAACCAAATTTAGAAAATAGATTTTTTCCCAAGTTTTAGTATCTAGTCAATAAATTTGTTGGACAACCAAATGTTAACAAGTAGATTTTTGATTTGAGAATTAAGTTCAAACAACCGACACATTATATAGGATCAAGTGTGCGATCGTTGAGGGGGTCACCAGGTCGCTCTACAAACCAAAGTTAGAGTATGCAAAACCCGCATGACCGACTGGTATTGAAGGTGAGGTATAATTCAGCAGCCTCCATAATTCACCTTGACCTTGTATAATTCAAAGGTTTCAAGGTCAGCAAATGGCGTAGTTGGGCCACTTCACCTTCAACGAGCACCGGTTATGCGAAAATTATGCCTATTTTGATAAATACTAAACGTGGAAACATACATTTATCCAATCAAATTCAGTATTTAGGAGTAGGTGCCTATGAATATTTTGTTAAATTCAGTGATATCTCTGTAAAATTCAACATTTTCCAAATCTAGAGAGAAAAACTGGGAAGTGAATGCTGTGCTTCAACAGTGCACTCAGAACAGAATCAGCTCCGAAAAATAAGGAACGGCGAGATACTATAATTGAACAAAAGTTTGCCAACTGGGTGTGGAGTACATCTTCCTCGTTTCCATGAGACAGTTATACCTAGTGGTAGGTAGAAGATTTGACAGTCCTATAAATGGAAGATCATCAAAACGTCAATCCCCAAGTAACCTTCAAATTGTATGGAAACAGTAGACTTCATTCTTGTAACAAAGATTAAATGTTTACACATGAGCAGTGACTACCTACTACCCACCAATGGACCAATCACAACAATATTCATAAGTATTACCGATCAATAAGTACGGTAATAATAATTTAAAGAAATAATCAACTTTGCAAAACTCAAAACGGGAAATTTAGGGAATATTTATGATAAAGTTTTATGGTTTTAATATTGTGGCCTCCTATAATAAGTAATTATTTTAAAAATGATGTCTGTAACAAGGCCCGTCCACAGCGACTACCATTGATCAGTATAAGAGTATAAGTTTATTCATGTTTAATAGATGAGATTAGGTACAGGTGCGTCTTTTCAAAATGCCCCAGCTCGAAGATTATCTGCATAAAGGAATAGTTTTATTCACACATTTTAAATAGAATTGAATTTTCAGAATCGAATGAGACCATCCACATCTGTAGAACCAACCGTTTGGTCCTTATGAAGATTCAAGGTTGGGCCTTACAGTTACATAACGTAAATTGATAAGATGCGATCGTTGTTCAAATAGAGTTTCAAGTTGTACTCAGTTCCTTAATTTCGTTATGAAGGCCCCACAATTCTCGAATAGGTAGGTTGTATTAATGGAAAAGCCACAATCTAATGATACCTATACAATAAAATAATAAACCATTGTAATAATTCACAGCGTTTTAATTATTTGAACTATGCGCTTTTGGTTTATTATTTTCAACTAGCTGAAAAGCCTACAAAAAGTAGGCAAAAACAATTCTTCCGACTCTCTCCTCCACCCACTCACTCCGACTCCTCCCGCCCCCAACTCCTCCGACTCCTCTCGCCTCCGACTCCTCCCGCCCCCAACCCCTCCAGCCTCCAACTCTCCCCACTCCCACGACCCCTTCAACCCCTCCGTGCATACGTACGTTCGTACGTACGTACGTACGGTTGGCGTTTTATTATATTAGATAATGAACCTTTGGAATTTTGAAGAAAAATAATTTTAACCGCCCCTCAAAATTTGTTGGTTTACGTTTCAAGGTACGTAGAATCCGAAATGAAATGAAAAACTTTCAGTCCGTCCTCCATCTTCAGTACGCGGCAATTTCCTTAGTTCCCATGGACCGATTTTGATGAAATTTGGTATATGGGGTCTAGTTGTGCCCCGAAGCTTTTTGGTTGATGTCAGTCTCTTCTAAGAGAAGAAAAATAACGGCTGACATTTTGAAAACGCCCTAGCTCAAAAAATTTTGATATGAAGGTATTGTTTTTTCGTCAACTTACAACGGTATTAAATTCTTAGAATCGAATGAGACCACCCAGAGCTCTGTAGGACCAACCGTTGGCTCCCCATGAGAACTTCAGGGTTTGACTTTACTTTTTCACTTCGTATTATAAATACGATCGTGAAACGCGTAAGAGGCCTAATCTCCGTTCAAATTTTAGCTGACAGAAAAGCCATCATTGTTCGTATCTTCAAGTAGTACTCAGTTTTGCGTCCTTAGCAACAAGTAATCAACGCGTAATCATAATCGTAATTACGATTACGATTATAAACATACGAAAATCATGATTTCAGCGTAATCAAACACTTTTCGTATGATTACGGCGCAATTATGCGATTTTTGTATGATTATAATCGTAATCGTAATTACGATTATGAGTACGCCGATCTCTGAATCAAATTTCCAATTTCCACAATCCTTCATCTCTCCGAATTGACTGTGAAGCGTACCTATTCAAAACAACCTTGATTGAGAAGCAAACATATCGATACCTTAAAGCACAAAGGGGTTATTTCACCTTTTTATTATTTTACCTTTGAGCAATAATTTGCATTGTTTTGTTACTCATCTTTTCATCCTACTTGTTTCTGGGGTCGGTTTCTGGGGTGTTTCTGGGGTCCTCTTAGGGTCGGTTTATCAGTCACCAAAGTTAACGGAGGTTTACGTATCCCTCTGTTAACTTTAAAGATGGGATAAATTATGGATTCTATAAAGGTGCTGTTTATCAGTGCGAAATTAACCCACTGGTAACTATTAACTGGCTGTTACAATTACCTACGTGTTAGGCCGAATAATCGATTATTTACCCAGCTTATCAAGATGGATGTGGAAAGCTTACAATAAAATTCAGGTTCCTCCACATAAACAAATCGTTTTCGCAGTGTGTTTTGAGTCAGAAAAAAGAAGAAATTAGAAGAGGGAGAAGCAATGTGCTTGGTTTTGGTGTTTTCCTTTCTCGATCTCGGTACCTATTTCCTTCTTGGCACGGCATTACCTATTGTTTTTTGTTGAAAATTGTCTGGTTATGACAAGATCCCGTCCACCCTGCCACAATTTTACAGACAGAGCTTTTACTGACGCCACAAAAGTCGCCGACAGACACCAAAATGGTTTTTCATTCTTTTATCCAATCGAAATCTCATCAAAAATCGCAATCGTCCCACTTCTCCAAATGGTCAATTCGCATTTACCATGTAGGGTCTTCTTTCCCACTGCAGGAATTCGACTATAGCAACATCTTCGTCGCTGCTGTCTGAAAAGGAGCCCCACACATCCATTTTCGATTGTAGCATAATTCAACAATTCAACAATACAGCAAATTCAACAACGCAATTTGCAAAAACTAACGTTCTGGGAAACAAAACCACGAGAACTGACTCTTTGAGGTTAAAAAGCCTCGGATAAATCGAGTTACCCCCCGGTAACTTTTTATCCGGACCTCGGACGACCAGGTAACTTTAAACTACGGGTAACGGCTATCTGGGGACTGATAAACGCGTACGATTGAGTTACCCGACGGCAGTCGGATAAATCTGCTTTACCGGGGGGTGAAATGTGACTGATAAACCGGTCCTTACTGATTTAGTAGATCCAGAAGCACCAAACGTTGGAAAAAACTTTGTTTCCTGAGAAAAAATTTGCTGGAAATCTCGAATACTCTTAGAAGGCTCAGACAATTTAGTTAACCTAGAAATGATGTCTAGAGGACGTCTGTGACAGGTTACGTTACCCCTCTCCTATTACAATTCCTATTACAAGGGCCTCTCTAGGACAACCCTTTGCTCAGCATCCGTCTCTAAAAGGAACAAGGCACGCCAAGAGACGGATGTGACACCCCGACCGAATCGCGGGTGAAGAGGACGGCCTGCTCTTGACTCGGCTGCAAAGCGGGTCAGGAAGGGCAAGGGCAGAAACGCCAAATGAAGCAACCGTTGCGTATGAACGGATCGCGATGTGCGGTGCCCCCCGTCGGTCGGGCTCAGCCTCCCAGACACTCCGTCCGCCAGCCCTCGAGGACTCCTCGTCTTTCACAACCCCCGAGCCCCCGTCTTTGCCACCCCCTTCCCCCTCTTCTATATAAATAGACTACGACTTGTCCCCACTTTCAGTCACTTTCCGCGTCCGTGGTGTGTCACCCGTCACCCGTGTGAGGTTCCTGCCGTGTCAGTGTCACCTCTGTCAACAACTTCCGATCTTCCTCCTCATCCAACCGTAAGTCAATTATTTGTACAACATTACTGTGGGTCGAATCCAATGAATGATTTAGGTATTAATCAACACTTAAAAATTAATAAATTTTTCGATTTAGTTCGAAAATTTTCATCATTCATATCGTTCATTTTGAAAAGATTCTGAATATTTACATCAATTATACTTTTGAACAAAATCTTTATTCAAAAGCCCGCCACTATTGTAGAATTGGTATGAATGGAAAGGAGACCGTTAAATGACGCGATCGAATGTTTACAATAACTCATCAGTTGTTAAAATATACTACCGAAAATTTGGCACAATTTTAAAAATCATAGCTCTTTCATAAAGCCAATGGTTACGGTCTGAAATAACTGGAAAACGCTGCAAATTATTACACAAAGATTTATTATTTTTCTATATAGATCACTCGTCTGCAAAGAACACGGCTTTGCCTTTGTCACCACCAACCAACTTGAAGAAAAACATCGATCGCATTTCGGCCAGCTAAAATTTGAACGGAGATTAGGCCTCTTTTGCGATTCACACTCGTGTTTCTGTACGCGGCACTTTCCCCACTTAGCATTGACCGATTTTGATGAAATTTGGTATGTAGGCTCCATTTGGTGTCTAGTTGTGACCCGAAGATTTTGGTTGGTGTAGGTCACTTCTAAGGGTTCAAAAATGAATTTTGAAATTTTAAAAACGCCCTAACTCAAACAATTTTGATGTAAAGGTGGTATTGTTTTTCCATCAATTTAAGATAGTATAGAATTTTTTGAGACTACCCGGAGCTCTGTAGGACAAACCGTTCGCTCCCTACGATAATTTAAGGGTTGAACGTACGATAAATCAGAAACACGAGTGTGGATCGCAAAAGAGGCCTAATCTCCGTTCAAATTATAGCTGACCGAAATACGATCGATGTTTTTCTTCATGTTGGATGGTTTTGGTGGCTTTGCAGACGAGTGATGTATATAGAAAAATAATAAACCATTGTGTAATAATTTGAAGCGTTTTGGATTATACGTATCTTGAAACGTAAACCAACCAATTTTGAGGGGGTGTTAAATTTTTTTTTTCTTGGTCGATTCCAAAGGTTCATCATCGAAAATAATAAACCAAAATGTAGCTTTTCCAAATTCAACTTCTCAAGATTTTACTATTTACTTTTACATCAAATAAAATTTATTGTCCAAGCAAACTGAAGTGAGAAAGCCTTACTGCGTTACTCTTCACTTAAATAGTTTGGAAAGTTTCTTTTCGCTTCCTGTCAATTGAGTTGTACCTAGTAATAGCAAATCAGAGCTAGTTGAGCTGAGATAACCAACGTAAAGGATCATGTTCGTTTTCCCAACTACTTTTGAAAACAATCGGCTAAACCTTGTTCTTACAGTAGTTCTAATAATTTCTTATTTAATTTGTTTGATCACCCTAAAGTTTGGGCTATCAATGAAGTGTACTAAGTACTTGATTTACGTATAATTATGTTCCTAATTTTGATGTAAAAAAAGTTCTTTCATGCTGCATGAGTTAATGAACGCATTTTCGAAGAAATCGTTTAACACACTATGTGGCACAAAGCACGAATCGTTAAAATTATACAATCGAACTCTTGGTTAACAAAATTTAAAAACGTCTGCCAAGTGGGTGTGGCACATAGCTTCCTCGTATCCATAACCCGATAGTATAGATGATCCGATGCATAGTAGTTAATCTCAAAACACCAATCTCTATGTACCTTCCACTACCCTCATAGGGACACGTCAACCCGCAAAATCTCTGAATATTGTTGGAGAATGTAGAAGTTAAGGCAGTAACAAGGAAATACACGTTTGCGCAAGCGCAGTGGCTACTATCAGTCCGGGGGTGATGATTTTCAAAGGGACCATCTACAAGCCAATCCGCACAATCCCTGAAATTTCATCAAAATCGGATGAGAAATGTAGAAGTTATGGCTGTGGCAAGGATTTCATGACAGACACACAGACACGGAACCAAAATGTTCAAAAAGGCCTGAAACGTAAAACGCGAGATGAAATTTTATTTTGGAAAATATTTTTTTTTCAATCTTGAAAAGCGAAAACAGCTTCCGCTACCTTGGTGGACTTTGAGGAAAAACCTGAAAGAATACTGTATAGTAACTCCCCTCGTCACGCCAAACTAATGGGGTACCCTCATGTAAACAGTTATTATTTCCCCGTTTTCTGTATAGGTACCTTACCAACATACTGTACATGGCATATTTTTAAAATTTTAGCACCGAACTCATTGAGTATCCACAGTAAATATTGCTGTTTTTTTTCGATTTTTAGTATACCCTACCAACATACCTACCTACTGTATGCACGGGTTTGTTCTGAAGATATTAAGAGTTCATAAGTATTCATGTTCCACTCGTCTCCACTTACTCATGGAGTACCCACTCGGCAAAAACGTCTGCCACGTGGGTGTGGCACATAGCTTCCTCAAATCCATAACCCGATTGTATAGATGATCCGATGTATAGATCCGATGTATGTTAATCACAGAACACCAATCTCTGAGTATCCACTACCGTCATAAGGGACCGCAATGTGAACAATCCTGAGAAATGTTTTCGGAATAGGATGGGAAAATTAGAAGTTATGGCTGTTACAAGGAATACACGTTTACGCATGCGCAGCAACTACTGTTGATCTGAGGAGATGATTTTCATAGGGGACCATCCAGACGCCAATCTGAACAATCCTAGAAAATTTCATCAAATTCGGATGAAAAATGTAAGTGTTATGGCTGTTACAAGGATTTTACGTTTGCACATTCGCAGAGGCTACTATCAATTTTAAGGCGTCGATTTTCATGGTGACCATCTACAACCTAAATAATCCCTGAGAATTTCATCGAAATCGGATGAGAACTGTAGAAGTTATTGCTGTGGCTTGTTTTCACCTTCAATTGTTTGGATGAGTCAAAAATGAACGTTAAAATTATCGAAACTTGTTGGTTTGCTCGAGAGAAACGACCACTTCAAAAGCTTCTTTTCATCTTCGATTGTTTAAAAAACTCGAGAATGACCGTTAAAATCATCGAAAACTGTTGGTTTGCTCGAGAGAAACGAACACTTCAAAAGCTTGTTTTCATCTTCGATTGTTTGAAAAAGTCAAAAATGAACGTTAATATCATCGAAACTTGTTGGTTTGCTCGCGAAAAACGACCACTTCAAAGTGTGGTCTTAAAATGTTGAAATTTGTTAGCTGCAGGTGTTCCCTTTTGAACGCTTCTGGAAAAGTTTCGAAGAAATTCAAGCAATTTCAGTAGCATTATAAGTTGTAATAACAACAATAGTTTCAAAACTCTTGTTTTTATAGAAATCTGTATTTTATAGATTATACGTAGTTGAACAATTTTTCCAAATTTGGGACATCTATAAGTATTTGAAAAAATAAAATAACTTAGGTTATGCCAATTCTTTTTGTGATTGGCAATGGTCTTCCTGTATGATAACTTGAACCGTGAAACATTAAAATAGGATAGGAAACAACGAAATTAAGTTCGTAGGTATATTATAATAAATTCACCAAAAAAATGCCACTTGGGTGGGTTTGCATAATACTCTCAAAAGCGCGAACTTGATTAACTTATTATTCATCAGTCTCATGTTACCGTCGGAGTAGTTAATTAGGTCGGTAGTTGTAAATCATGGTTTTTTTTTTGGGGGTGACTAGAAACTTTCATAAATTATCTAAAAATCCCCAAATCCATAATTTCCAAATAATGGATTTGGGACTCATGTTTTCTTGAAGACAGGAAGAAGTTGTAGTTGGAAACGGGAATAAGTCATGAACATATAAATTCCCAATACCCAATTGATTTAAACTATCAATCGACAACAACTAGACCGATATACTCTCGATAGTTTAGCACCACTACAACAAATGCTCCCCAAAGTGGTCACTTTTTCAAGAAAAGTACTCTGATGTGGCTGTACTATCTTCTTCGTTTAATTTTATGTAATTGGAATGAAGATAAGATCGATCCTTCATGAAATGGAAATCTATTATAATATCTTAAGAAGAGAGATTAAAATATCTCAAGCTTCAGTAGTTAATCGCAAAGCTATTACAGCTGAGTCATCTCTTTTCATGACGAGTTCTTCAATGTAGCACTTTTTACAGAGATTGCTTACAGGCATACAGGGTGCTTGATGCGAAACATCCAGGTCCTTACCTCATTAGCCAAGTTTTACCTAACAAAATTGAAAGTGTGGTAATTAATTATTGCTTCTACCATACTGTTCTAAATCTTCGATTGCTGTCTTCAATTGCTGTCCAGTCTCTCTGCCCCTGGAGGAGAAAATACTACCGACCGAATTGTACACGCACTTTCAATCTGCATTTTAATCTGCTTAATTTCTATCATTTTTCATTGGATCTAGAATCGCACAGAGGCTGATTGCCCCTACCCCCGAGAAAAGGACAATACATTTATTGGTAGCCTTTGGTGCCTTTGACAGATAAACACCTCGGTAATTCTATTTCAAATTCTCAAAATTTAAATTGGTGGCCCACTTACGTTGATGGGGTTCACACAGGTTGTGAACTCCGAAATGTTAAAAGAGTGCACAATTCGGTCGGTAGTATTATCTCCTCCAGGGGCAGAGAGACTGGACAGCAATTAAAGACAGCAATCGAAGATTTCAAACAGGACGGTAGAAGAAATCGATTACCACACTTTCCATTTTGCTAGGTAAAACTTGACTACCTAATGAGGTGATGTGTGACCTGGATGTTTCGCTCGGATGTTAGGTAAAAAAAACGCTGCAAATCATTGCCCAAAGGTTTATTATTTTCTGTATAGATCACCCTTCTGTATAGATCCCTCCCTACCAACCATAGCTACCTACTACCTACTAGAGCATTTTTGAAAATTTCAACCCTTCATTTCCATTTGGTTGGTGGTTGGGGTTGAAATTTTCAAAAATGCCCTAGTAGGTAGTAGGTGGGTACTTATGGTTGGTAGGGAGGGATCTATACAGAAGGGTGATCTATACAGAAAATAATAAACCTTTGGGCAATGATTTGCAGCGTTTTTTATTGGAATTAGTAAGAATTCCCCAAGTAAGAAGTCCCTATCCCCGAGAAAAGGACTTTACAATATAAATACATTATTTCAACAGGTTTCGGTTACCGAATTCACACGTTTGGCTCCCAACCTTCTGCTCACAATTACATACCTGGAAAATTGAAAGTGCTCACTACCAGGAGAAAACTCTTCCCTCTGAAGATAATTTGATATGGTAATGGTGGGGCACCTCAGATAGCGCTATCTTCTAAATACAGGGAAACTTCATATTCTCGTGTTTCTTGACTCATATTGGACACTGATCGATATTAGCAAATATCAACGCTCATCAAAGACACAGACTGCGCAATAAAGTGTACAACAGTGTCAAAACAACCCAGCGTATCGAACAACCGCGTCACAATCCGTTCGCCCAAAACATCAAAGTGAAGGATTCCGTTGTTCGCATTATTCCAAGTCAATTTTCATACTAGTTTGATACGAGTTTTAAGTTTTGACTTTTTTGATTCTTTAATGCTGCAGGTTTTACAGGTTTGATCGTCGACAATCACAAATTTTCACATTTACTCATTGGCAGGCGAACTCTCATCGCCTCTTACAGGCCACGGACCGCCGAGGATTCTTGAAAGCGACGTATTCGAGGAGTCCTGAGTAGTCTCCATTACAGGAACTAGGAGAATGTGTGTTGGGAAATGGAAGCGCTCAGCGGAGGATCTCGATAAGCGTGAAGCTTAGGTTCTGAGAAATCCAAATTCTAGGACTCGTATTGGTTCGACTTGATTTTCAAGTGCTAAGCATCCAGACTGAGGAGGGGAGAGAAAGTGGGAAGGACAAAGACAGAGGGACTTAAGCCTTTTACTTTCCAATAATCAATTTTGTTTTCGGTCAAACTGGTGCCAGATGCTTCACCTCCATCTCGACTATTGGAAATGTGAAAATTTTACTGAAACAAAAAGTTGTATTCTTGTGGAATGTAAGTAGTTACGTGAGATATTCATGCGCATCATCAGCCCTGATTGTGATAGGGAATACGAACCCTTTGTAGCGCTAATTGATCTGTTGACCCACTGATTGAGAACAAGACAAAAGCGGGCTGCTGGAACGCCAGAACATAAGTTACCTCAGATGACAGTGTTGTAACCCTCCAAGGTCGAGTGAAAGTTCGGAACCGACCGCGAACCTTGCAGCCGGCTGCACTTCGTAACTACGCGCCGTTTTGTGCAGCGCTCCGAGGAGATTTATCGCCTGTCACCTGTTGACACACAGGTGCTGATAACGCATAGAAACTCCTATCGAGTCAACATAAATGAGGTACCATTGCGGGTCAAAGGATCGACGATCCCTCTTACTGCCTACCTATGGAGTATCTGGTGAAGAGTATCACTTAGTAGCATAGTACCGATTTTTGTTATCCACGTATTTTCTGAAAATGCCACCGAAACCAAAAAAAAAAAAACTAGAATTTTTGCTCCCTCACAACCAAAGTAAATTTCAACTATGTGCCAATGGTTTTCCAATACCTTTTTTCCACGGGCATTTTTTTTCAGCTTCTCGAATCACTTTTGTTCCGTATCAATCTGTCGGTATATCTATCTGCTCGCAGTAAAATATTTTTTCCGGCAAAATTACTAGAAATTACAACTCAACTTAGATTAAAATTCCAGAGATAGAAAAATTGGATGAAAGTAGATTGTTTGAAGCGCGCAGACCGCGAGAACAGATCGCGGTTTTTGCGGTCAAGGTCAAGGACGGATTGAGGAGAGCTGACTCGTCTGCCTCTCCTGCCAGCTTCCGCAATGGGCCATTCCAGTTGTTCCTTCATTCGTTAGACTGAGAGAAGATACCGATGGAGGCTTTGCAAGAAAAGAAAATACGAAGGGTATCCGATGGTTGGAAATGAGCGAGCACGAGTGCCATAATATTGCAAAGGCATGTCGTCGTTACTCATCCTGCGTCCATCTGGGGGGCACCCTTTCTTCATGTGAAGTGAAATCTGCTACCTAATCTTATCCCCTTAACCCCCGTAATATTAACCCCCCTTTTCCCCCTTTAAAAGGCAAAATTCAAAATTCCGGCGACGTAGTGCACAACCAGATAGATTTCCGCGTCGTATAAAAAAAGAAACAAGAAAATCGGTTGGAAATTGGGGCCTGGGCAGAGTACACAAAATTTTGTCACACACAAACACACGCATACGCACACACACAGACATACACCTATGGTTTTTTTCGCGGATTTGGATTCAGAATGGTTTAAAACGGATTAGTGTGAGGTTTTTTTTCTGTCGAGTGTTGTTCAACTCTATGCCAGATTAATCGTATAAGGACGCCCAAGTCTGACTGTGTCCTAAAAAACTAAATGAAGTTACACTCCGGTTTCGATGAATATTTCCGGAATGTAAGGGTTTAATTCTCGTAACAAGCATATTCATCCAAATTCGATGGAATTTATAGGCCAAATACACTTTACCAAATACAGCATTCCCAAGACAAATTCATCCTATTCCAAACCGTATTCAATGTTTTCCAAAATTTGGAAAAAATTGAATACGGTTAATAATTTAATTTAATTTAATCTAATTCAAATTCTTCATAATTATTGGCAAAATGTTTGAAAATGTACGCAAGCCTAGATATACATTGCTACGTATATCTAGGCTTGTTAGCAATATTCTTAACAATGTTCAAAAAACAAACAATGTAAGTAAACAATTTCAAAAACCTGAAAAACATGTTGAGTTTAGATTATAAAACGCTGCAAATCATTGCTCAAAGGTTTATTATTTTCTGTATAGATCACCCTTCTGTATAGATCACTGGTTCTCCATCAATAGCACCTACCACCATCTGTATTCTCCATTGACCCGCCCTCTCAAATTTCAGCTTCCTGCGTTCAACAGAAGAGAAAATGGCCTTGGAGCTCACTCGGCTGATCAGTGACCACTCATGCGCGTTCAGCATTCTCCATTGACCCGCCCTCTCAAATTTCAGGTTCCTGCGTTCAACAGGAGAGGAAATGGCCTTGGAGCTCACTCAGCTGATCAGTTACCACTCAGGCGCCTTCAGCATTCTCCTTTGACCCTGCCTCTAAAATTTCAGCTTCCTGCGTTCAACAGGAGAGGAAATGGCCTTGGAGCTCACTCAACTGATCAGTGACCACTCAGGCGCCTTCAGCATTCTCCATTGACCCGCCCTCTCAAATTTCAGGTTCCTGCGTTCAACAGGAGAGGAAATGGCATTGGAGCTCACTCAACTGATCAGTGACCACTCAGGCGCCTTCAGCATTCTCCATTGACCCGCCCTCTCAAATTTCAGGTTCCTGCGTCCAACAGGAGAGGAAATGGCCTTGGAGCTCACTCAGCTGATCAGTTACCACTCAGGCGCCTTCAGCAATCTCCATTGACCCCGCCTCTCAAATTTCAGGTTCCTGCGTTCAACAGGAGAGAAAATGGCCTTGGAGCTCACTCAGCTGATCAGTGACCACTCAGGCACCTTCAGCAATCTCCATTGACCCGCCCTCTAAAATTTCAGCTTCCTGCGTTCAACAGGAGAGGAAATGGCCTTGGAGCTCACTCAGGTGATCAGTGACCACTCAGGCGCCTTCAGCATTCTCAATTGACCCGCCCTCTCAAATTTCAGGTTCCTGCGTTCAACAGGAGAGGAAATGGCCTTGGAGCTCACTCAGGTGATCAGTGACCACTCAGGCGCCTTCAGTATTGTCCATTGACTTTTGATTATGGAAATTTGATTACTGGTTACGCAGAAGGCAAAACTGTATACAAATCGAAGAAATGAACAGCAATCGCATTTTAGTCAGAAAAAATTTCAACGGAGATTAGACCTCTTTTGCGATTCACACTCATGATTCTGTTTTATCGAAGGAAAACCTTCAAGTACTCGTAGGGACTGAACGGTTTGCCCTACAGAGCTCCGGGTGGTCTCAAAAAATTTTTTTAAATTCAGTACTTACTATTTAAAATTAGTGAAAAAACGATACCTTTATTTCGAGAGTTTTCGAGCTAGGGCACTCTTGAAAATTTCAACCCTTAATTTTCACCCCTTAGAAGTGACCTACATCAACCAAAAGAACCCATATACCAAATTTCATCGAAATCGGTCCATGGTAACTAAGAAAAGTGCCGCGTACGGCGTACGGCGTACGGTGTACGGCGTACGGTGTACGGCGTACGGCGGACGGACGGAAATTTTTTTATTCGATTTTCGGATTCTACGTACCTTGAAACGTAAAACATCAAATTTTGAGGGGGGGTTAAAATTTTGCTTCCTCACTACCGAAGGTAGGGAAGCTTTGTATTCGTGAAAGAAGTGAAAAAAAAAAAGTCCTCCAAAATCAAAATTTCCACTTGCTTTTTGCGTTTTAGAGCTTCCCGAACAATTTTGGTTCCGTGTCTGTCTGTCTGTCTGTCTGTCGGTCTGTCTGTCTGTCTGTGGTCAATCCTTGTCCCGGGCAAAACTATACTAACCTGTGGTCCGATTTTGATGAAATTTTCAGGGATTGTGCGGGTTAGGTCCTAGACGGTCCCCTATAAATTTCAGCACCTTCGGATCAGCTGAGTGAGCTCCAAGGCCATTTTCTCTCCTGTTGAACGCAGGAAGCTGAAATTTGAGAGGCAGGGTCAATGGAGAATGCTGAAGGTGCCTGAGTGGTCACTGATCAGCTGAGTGAGCTCCAAGGCCATTTCCTCTCCTGTTTTTCGCCAACTGATTCTATACGTCCATGTTACAATGAGTGAGGAAGCTATACTGCCCACCCAACTTGGCAGACGTCTTTTTTTTCTTGCTCGATTCCAAAGGCTTATTATTGAAAATAATAAACCAAAATTGAGAATCTATTAAAATAAATTTAAGGTCTCTTTTTAAAAGAACTAAATATTAGTTAGAAGCGCTTAGGGAGTGTGGGCATGAATGAAAATTGAACTTCTGCACAGGAGTTCAAAAACCGAAAAGTGTAAAAGCTGATATTTCCTGTTGGAATACAGATAGGATTGTTTATTTCGATACCCTAAAGCACAAAGGCGCTATGTACAAAAATGGAGTTTTGAGAAAAACACGAACAAAGTTATCATCAGTGCACAATTCCTAAATGAATGGCTTATTACACCAAACTCTTTAATTTCTTCAAGAAATTTTCTAGCTAGTCGTTAAGAAGATCAATGAATCAATGATCAATGATGTTTTGTTGAATTTGAGTTTTTCTGAAGTTAAGAAAAAATTTAAAATGTGGAAGCCGGATGGACACCTTTGTGATATCGATTTAATATTCTGTTCATTTCCTCTTGTTTTGGAGCGGAAGTAAAGCTGCGTACTTTAGACATTTTGCCAATAATTATGAAATGGTTGAATTTGGTTTGAATAAGGTTGAATTTTATTTGGAAAAAGTTGAATTCCGTCCGTTCGGTAGCATTTCCACGTCAAATTCAACCTTTTCCAAGTTAAATTCAAGTTTTTCCAAGTCAAATCTAGCTTTTTCTAAACCAAATTCAACTTTAATGAGATTATCATTTTTTACGGATGGTTTCAACAAAATTTCTATCGAGGGATCTAACTGTGAATTTACCCGACAGAAAGAAGGAATGAACAATGAATTTAGACATGCACCATTAAAAACGTAAGCCGGTCAGACCAGCGGAACTAAGAGCTCTCTTGGACACAGCACTACACAAGAATCGTAAATATCGGGCGTTAGAAAACACTTGTAACGTGAAAGTGGACAGTAGTTAGTTCACGTGATATTATAGAAGTGTCAACATTCTTGACTGAGCAGCCTTGACCAGACCGGCTCTCGTGCAAAAGGTTGAGCTCTGTTTGTAAACATAAAAGAAAGTAAGGCTCGGGATTTTTTGCAATCGCCTCTTCGCCTCATTCACTTCCTTCTTCCTCATTACTGTTGGCGACTGTCCAGCCTCATCTGGCGAACTACCAGGATGATTAAAATTGTTTCTTGGGATCGATACTTTATAGCGTTTGTTTTCCCGTAAAATTAAAGTAGTATTGAATTGAATAATCAAATGAGACCACCCACAGTTCTGTAGGACCAACCGTTCAATTCCCAATGAGGTTTTAAATTTTGGGACAAATGATCAGACAGATTCACGAGCGTGAATAGCAAAAATTAATGTTCACCGACATAAGTAAGCCTAATCTCCGTCCAAAGTTCAGCTAATCAAAAAATGCGTTTGTTTTTGGTTTTTATTTTCATTAATGAACCATTGGAATCGACCAAGTAAAACTTTTGTGCAATAATTTGCATCGTTTTCTTTGTGTGGAGCTTCATATGTTCTCATTTGTGCTTCCTTAGCATCCAAGAATCAAATTTCGTAATTTAACCCTATTTGGACCATGGTGTCACCAAAAATCTTATGAATTCCACAGCTGCCCTAATATATCGCCATATTAACTAGATTTAAATTGAAATGAATGGAAAAAATTGAATTGTTTAACCATTTTGTGTAAGTTAGGTACTAAAAATCAGAAAATGATGTTATAAAAAAATTTTGAAACTTTTTTAATCGATTTTATTAGAAATTTTAGTTAATTATTTTCAATAATAAACCTTGGGAATCGACCAAGAGAAAAAATGTTCAATCCGAAAATCGAATAAAAATTTGGCCGTCCGTCCTCCGTACGCAACATGTTCCTAAGTTAGCATTGACCGATTTTGATGAAATTTGGTATGTGGGCTCCAATTGGGGTCAAGTTGTGCCCCGAAGATTTTGGTTGATGTAGGACACTTCTAAGGGTTTAAATTTTGGAAACGCCTTATGTCAAAAAAATTTCAATATAAAGGTATTTTTTTCCATCAATTTAAGATAGTATTGATTTTTTAGAGACCACGCGGAGCTCTATAGGTCAAACCGTTCGCTACCTACGAGAACGTGTGAATCGCAAGAGAGGTTCAAATTGTATCTGACCAAAATGCTGTAGGTACGAGTATCTATGGCTGGAAGGTGTTGATAATGGCACAGCCGAGTTCTTTGCAGACGAGTGATCTATATAGAATAATATACCTTTGTGTATAATTTGCAGCGTTATTTGTCATAACTCTATTAATACTTCCAATGGCCCACAAAAAAATTATGCTGCCCATTAAATTTAAAATTTCAATTTAATGTTGGTTACTCCGGTGACACCTTGGGACAGCTGTGGAGTTCCTAGATGTTTTCCGTGACACTAGTGAAACCATGTTCCAATTAGGGTTAAGAGGCTACAACATAACAATGTCTTGCTGGTAGGCACTTTCTGACAAAATAAAATTGACAGTGAACCTTGCTCGAAAATGTGGTTGGTACCTACGGATAATGGAAAAGCCGTATTCTCTGCAGGTGAGTGCGGTCCTTGCAGAAAAATAATAAACCGCTTTTAATCATTTGCAGCATTTTTCAGGTTGTTTATATTATATACCTCACTAAAATACCAGGATGATAATAATATTATAAACGAAGGAAGTTTCGGTTTGGTACCTTTTTCTGGTCGGCACCTTTTTCACGCGGGGTGCTTTTTCGAGGGGAGGTTCCTAGGTAATGCAATTCGTTTTGAAAGATTGGCGAAGAGGATATGATAAGTGAATCAGAATTCAGCAGACCGGGTATTCGCCCAGAACTTATAGGTACTTCTTTGGTATAAAATCGTCGGTGAAACAGCAACATGCTATGAGTAAATTTTCGGCCAAAATAAGTTAGGCAGCATTCTTTGCAATGGCTTTGCCATTGTTACCACCAACCAACATGAAGAAAAACATCGATCGCATTTCGGTCAGCTAAAATTTGAATGGAGATTAGGCCTCCTCGTGGTCTCAAATTCTAAACTACCTAAATTGATGGAAAAACAATACCTTTAAATCAACATTTTTTGAGTTAGGGCATTTTCAAAATTCCAACCCTTATTTTTCAACCCTTAGAAGTGACCTACATCAACTAAAATCTTCGGGGCACGACTAGATCCTAAATGGAGCCTACATACCAAATTTCATCAAAATCGGTCAATGCTAACTGAGGAAAGTGCCGCGGACGGACGGACAATTTTTTATTCGATTTTCGGATTCTAAGTACCCTTAAACGTAAACCAACAAATTTTGAGGGGGGGTCTTACTTTTTTTTTTGGTCGATTCCAAAGGTTCATTATTAAAAATAATAAACCAAAATCAGTTTCTCGAAAAATTTCCTCCTAGGACTCCTTGGAGTTGTTTTTTCTAGAAACTGACTTCTCCAGTCGATCCGGCACAAAAATTTCAATGAAGAAAGATACCTAATTCATTTTGGTCAAAAATTGACTCATGCTGATTGACACATGAGCTGTTTCACCGACGAAATGAATAGGAGGAATGTTTGATTCATATAGCTAATCTGAATTTTCTGATCTACTTCCGATCCCTTCAAGAGCCTGTGTTCCAAATGCGTGCAGGATGAACAGGAGAAAAATTCGATTCATCGCCCACATAGCTGATCTGTCTTTTTAGAAATCACTTCCATTGGTCCCAAAGATGCTGTTTCTGAACCGTTTCAGAAGAGCAGGAGTGATTTACCGTTCGATGTCCGTGACTTTCCACCAATTGACTGCGAGCATGACAGAGAGCAGTCCCCAGTATCCGGCAGTTCTCGATTCTGGCGGGGCTGCCGCTAGGATCGCCCCCACTTTCCGATACCAACGGAAACGCGTCTGCTGCACCGTGCAAAGGGGATTCCGTGGGGGGGGAAAACTACTCTTTCTTGGCACCTTTGCGTCCCACATTACCCCAACTTAGACGGATGGCGGTATTAGGACGTTAGGAGAGCGGCGGAGCTCACGGCGTGTCGGCCATTACGGTTTCGGTTGTAATAACTCCCACTGCGGTTCCCCCAGACTACTACGAGAGTATCGCGTGTACCCAGGGCCATCAACGGGCCCGCAGTCTGCCGAGCGTTCATTCATAAGTTGACATTGCGAACAGCTGCTCAGCTTGGTGACGTCACAGTCGCCTTTAGGAGCTAGTATTCTACCAAAACACAGCTGCTCCATTGAGGCACCTCACAGGGTAGATAATTGAGCCTCATCTCCATCAACCCTCACCACTACGAACTGGGACTTGATCCCTTTTATAAAGAAGCAAGCGTTTGCGTAAACGAGATCATCTCGTCTAAACTGCTAGACCAATTTAAATTTTCAAGATTTCAACGAGATTAATGAACTTGTTCATTTCCTCCGTGGCCCGATACCATGCCAAGTTAGTTGGCCGAGCTGCTCTGTACCCTTTCACGTTTTTCTGCGTTTAAAGGCCGTTTCTCAGTAAATTGCACGGATAAAAATTAATCTAAACACACCGTTGTCGAAGAGAGGAACGTTTGGGAATGGGCGAAAATATAGATTTAAAATACATTCAGGAGGCGAAATGGCCAGTCTTGTCTTGGTTTTTCAATTGTTTTTTATTTCCGCACGACGTTTCTACCCAGGATCTGGGTCCTAATCATGAGCATCTGAAATTGTTGAAAACGGTACTTCTTCATTGTATTATGGTGATGGAGAAATTATTCGTTTCCGAATATCATAGGAAATGTTGTTGGTGAAGCCGTTGGTCAAACATTGTTTGCTCCATCACCATAATACAACCAAGAAGTACCGTTTTCAACAATACCTATAGGTATTGCATCTGCACATGATTAGGACCCAGATCCTGGGTAGAAACGTCGTGCGGAAATAAAAAACAATTGAAAACCCAAGACAAGACTGGTCATTTCGCCTCCTGAATACATTCTACTACTTGTCATCTCCACACCGAGATTTAAAATACTCTAAACTTCAACTAAAGAGTTAAATTTAATAAAAAAATTGATTTGGCGAGATTTTTTACGAACCTACACACCTCGCATGAAATTTGTAATTGAGTAATTAGCAAAAAGGATATTTAGAGCTCTTTTTATTGGTATCCTCAAATGGCCAAGGGAGTTAGGGGCCATTTTTACGAATTAAGATCGAAAACACGAAAAAATGGAATTAGAAAAAGTTGGGTTGGATGGGAGTTTCAAAAAATGTTATAGAACCGAATTTGTTGCAAATTAGTCGTAGAATCAGTCCCTGAAGTTTGAATCATGAATTCTGGGACACTTTGTGTAGAGTGTTAACCTTTAGATTATTATTGGAGATATCATTATTAGAGTTAATTTAGATTGGATGTATTGTAGAAGTTAGCATAATTAGTTAGAATGTATTGAATTGTTGTGCTGTATAGTTGTGTTATTGTATTGTATTATTGGGTTACTATATTGTTTTACTTTCTTGTACTGTAATATTGTATTATTGTACTTCATTATTGTGTTATTGTATTATTTTACTTTATTATAGTGTTATTTTATTGTTTTATTGTAATATAGTATTAGATTATTTAAGTGAATTGCCTTAAAATATAAAATATTCTGTTACTATATTTTATTTGAAGGCATTGTAATGGGATATAAGATAATTAACAAATAATGAAATTAATTTAATCTCCCAGAAAGGTACTCTGTGTGAATCTGAAAGCGCTTTTTCAGAATAGTCGCGGAAAATATCAATTTTCAAGAACTTTTCGTCCAAAAATCGTTTTCTAGGAACATGTTTTCAGGATTTGTGACCAGTTGCAATCTACTCAGCGTGAAAAAAATACTTGGAAAATGACAACCCACTTTCCCATATTGATAACAAAAAATAATTTTGGAGGGGTGGTTGTAAACGACTCACCAACTTATTTTAGGAACCATCTCAATAGCTTATTTATTCTTCGAAAATTCGCTAAAAGTAGGATTTAACTGGAGGCTTTTGGTTCATTATTTTCAATAATGAACCTTTGGAATCGACCAAGAAAAAAATTTTTTTAACACCCCCTCAAAATTTGATGGTTTACGTTTCAAGGTACGTAGAATCCAAAAATCGAATAAAAATTTGGCCGTCCGTCCGCCGTACGCGGCACTTTTGCCACTTAGCATTGATCGATTTTGATGAAATTTGGTTTGTAGGCTCCATTTGGGGTCTAGTTGTGCCCCGAAGATTTTGGTTGATGTAGGTTACGTCTAAGGGTTCCAAAATCAATTTTGAAATTTTGAAAACGCCCTAACTCAAAAAATTTCGATATAAAGGTATTGTTTTTCCTTCAATTTATGATTCTATAGAATTTTTTGAATTTTTTGAGACCACCCGGAGCTCTGTAGGACAAACCGTTCGCTCGCTACAAGAATTTAAGGTTTGGACGTACGATAAATCAGAAACACGAGGGTGAATCGCTATAGAGGCTTAATCTCTGTTCAAATTATAGATGACCGAAATACGATCGATGTTTTTCCTCATTTCGGATGGTTGGTGGCTTTACAGACGAGTGATCTATATAGAAAAATAAAAAATAATAAACCATTGTGTAATAATTTGCAGCGTTTTCTTGTTCATTCACAAGAAAACTTAATATCCATTTTTAAACTCATTCAGAACTCGGACTATTGTTGGGTCCTCACAATGGGCCGAGAGGTCTGCAATAAGGGATTACTGTTACTGTTAGTCAAACATCTCTCAGCGGTATTCTTTCGTTGAACACACTAAACTTCTACGATAACCATTGGAAAACGGCTAATTTCCGATAATGGGTTCATTTTTGTCGCTAGAAGAAGGCTATCGCACTTCCCTAGCCTAGGCACGCGAAGCGAAGATATGCGAGCTATCTCCACATCTTGCAACTGGAAAACATGAGGATTACGGAAGTAGGCTTACATGGGATAGATAGCCAGGATGGTCGTATGTGCCGGGAGCCAGTGTAAGAGTTCAAGGACATTTATTCCCCAAACTGGAAGCACAGGAGACCGAAGTCTCACCCAGTGACAGCGACTATAATTAACGATTTCTACAGATCTAGAGACAAAATGGCCAACATCCACGCCTACACATAGCACAGACGTTATGATAAGAATTCACGAGAAACTCTAGGATGCAGTAAATCCCGAACCCACCAGTAAATATTGCATTAGTGATCAAATCACACATGAAAAATAATTGGAATTTTCTTCTTTACAGGTCAAGATGAAAAACGGTTTCGGCTCCAGAGAGCTCGTTACTACATTCTGTTTATGCTTAGTAAAGCTGCCTTCATCAGTTACTCCACTTCCTAACAGTAACTGGTATTACCCAAGTAGGTAAATATGGTTTGATATGAATATTTTTCTTCCTAAATATTAGAGGATAGTTTAATAGTCTAGCTTCAAAGACTAGGATGTGGGTCCATACAACGCTAGTAATGACATAGGTAATTATATTATAAATAATGTGTCATACCTACTTTAATAACTGTATACAGTTATTTATTTATTCTATAGAATAAATAATGAAAAATTTAAAAAAAATATGAAAATAGCTTCATGTTAGTAAATTAATAGTACCCAAAAATGTATTGGTTCATGGCAATGGTGCAGAGGCCAATAATTTCTAACATAAATTAAACGAACTCGAGACCCCTCTCCTATTCAAGTACTCCTCCCGGTATAACCCATCATTAGTCCATGAACAACTTTGTATCTTTGAGGTCAAGAACTCAAGTAGTAGAAAGCAGTTTTATTTAGTATACAGATTTACTTGTGAGGTAAATGTATTCTTCTTGGCGCCCTGCAAAATTTGTAGCGCATTTACCAACAGGAGCATCTAGAACGCGGCCCGCAGGTGCTGCACGCGCTTCCTAGCGACACTACGGCGAATCTCTCAATTATCTAATTAAATTAATTTAATGCTCTAATGACTAGACGTCATTAATTAAGCATTTAATGCTCTCTGATGACTAGACGTAGGTGTCATACTGGAGCTAGTTCTCCCTGGCCCCACGAGGAGCGCAGGATAATTGGGATGACCGATGTTACCGATAATTGGAGCAAAGATAATGAAATGTCAGTGGAAGACTCTTATAAAATTCCAACAAAGATGAGTTTTGATATTTGTTCTTAATTATATCACTGCACTGTACATCAATCATTTCCATTTGAAGTTCCGGGGCTAGGGTTTCAATGTCAGTATCAAAAAGATTCTGAAAAGTTGAATTTTCAAAAACGCTTTTTTTGGGGAAATTTTGTCATAAACGTATTGAAACATCTAAAGAAATGCTTGCATACGAGTCTGCAACACATTGGGACATTTTCATGTCAACCACTACACAACAAGTGAAGTAAGGTTGTTAGTTCATTTACCCAAGCATCAAAATAAGAAAACAGTTCAACAACACAGTGAGTCTATTTTATTTATTGGTCGCGT
The DNA here is from genome assembly GCA_009739505.2 of Apolygus lucorum. Classification (NCBI taxonomy): domain Eukaryota; kingdom Metazoa; phylum Arthropoda; class Insecta; order Hemiptera; family Miridae; genus Apolygus; species Apolygus lucorum. The sequence continues at coordinate 36,131,710 of CM019177.2, forward strand.
GAGCAAGACTTGCTTAGTTTTCGTGACGATTTTTCAGTTTATGTGCCAAAGCAAAGACATGAAAATGTCAAAAATAATGAGAATTGGAAGTTTAACGCTTTTTTTAACGGTGCAATAAGATTTGGGTTGTGATTTAAGGAAGGCCATTTTAGTTTAGTCAAGTCGATAACGTGAAAAAAAATTCGTTGCAGTGTCGCTAGGAAGCGCGTGCAGCACCTGCGGGCCGCGTTCTAGATGCTCCTTTTACCTACCTCCCCAATAGCCAAATCTGTCATCAAGGTAGCTTTCCATGACTACAGCCTTAAACATCGATCACATCAAATATTGAGGCAGGAACCGAAGTGAACTTTGCTTTTTTCTAGGGTTAAAAGCTACAAGAGATCTGGAACGAATAAGATAAAAAAAATTAAAATAAAATCACTCGCGATGAGATTGTGGAAAACCTTTTAATAAAAACGGAATTTATTAGAACGTCGTCTATTTCCACGAAAATAATGAGTTACAAGTTAAATCGATTTCGACGGTTAGGTCATCATCAGTAACAAACAATAACATTATTGTTTGTTACTGATGATGACCTAACCGTCGAAATCGATTTAACTTGTAATCCATTATTTTCGTGGAAATAGATGACGTTCTACTCAGATCTGGAACGTGTACAGCTGATGATCTCTGAAGCCCAATAGGTAACGTCTAATCCACCACTAACATAGAGAACACCGATACCTACACAAGTAAAGATAAACGCAGAAACTGAGCACCAGGCAGAACAGCGAGGCGCGGGCACATCGACGTTGAGTGCTAACTGCGTACCTAGGTAGGTTAGCACCAAGCAAACAGATGCTAGAGTAGGTTCATACCTAAAACGCTACGAACTATTACACAACGGGTTATTATTTTTCTGTATAGATAACTCGTCCACAAAGAACTCAGCTTTGCCGTTGTCACTACCTACCAACCATATGTTGGCTTCACAATCAAGGTTATTTTGAATACGCTTCACAATCAATTCGGAGAAATAAAAGAGTTATGGAAACTGGAAATTTGATTACTGGTTGCTAAACGCAAAACTGAGTACAACTCGAACAGCTAAAATTTAAACTGAGATTAGGCCTCTTTCGCGTTTTACTCTCGTGATTCTGATTTATCGTAAGTCCAAATAAATTAAAAACGACTGCTAAGTGGGTGTGGTACATAGCTTCTTCGTGTCCATAAGCCGATTGAATATTAGTTAATCTCAAAACACCAATCTCTAAGTACCTTCCACTACCCTCAAAGGGGACCATCTACGCGATAATCTGAACAATCCTGAGACATTTCGTCGAATCATCGGATGGAAAATGTAAAAGTTATGGCAGTTAACAGGAATTCACGTTTGCGTATTCGCAGCAACTACTATTAGTCTGGGGGAGATGATTTTCATAGGGATCATCCACAGCCTGATCCACATAATCCCAGAAAATTTCAACGAAATCGGAGGAGAAATGTAGAAGTTGTGGCTGTGGCAAGGATTTCATGACAGACACACAGACGGACACGGAACCAAAATTGTTCAGAAACGTAAAACGCGAGTGGAAATTTCGATTATGGAGAACCTTTTTTTCAACCTTGAAAAGTGAAAACAAAGCTTCCGCTACCTTGGTAGATGATTTTCATAGAAGACCATCCACACCCCAATCTGAACAATCCTAGAAAATTTCATCAAATTCGGATGAAAAATTAAGTGTTATGGCTGTTACAAGGATTTAACGTTTGCGCATGCGCTGAGGCAACTGTCAATTTTAAGACCTTGATTTTCATTTGGACATCTGCAACTATTTTTCGAGCCTATACTTTGGCGACACCACGGCTAGCTCAATAAAAACTGGAGGATCTCCGGAATAATAGCTTATTAATAGCTATTATGTTACCTTTAGTTGTTGGGCGCCAGATACTTTCTATTAAGATGAGGAAGAAAGTAACAAAGATCCAAACATCTAGCAAAAATCTAGCATAAATAAATATATATTGCTCATATACCAAGTCGAACTTGAATACCTACCTAACTTATTGCGGTACCGCTCGAAAATAAATGTAATATAACGATACAACAATTTAAGTACAAACTACACGGAGAAAAATTTCGGGCGTTTTGGACATCGGTTTTGAATTAATTCGGACTATGGGCGTTACCAGTAGTCCGAGAAATAATATTATTTGGGAGCATGAAATCAATTTCGTAGTCCTTTAAACAGCCAACCACCGTTTTCATGCTCCGTTAAAAAGCCTATGAACGCGGACTATGGCCGTTACCAGTAGTCCCATTTAATAACTATACTCACCTCTGAGAGCGGCCGCCATGTTTTGGCGGGAAACTTTATTGTTTCGGAGCATAGTATATATTATTTGGGAGCACGGTTTGTAATATTTGGGACTACGGTTTGTATTGTTCGGAGCACGGTTTTTAATATTTGGAACTACGGTTTGTATTGTTCGGAGCACGGTTTGTAATTAATCGGAGCATAGATTGTATTTTTGGAAGCATGGTTTTTATTTTTGCGGAGCATGAAATTCTGGAATAGTATTAAAAAAACAGCGAAATTTCATGCTCCCAAAAATACAAAGTATTTTTGGGAGCACGAAATTTCGCTTTTTTTTTTAATTTGGGAGCACGGTTTTTATTGTTGGGACTACGCTTTTTATTTTCGGACTACTGTTTGTTATTAATGGGACTACGGTTTTTCATAATCGGACCTCGGTTTGTATTGTTGGGACTACGATTTTTATTTTTCGGACTACTGTTTGTTATTAATGGGACTACGGTTTTGCATTATCGGACCTCGGTTTGTATTGTTGGGACTACGCTTTTTATTTTTCGGACAACTGTTTGTTATTAATGGGACTACGGTTTTGCATTATCGGACCTCGGTTTTTTTTATGGTAAGATGTAAAAATTATTGTATTATTTATGTTGAGCAGGACCTAATATTCATCTTGAACACGATTTGAAATTCGCGACAATTTTGTTTTCTGTTGGAGTCATTTTTGATACTATGATATAGGAGGAAAATTCCGCGATAATTTATTATTACTGTTAAGCGGGGCCTCATATTTATCCTGAACAGGACTTGAAATTTGGGACAAATTTGTTTCTATTGGATTAAGTTTTGGTACGTTTGAAGGACTTGTTTAAATGTTGGGGCAACCTACCAATTGAGATACACTATACTGAAAATATTTTAAATTTTTATTTGTTTGTTTCAGTATGAGTGTAACTCATTGGGAACCTGAAAAGAGAAAATTATTCACAATACATGTACAAAAATGAATATATAATTTAAAAGGAACAATAACATTCAAATCATGCGTCATGCAGTGTATTGTATAGTAACTTACCTTCATGAGGATGGGGGTTTGTTGTGGAATGAGTATAACTATAATACCTCATGCGTTTTCATTAGATTATTATTATTTTTTTTTTTTAATTTAGCAAACGCTGATGCTGAAGTGATGATAAGTGAATATTCCTTGATGTTCCTAAACTTAACATATAGTAGCCTAAATTTTGTAATATGTTGCGCAACATTTTTTTAATATAGAATTTCCTATATATCTCCTATTTATTAATGAGTTTGTAATTATTAACCAAGTCTAGGGGGTAATAAGGAGTTTGTCTGAAATTGAGAGGCTAGACGAAATTTTGCACGTATGCAGTGTATTTTATGAAATATATCATTGTATAATAGTTCCAGCATACAATTAAATAAATATGCAAACACACATACTGAGCTTAATAGGTCCAATATACTATCAAATAAATGCACAGACACTCATGCGTTGTAATATGTAGGTGTAAATTCAATTTATGAGTCAATGGGATTATATCAATAATAACAGCAATTGGAGAGTACGCGAAACATGATGATAATAATAATGATAATAATACAAAAATTTATTTTACAGAAATATACCTATCAAATTCCCGGGTTTCTAGAAAGGACGTACACTCCCTTACCAACGCTCTCCACTAAATTGTTGGGAAACGGATACAGGGCTGTAATTTCATTGAAATTGTGGAAACAAGTGGTGTGTGTATAACCGATTCGGTACGCCCCGAAATGTTCACAGAAGTAAAGGGTTTGTAAATTCAAGGTCTCGACATAAACAACAGTGTTGTCGAGCGCTGTACAAAACAAATTCAGAATTTCACCAAACCTAGGATATCCATCATCAGTCACATCCAAACAGACGGTGTCATTAATAGCAAATCTAACATCTTGGGAAGTTACAACGAATTTAATGTATCTAATTTGAACGTTGGGTTCAATAGAAAAGTGCGCCCTAAGTTTGTTTTCGGATTCGGATACAGTACATTTTAAAGAGTGGTCTTTAATATCTTCAATAACTACCATTTTTGAGACAGTAGGTAGAGCAGAGGGAAGTTCATTTCTCATTATTAATGACATATTACTGAGTTGAACCTTCCTAGCAGCTGAAAGTGGGGGGTTGATAGAGTTACTGATAGAGGTGAGAGCCTTTTTAACGATTTTATGCTTCCCCTCAGGGCGCATTGAGGAAAGAGGAGCGAGTGGACCAAGTTTCAACATGATACTTGGGTAATGGGTCAATAAATGAAATTTAGGCTGCAATTTACCCTCGAGGAACTCTGAATCAGAGTCATCACCATCACCATCCTCCGTCACATGGACCCCACTCGAGTGGGCAACGAGTGAAGTAAGGCGATTGGATAGTTTCATGTAAAGCATGAGAAAATCTTTTATCAAGAGTTGTAACCTTCTCACTTCCTCATCAACAACGCGGTCCGAGGTTATTATACGTAATATTGCACACATGAGGTTATACAGATGAAAGTAGGATGAGGAGTCATCATCCTTCTCTTTTAAACGCCGTTTTTTAGCAGGTGGAGGGGCAGTAGGAGTACGGTAGTCAGGATCGTAAGGATCAACTTTGTGGCCAACCAACAAGCCGAAATAAGCCACAAAGTTTCGCATTTCAGAAGCAGACATTCTAATGTTGAAATTTCCCCCTCTTTTCTTGGAGGGACCGATTTGGGTAGGCTTTGAGTAGCGATCAGGACCGTAACGTAAATTTTTGATTCTAGAATTTAGGTATTCGAGTGTGAAGCGTGAATTTTTTGCAATAAGGCCTTTCAAAACTACTTGCATAGTGTATCTCGCAACACCCTCATACATGTCGTGCATCAAGTCAACAGAAACTTTGTTGTCAATCGAAAAGTTGTCTAATTTTTCCCAAACGTATCCCCCACTATCCCAGTGTCAGTTTCCCCCTTTTCCCATTTCTCATAGTCTTGTTGGTAATTGACTGAATTTCTCATTAGCGATTCGTCTTCAACAGTGAGTTGAGAAAACTGGTTTTTGGTAGCACGACATAAACGACAGCAGCGGATGGCGGAGAATGACGTTGTAAATCCCAAAATGTCATTGAGCCCCAAGTTATCACCTACCAAACACCCCAACGCAAATTTTATGACAGTCTTTCTTCCAGGCAAATTCAATTCAATGCCCACCCTCCCGAGTTCGTTCAGCTCGAGAATAACCCATTTGAATATGCGGTAGTTATCAGCGTCTTGCCCCTTCTCCCTCCTATCCATAGAAGAGAAAATCATAACCAGAAATATGAAATCCAATTTCGACTGAAGGCGAGGTGGGAGGAAAGGTAACGTCATGTAAACCGCTCCCAATTTATTGGCACCCCCACTATGAGAGCCGAGTGGGTTTCCGGTTTCAAAATCATCAAAGTAAATGTTAACAGGCAATGTCAAGCAATCTGGTGCGTTGGAAACACCGTTTTAACCAGGCGGAACCCTGGCAGATGTTGAAAATACCAGTTTGATCCTCACAATATGCCTTGTAATCGTTTATTTCATCTAACAAACCGGGAAGTTCCAGGACGTTTTTAAGAGTCTTAGTGATAGAAACGTATTGTCCGGACATGTCTTTAATAAGTTCGGGGACTTCATCTCCGCAGACAACTTTCCTGGTATTCAAAGTTACAATTTCAGGGGGGATAAGGGCACCAGACTCGACAAAGTAATTCCATCGTTTGTGAACAGTTGAAAGAGGCTTCATCCAGTTCGTCATTACTTGTTGAGCTAGTGCGACAAACTCCTTCATATGGTCACAATTCTCACCACCACACTTGCGGGTAACATAGTCATCATGAAGGTGATCCAGTACTCCAGCCATTTCCTCCATAGTTTTTCTAGTAAATACTACTGCCTGTTGAATTGACTTGTTAGTCGCAGCAGTGTTGCGATGGAAGTCAGCTATAAAAGTGCTACCAATAGTACACATATATGCACAAGCTGCTTCATCACTCATGGTTTTGACTGATGGTACTGCAGAAGGAGGAAGGGGTGGTGGGGGTGGGGCATTGGCCTTTACTGGTGTTCTTTCATCCTCAAGGGAACGAAGTACAGGGGTCCTATCAGGGGTATGTCTACATGCTGGCGAGCTAGGGGAAGGTGGTACTGCACCTTTATGATACTTGTGAACGTGAGTTGTGAAAGATCTGACATTGGAAAGCTGTGAAAGACAATTGCCGCAAGTGAACCCCCCGGTATTCGTTAAAGTGCTGCGATTAGGGCAATCGCCCCTTCTATAATGGTCCATAAGCTGTACTACTGTTCTAAACTCCCCGGGACAGTAGTGGCACTTTAACAAAGCAAACATGATTTTCGAAAAAGTATTGAAAATTATTTAGAAATAAGTATCAAAAAATAGTAAGTACAACTACTAAAAATTTCAAAGACTGCATAAACAGATTACTAGTGAAAATAGCGAAAATAGCAACGAATATCATAAACTAGTAGCAAGTTAAAATAATAACGTAATGAGTAAAAACGGTAATGAGTGCGAGAAAAAAAAGTCACACTACGTTTCAATTTTAGAAATAGAAAACCAACTTTCAATTTTCCGAAGTGGACTCGGGAGAGTAATTTGCTGCTACACTTAAATTAGGGTCTGTCGGATACAGCAGAAGGTGGGAAGGCTCATTTGGATTTGGGGGTGCTGACGTCAGTTGGAGAGTTGAGCTCGGTTGCAGCAGTACCACCGAGGTTGGTTGGAGTGGGAGGGGAGTTAAAAAGCGACTTGCTACAATGTTGGGTATACTTTCTGCCCCCCCTCGTTCTAACGCCTCTCTTTTTGGAAGAAGGAGTCTTAGCAGACGGAAATTGTGATGGTGACGGTGATGGTGAAGGAGGAGGTGGAGTGGTTAAAGGCTGTTCCTCCAAAGGTTTTTCCGAAGGAACGATCGAGATATTACCAGGTTCCTCCCCAAAATGATGGGAAACTGAGGATGACAGAATCAATTCTAAATCAGATGATGATTGGAAGTAATCTGTTACACAAGTTAAATCTGAACAATCTACAATACTTTGGCTCTCAGCATTACTATCCTCAGTTGTTGATGCCCCAGTTAGGGATGGTACTGTATCTCGAATACGTAAACAACTTTCCAGCTTTGAAATAAGATTGCCAGAACCAAAACGGCTCCTATGGCAAGATGAAAACTCTATGCCGTACAAAAATTGGATGACTTCCCACAAATGAAACACCTCCACTGGGTAGTGGATGTTGTACACAAAGAACAGTTTAAAACAAAACGTGTAAGCCTCGATAACGTTTGAAACAGGAAAACTGTAATCTAGTAATCTGACCTGCACCCTCTCTAGTGACAGGGAGTCTTTTCCGACAGCGATTACGTACGGCTGCACAACTCCGTCGCCTCTCTGCTTCAGTTTCAGGTGATATGCCTCCAATGCAATTTCGTCTTCCACAATCACTAACCAAGTGGCTATCACAGCCTGGGACGATATCGGTTTGACGTGAGAAGTCGATGAGGTTGATTTTGTCACGCTGCGGCTGTACGTTGCGTAGGGTAGTGACAGAAGTAGTAGTTTCACTTTGTCAGATTCATCAACTGGAAGACAACAAATAGCAACAAGTTACATCTCCGCCACAACAGCTAGACAACAAAGGATAAACACAATAAAATGTATACACTGATAAGTGAGCCATCATTTCCCGGCAATACTTAGTAATTTCAAATGAAAACCTCATATTTGTAACCATGCTTAGCGAGCAGTCAAAGTTCCGCAGCCCCAGGAATCTTCCTAAAGTATGGCTCATGAAATAGTTATTGAGGGACACCCCAACATCCGCATTTTGGTCAGATTCCTCGCAAATAAGTAAGGAGTTTGCAGTCTTTTTTTTTTTTTTTTTTTTTTTTGGCACCTACAATATATGTATTAATATCCGTTCGATAAATTCTGGCTCTGACCTTTCTGAAGTCAGTGCTGCTAGGGTGCTGCTATAATATTAAGTCCCCCCCAACAAAAAAAAGGCTCATCAGGCACGGGATGCTAATTTCTCCAAGAATATTACAATGTTACAAAAAAAGAAGAAATGAAAGACTGAATGAAAGAAATGATCAATCAACAACGTTAAGCCAAACTATGATAATTACCTGCATGTTTCATTAAATCAAGGAAAGGGGGTCTCCTCTCAATGTCAGCGGATTCCAACAAAGATACTACAGTTCCATAAACTATGCAACACTTTGAATAAAAATCACCGTCAGTGTTGCTGGGGGTAACGAGCTTGGTAATCAGCCTCAACCTGAAACATGTTATTACATATTATTTACTACCAGACGTATCATTAAATATTCGACGATGCAAGCAAGGTATACACCTATACATGAAGCGCTAAATCACTCAATCAAATAATGAGAACAGATTGAATGAACTTGATTACACGTTAAAAACCTATGACAATTTACCTACTTTAGTTTACCAATTAAAAATTTAGTACGACAGGAATTTCTACACCTACATGAAGCGCTAAATCGCTCAATCAAACAATGAGAACAGATTGAATGAACTTCATCACACGTTAAAAACCTATGACAATTTACCTACTTTAGTTTACCAATTAAAAATTTAGTACGACAGGAATTTCTAACTTCTAAAGAGAACAACAAGTTACATGTACAAGGTTGAAAAAACGATACATGATGCATTATACAATACACCACATGCACTTACCAATTTTTGGCCCTGATCGGCTGAGGTCATAAATTTGAAAGTATCCAGATATTTAGTTAACTCTCCGTTAGGGTGACTCAAGTATTGATGCCTCAACGATAAACTATTTCGAAATGCATGTTCGATTTCGGTAGTCATTAATGAGTAATTTTTCCATTTCACCAACAATTGTATATCAGGGTGTTCTAACAATGACTGCCACAGAGCTGAAACACAATATACACACTGCGTTATCGTCACATCAAATATGTATGCAATAATTCATCATTATTTAGAACAGTATTTAAAATTAATAAGTACAGGTTATGCAATGCGATTGTTACAATAGGTTATAACTAAATATTTATATACCTGCTTCTGTGACTCCAGGTGCTAATGGTATCACAACAACACCTTTTCTTCTTCCCAACGACGTTCCCAGTTTGGGTGTTCGTTTCCTCGGTAACTGTGCCTTTAAGGTTTTCTTTAGGGTAACCCTTTCTTTTTCCTTCTCTCTCAATTTCTCGTTTAGCTCTCTGTTATCATTAACCCAGTCAGCAACACATCGGTTGTACCTACGCCAAAGTATACCAGTAGCTGTTTCTCTTGGCGCGCTGCTTACCTACCTAAAATGAAAACAAATAAAAAAAATGAAATGAAATCTTACCCCTATTGTTTGAATACTTAGTCAAAAGTTTGTGTTAGGCAATCAGTAATGTTTTGGAACTTTATTTCACCTTTAATACTGCGTTGTCGAACCAGTACTGAGAGGTATCTCCAAAAAGGTCAGCACAAATTTGGGCATACGGTCTGATATCTGAGTATGCTAGACGGGGTTTGGCAGTTTTGATGAATCCTGTAATCCCAGGAGGTAATTGATTACAGTCCTGCTCAAAAACCACTTTTCCTTCTCCAAAAAAAGTGTTGAAGGGACCGGCAAATCGGCTACTGACGTATTGTCTAGACTTTCCAATTTCTGCAACAACAATTTCTTTGTACCGTGGCCTTTGGAAGCCTCTTTGACCAACTCAAAAACTTTCTTCTTCAGACCCACATTACTGTACGACGCAATACCTGATGGTGGTCTTGGATCGGGTTCATCAACTGAGTGTTGGACCTCAGGGTAAAAGAGCGCCTGCAATGAAGTAACTATTTGAAAAAACTCAAGTACACTACTTTATTTCTCAGTAAAATATTCTACATTCAGTCTCTACCTATACAGGGTGTCCCAGAATGAATGGATACGCTCTGGAAAATCGTTAATTTCCTTGGTAAAAAAAGAAAAGAAAAAAAAAACAAAGTTAATGTGCCACCCAACAACCAACTTTTGGCCAAATCCTGCAATTGCGCGAATGTGGGCGATCGATTAACGGGTTGCGCGCAGTCGAAAAAATATTTGAAAGGGTCCAATATTCATGAAATTGTACGTAGAATCCGAATCTGCAATAAGGAATAGGAGTTCTCATTCGAAATAACGAAGTTTGTGCGCGTTGCCCACGTTTGTGTACGTGCGCAACGAACAATTTTGACATTATTGAATTCCTTACAAAAAAAAACATGTTGATTGAAAACATACATGTATTTTTTTACCATGGAAAATAACGACATTCCAGAGCATATCCATTCATTATGGGACACCCTATATACTGACTAATGATCATTAAATTTATGAATAACGACAAAAAGAAAAAGGAATAAGACGTACTGGTGGTGATAGCAGAGATGGTTGTGACAATTTCTCTACGCTTTCTTCCCCAAAAGACTCTTGCCACTTTTTCTTGTAAATAAGTGCTTGCAACGGTGGAATACCATCCAAGTTTACTACTATGGAAGGTGTTGCATGCACGATGTCAGCGACACTTTCTAATCCAGCAGCTGCAATGAGCATAAATGAAATGCTGGTTAATTATTACATGAAATTGGAGATGTATACGTGGAGAGGTGTACCACAGTGCCCAGAGGACGAATGCCAAATAAGGGCCAAATCGGAAGAGCCGATAAAATACATATTTCATAAATTTAACATACTGTGTGGAGCTCCGACCAGCGGGGTGCATTCCACAATTGGAAAATAAATTTGTGCGCGGAACATTGAATTCATAAAGTACCCTGAAGAGAGGGGGGGGGGGGGTTATGGGGTACCCAGGTTACGATCTACAAACCAGTATTTAAACTATATTATCCTTATATCTATTTACCTACCCTGTTTTCCTAAAGTTATGTACGGATTGCAGTCACGTCCGACCAGCGGGGTGCACTCCGAAATCAATATCAATCAGCACATCATAGTACTTGTCCACCTATAGTAATAAATTAAAGAAAAGTGTCAACATCAAAGTGTGGTATACATCATGCAATAGTGTAGTTACTTTTATAGGTACAACCTAATGAGGATGGTAACGTTACATTTTCACATCACATAGGTATGATTGGCAACAGCAAAATTGGGTTTTATCCCTCAATCTGGTAAAACTGTTCGTCTAACATTAAATTGCTTATTCATCTTATGTTCCCTGTGCGATCTTTCCCCAAATCGGTACCATGGAATATCAGCTGTAGGCATGTTCAAATTATCCGATAACAGAACTAGCTATTGCATTCACCGACCCTACACCCACGAACCTACATGTAATATTCAAGGGTTGCTATTCAAATTTAAAAATTGAATTAATTTATTACTTACCAATTAGTAGATCGATGGTTTTTTGATGCATTCCCCAAGCGAGGAGGTACTGGCCAACTTCTTCAGACATTATTTCACGGACAACTGCTGCAATGATGTACTATTTTACCACAGTTATACCCACTGAAATATGCACCTCGGTAACAAGTACAACGAAATGATTGAAATGAAACAGTTTTAAATGAAAAATTACAACAGGAGCGGAGCGAGAGCAACACGACATTCACTTGGCTGAGAGTGGAGTGTAATGGCGGGACAGCGCCCCACTCCCCCCAAAAGAGTAGACCCACGCAGTAGAACCATAGTCCGCTACAATAAAATAGTAGTCCCATGTCTTCAAATAGCAGTCCTATTTCTTGAAACCATGCTCCGATTATTTCTAACCATGCTCCCCGTAATAACTGAAGGGACTACGCTTTGATGTGATCGGACTATGTGTTTTATTTTCTCGGAGCATTAAATCCTAATGGCGTACCTCACTGCCGTGAACTCCTACCAATTTTTCTGTACACTTCGAAATTGTATTGATTCGCTGGAAACTGTAGGACAATATCAGATAAAAATGTTTATCATTTTCACAAGATCACATCATCAAAAAGCGAAATGAAACAATTAAAACACCTACTACTGTGTAATTACCCCCGTAAATCTATGAAAGAAAATTGTGTAGCTCGCCCCAACACGGTATCTTAGCCCACTTGCCAGCATTTTATTACTTATTGGATAATATACCATTAATTGGGAAATAATTACCGATTGTCTTCAAAAGTTACATTCACCGAAGCGAATCACGATAGCTTTGAGTGGTTTTTGATGCAACCCATCATTAGGAAAAAAGGGTAACGTGTGCAGTATCGTATAGGATACCATGTCTACACTGAGTCCATTAATTGCTTTTTCCTATCAAGCCGATTATAAAACCTCTGAAGGGCGGACGGGATGTGTTTCCGGAGAATCTATATAATCTATTAATCATCATGCATAATACATAATTACGTATATGCATTGATGCATTATACTTTATCACACACCAGGTGGATTATGAGGCACTATTTTGCAATCGTTGATCGCAACAAATGAGCGAAAATTTCAAATTTTGGCAATGTTTACGTGAATTGTATAAGGAAAATCGATTTTGAAAAGGAAATACCTCTTTGTAATTTTCGATTTAAAGCAAGGAATCTGAAGATATTGACGGTTTTAATTTTTTTTCTTCAAAGTCTTTTTCTTCCACAAGTTTGTTGAACAAGTTACAGATTCTGCTCTATCTTCATTTCTTTGACGAACCATGAATTTAAACGTTCTAATTTTACTAACACTTCACAATTTGCTTAAGAGGTATGTACTTAACGATTACTTTGACGCAAATAGGGTAGATAGCAGGAAAAATCAATTTTTGACTTGATTTTAGGTGTTTGTGAATTTCTTCGTGTTGCAAAAAAGTTAAAATTTTGTTTCGTTTGTGATCATTTCCGATAGAACAAATTATTAGAAAGAAAAAAAGACTCTTAGCATTTTTCGATTAAAAAACCAGGGAACCCGCAATTAATTGATTTATGCCCCGAGTAAAAGGTAGGTACTGGATAAAAAATTTGAATTTTTTTCCAATTTGATGGTCATACTATGCAGAAAAAATATTTTTAAGAAGAAATTGCGTCCTAGAAATTTTTGATTTGAGGAGCGTGGAAGCTAAAAATTTAGTTAAAAAAAAAAAAAAAAAAAAAAATTGTACTGTTCGTGGTTTTCCTCATAAAACATAATTCCAAAACGAAAGGTGGCATGGGAATTTGTCGTTTAACCGTCGGAACGTGAGGAATTTAATAGTTTCGTAGGTAGGTACCAACTTGAGGTAGGATGGTATGTAAAAAGTCATGGTTTGTGGTGCATTTCTTTGCTGTAAGCAATAGAAAAGCCAGTTTTATGAGCAAAGTACCTCTTGGAAATTTCGTTGTTAATTAACGGATAACAAGGCAACGGATTGAATTTGATTTATTGAGTAGATGTGTCATAACGATCTTCTTCCATGTCTAACGGACAACCACATACCCTCATTTGTTGGTGGTTTGTTGTAACAAGGCGAGTTTGACTTGTAGGACTACGCTCTTTAATTTTCGAGGAGCATGAATTTGCCAGGCATTACAAAAAAAAAGGCGGAATTTCATTCTCCGACATTTTTTGGAGAATGAAATTCCGCCTTTTGGGACTACCTTTTTTTGTGTTTGCGAAGCATGACATTTATTGAGCGCATAAAGTATTATTCTGATTCCTATATTTAATGATTAATATCGTTGATATGTAAGTATAGCAACGTTCCGCCCATGTTTTCCAATATTCCGTTTTAGGTTCTGTTACTGCTTGGGGGCTACGGGAGTACACCAGGTACACAGGTTTATTTCCAGACCTGACGTCAATAATATTCCAATCACGTTATTTGAAGTGCTGGTTGACGTCTGACGTGTAATTAAGTTGTTTTTCCCACGGAAATAAGGTCATTCCCATCCCAAAATAAGGTAGTTTCCTTTCAGTAACGTTATCTCAGCTGAATACGATAGCGAGGTAAGCGGATAGGTACCTGCGGCGGATAAGCCTCTTAAAGATTCAGACTCCTGCGTTCTGTGGAAGAGCACGCAAACAACTACAATCCTTATTCATCCTTAAAAACTTGAAATATTTTTCAACCTTCAACTAGTATAAGCTTGATGGAAACGAGCCAAATAACAAAACAAATTTTCCATCTGTCAGTTCCATATTTCAAGCTCAAACCGTATATATTTAGGCAGGGATGATTGAAAATAAATAAGCGAAGGAAACTTTCGGGTTTGCTTCAAAACTCTGGACGGGATGCCCGCAGGACACCTCACAAATCGGGACATGTCCCGATTTATCGGGGCGGATGGCAACCCATAAAGATTATCAGCATTTTGAGAGAAAACCGTGCTCCCAGTAAATAAAAACCATGGTCCCACTAAATACAAAATCGATTAAAAACCATGCTTCCATTAAATACAAACCATTATCCCATTAAATACAAACCATTATCCCATTAAATAAAAACCGTGCTCCGACTAAATATAAACCGTGCTCCCAGTTTTAAAAACCATGCTCCTAGTTTATAAAAACCATGCTTCCATTAAATACAAACCATTCTCCGATTAAATACAAACCATTATCCCATTAAATAAAAACCATTGTCCCATTAAATAAAAACAGTGCTCCGACTAAATATAAACCGTGGTCCCCAGTAAATAAAAACCATGCTCCTAGTTTATAAAACCATGCTTCCATTAAATACAAACCGTTCTCTCGATTAAATACAAACCATTATCCCATTAAATAAAAACCGTGCTCCGACTAAATATAAACCGTGGTCCCCGCAGTAAATAAAAACCGTGCTCCCAGTTTATAAAACCATGCTCCTAGTTTATAAAACCATGCTTCCAATAAATACAAACCATTCTCCGATTAAATACAAACCATTATCCCATTAAATAAAAACCGTGGTCCCCAGTAAATAAAAACCATGCTCCCAGTTTATAAAAACCATGCTTCTAGTTTATAAAAACCATGCTTCCAATAAATACAAACCATTCTCCGATTAAATACAAACCATTATCCCATTAAATAAAAACATTGTCCCATTAAATAAAAACAGTGCTCCGAGGAGAATAAACAAAATCATGCTCCGATTACTTAATAAACCATGCTCCCAATTAATGAACCGATCTCCCATATGGCTTTCATATGGGCCTTTGTAATGGGACTACGGTTTTGATTTCATTCTCCGTGATAATACCTATGAAAGGGACTATGAAACATGTTCCCACGGAGCTCGATTTTATTAATCGGATAACGATTGTTAGTTGATGGGACTACGGTTGTCCATTTGTTGGGACTACTAAAAGCCGAAAACCATAGTCCCATCAAACCGTTCATCTTATGGGAGTACGGTTTTGAATTGTACGGAGCATGGTCTTGATTAATGGGACTATGATTTCCATTATTGACCTTAAAACCTCATTATATGGGACTACGGATTTCATTCGCGGACAATGGTTTTGAGTCATGGCACTACGGCGGCCATGTTTTGGCGGGAAACTGAATTGTTAGGGAGCATGATTCCGCTGACAAACCATGCTCCTCTTGATCACTTTATTTCCGCGGAGAACTAATTTATAACCGTGGACTACGGTAATTCATGCACCAAATAAGTAAAAAAGTACACGGAGCATGGTTTTTTTTCATTCTCCGTGTTAATAACATTACTTGGAGCATGCTTTTTATTACTTTGGAGCACGGTTTTTACTCATTCGGAGCACGAAAAACCGCCGAAAAAACCATGCTTCCCACTCTAAAAACCCATTTCATTATCCCACAAAATAAGAAATTTTTCTCCGTGTATTGCCTACAGTCTACAATC
>CM019177.2:36147958-36335700 GCA_009739505.2 Apolygus lucorum
GTGTGGGCATGAATGAAAATTGAACTTCTGCACAGGAGTTCAAAACCGAAAAGTGTAAAAGCTGATATTTCCTGTTGGAATACAGATAGGATTGTTTATTTCGATACCCTAAAGCACAAAGGCGCTATGTACAAAAATGGAGTTTTGAGAAAAACACGAACAAAGTTATCATCAGTGCACAATTCCTAAATGAATGGCTTATTACACCAAACTCTTTACTTTCTTCAAGACATTTTCTAGCTAGTCGTTAAGAAGATCAATGAATCAATGATCAATGATGTTTTGTTGAATTTGAGTTTTTCTGAAGTTAAGAAAAAATTTAAAATGTGGAAGCCGGATGGACACGTTGTTGGATATCGATTTTAATATTTCTTCATTTCCTCTGTTTTGGAGCGGACCGAAAGTAAAGCTGCGTACTTTAGACATTTTGCCAATAATTATGAAATGGTTGAATTTGGTTTGAATAAGGTTGAATTTTATTGGAAAAAGTTGAATTCCGTCCGTTCGGAGCATTCCCGTCAAATTCAACCTTTTCCAAGTTAAATTCAAGTTTTTCCAAGTCAAATCTAGCTTTTTTAAACCAAATTCAACTTTAATGAGATTATCATTTTTTACGGATGGTTTCAACAAAATTTCTATCGAGGGATCTAACTGTGAATTTACCCGACAGAAAGAAGGAATGAACAATGAATTTAGACATGCACCATTAAAAACGTAAGCCGGTCAGACCAGCGGAACTAAGAGCTCTCTTGGACACAGCACTACACAAGAATCGTAAATATCGGGCGTAGTAGAAAACACTGTAACGTGAAAGTGGACAGTAGTTGTTCACGTGATATTATAGAAGTGTCAACATTCTTGATGAGCAGCCTTGACCAGACCGGCTCTCGTGCAAAAGGTTGAGCTCTGTTTGTAAACATAAAAGAAAGTAAGGCTCGGGATTTTTTGCAATCGCCTCTTCGCCTCATTCACTTTCCTTCTTCCTCATTACTGTTGGCGACTGTCCAGCCTCATCTGGCGAACTACCAGGATGATTAAAATTGTTTTCTTGGGATCGATACTTTATAGCGTTTGTTTCCCGTAAAATTAAAGTAGTATTGAATTGAATAATCAAATGAGACCACCCACAGTTCTGTAGGACCAACCGTTCAATTCCCAATGAGGTTTTAAATTTTGGGACAAATGATCAGACAGATTCACGAGCGTGAATAGCAAAATTAATGTTCACCGACATAAGTAAGCCTAATCTCCGTCCAAAGTTTCAGCTAATCAAAAAATGCGTTTGTTTTTGGTTTTTATTTTCATAATGAACCATTGGAATCGACCAAGTAAAACTTTTGTGGCAATAATTTGCATCGTTTCTTTGTGTGGAGCTTCATATGTTCTTCATTGTGCTTCCTTAGCATCCAAGAATCAAATTTCGTAATTTAACCCTATTTGGACCATGGTGTCACCAAAAATCTTATGAATTTCCACAGCTGCCCTAATATATCGCCATATTAACTAGATTTAAATGAAATGAATGGAAAAAATTGAATTGTTTAACCATTTTGTGTAAGTTAGGTACTAAAAATCAGAAAATGATGTATAAAAAAAATTTTGAAACTTTTTTAACGATTTTATTAGAAATTTTAGTAATTATTTTCAATAATAAACCTTGGGAATCGACCAAGAGAAAAAATGTTCAATCCGAAAATCGAATAAAAATTTGGCCGTCCGTCCTCCGTACGCAACATGTTCCTAAGTTAGCATTGACCGATTTTGATGAAATTTGGTATGTGGGCTCCAATTGGGGTCAAGTTGTGCCCCGAAGATTTTGGTTGATGATGTAGGACACTTCTAAGGGTTTAATTTTGGAAACGCCTTATGTCAAAAAAATTTCAATATAAAGGTATTTTTTTTCACAATTTAAGATAGTATTGATTTTTTAGAGACCACGCGGAGCTCTATAGGTCAAACCGTTCGCTACCTACGAGAACGTGTGAATCGCAAGAGAGGTTCAAATTGTATCTGACCAAAATGCTGTAGGTACGAGTATATATGGCTGGAAGGTGTTGATAATGGCACAGCCGAGTTCTTTGCAGACGAGTGATCTATATAGAATAATATACCTTTGTGTATAAGTTGAAGCGTATTGTCATAACTCTATTAATACTTCCAATGGCCCACAAAAAAAATTATGCTGCCCATTAAATTTAAAATTTCAATTTAATGTTGGTTACTCCGGTGACACCTTGGACAGCTGTGGAGTTCTAGATGTTTTCCGTGACACTAGTGAAACCATGTTCCAATTAGGGTTAAGAGGCTACAACATAACAATGTCTTGCTGGTAGGCACTTTCTGACAAAATAAAATTGACAGTGAACCTTGCTCGAAAATGTGGTTGGTACCTACGGATAATGGAAAGCCGTATTCTCTGCAGGTGAGTGCGGTCCTTGCAGAAAAATAATAAACCGTTTTAATCATTTGCAGCATTTTTCAGGTTGTTTATATTATATACCTCACTAAAATACCAGGATGATAATAATATTATAAACGAAGGAAGTTTCGGTTTTGGTACCTTTTTCTGGTCGGCACCTTTTTCACGCGGGGTGCTTTTTCGAGGGGAGGTTCCTAGGTAATGCAATTCGTTTTGAAAGATTGGCGAAGAGGATATGATAAGTGAATCAGAATTCAGCAGACCGGGTATTCGCCCAGAACTTATAGGTACTTCTTTGGTATAAAATCGTCGGTGAAACAGCAACATGCTATGAGTAAATTTTCGGCCAAAATAGTTAGGCAGCATTCTTTGCAATGGCTTTGCCATTGTTACCACCAACCAACATGAAGAAAAACATCGATCGCATTTCGGTCACTAAAATTTGAATGGAGATTAGGCCTCCTCGTGGTCTCAAATTCTAAACTACCTAAATTGATGGAAAAAACAATACCTTTAAATCAACATTTTTTGAGTTAGGGCATTTTCAAAATTCCAACCCTTATTTTTCAACCTTAGAAGTGACCTACATCAACTAAAATCTTCGGGGGCACGACTAGATCCTAAATGGAGCCTACATACCAAATTTCATCAAAATCGGTCAATGCTAACTGAGGAAAGTGCCGCGGACGGACGGACAATTTTTATTCGATTTTCGGATTCTAAGTACCCTTAAACGTAAACCAACAAATTTTAGGGGGGGTCTTACTTTTTTTTTGGTCGATTCCAAAGGTTCATATTAAAAATAAATAAACCAAAATCAGTTTCTCGAAAAATTTCCTCCTAGGACTCCTTGGAGTTGTTTTTTCTAGAAACTGACTTCTCCAGTCGATCCGGCACAAAAATTTCAATGAAGAAAGATACCTAATTCATTTTGGTCAAAAATTGACTCATGCTGATTGACACATGAGCTGTTTCACCGACGAAATGAATAGGAGGAATGTTTGATTCATATAGCTAATCTGAATTTTCTTGATCTACTTCCGATCCCTTCAAGAGCCTGTGTTCCAAATGCGTGCAGGATGAACAGGAGAAAAAATTCGATTCATCGCCCACATAGCTGATCTGTCTTTTTAGAAATCACTTCCATTGGTCCCAAAGATGCTGTTTCTGAACCGTTTCAGAAGAGCAGGAGTGATTTACCGTTCGATGTCCGTGACTTTCCACCAATTGACTGCGAGCATGAGACAGAGAGCAGTCCCCAGTATCCGGCAGTTCTCTATTCTGGCGGGGCTGCCGCTAGGATCGCCCCCACTTTCGATACCAACGGAAACGCGTCTGCTGCACCGTGCAAAGGGGATTCCGTGGGGGGGGAAAACTACTCTTTCTTGGCACCTTTGCGTCCCACATTACCCCCAACTTAGACGGATGGCGGTATTAGGACGTTAGGAGAGCGGCGGAGCTCACGGCGTGTCGGCCATTACGGTTTCGGTTTGTAATAACTCCCACTGCGGTTCCCCCAGACTACTACGAGAGTATCGCGTGTACCCAGGGCCATCAACGGGCCCGCAGTCTGCCGAGCGTTCATTCATAAGTTGACATTGCGAACAGCTGCTCAGCTTGGTGACGTCACAGTCGCCTTTAGGAGCTAGTATTCTACCAAAACACAGCTGCTCCATTGAGGCACCTCACAGGGTAGATAATTGAGCCTCATCTCCATCAACCCTCACCACTACGAACTGGGACTTGATCCTTTATAAAGAAGCAAGCGTTTGCGTAAACGAGATCATCTCGTCTAAACTGCTAGACCAATTTAAATTTTCAAGATTTCAACGAGATTAATGAACTTGTTCATTTCCTCCGTGGCCCGATACCATGCCAAGTTAGTTGGCCGAGCTGCTCTGTACCCTTTCACGTTTTTCTGCGTTTTAAAGGCCGTTTCTCAGTAAATTGCACGGATAAAAATTAATCTAAAACACCGTTGTCGAAGAGAGGAACGTTTGGGAATGGGCGAAAATATAGATTTAAAATACATTCAGGAGGCGAAATGGCCAGTTTGTCTTGGTTTTTCAATTGTTTTTTATTTCCGCACGACGTTTCTACCCAGGATCTGGGTCCTAATCATGCATCTGAAATTGTTTGAAAACGGTACTTCTTCATTGTATTATGGTGATGGAGAAATTATTCGTTTCCGAATATCATAGGAAATGTTGTTGGTGAAGCCGTGGTCAAACATTGTTTGCTCCATCACCATAATACAACCAAGAAGTACCGTTTTCAACAATACCTATAGGTATTGCATCTGCACATGATTAGGACCCAGATCCTGGGTAGAAACGTCGTGCGGAAATAAAAACAATTGAAAACCCAAGACAAGACTGGTCATTTCGCCTCCTGAATACATTCTACTACTTGTCATCTCCACACCGAGATTTAAAATACTCTAAACTTCAACTAAAGAGTTAAATTTAATAAAAAAATTGATTTGGCGAGATTTTTTACGAACCTACACACCTCGCATGAAATTTGTAATTGAGTAATTAGCAAAAAGGATATTTAGAGCTCTTTTTATTGGTATCCTCAAATGGCCAAGGGAGTTAGGGGCCATTTTTACGAATTAAGATCGAAAACACGAAAAAATGGAATTAGAAAAAGTTGGGTTGGATGGGAGTTTCAAAAAATGTTATAGAACCGAATTGTTGCAAATTAGTCGTAGAATCAGTCCCTGAAGTTTGAATCATGAATTCTGGGACACTTTGTGTAGAGTGTTAACCTTTAGATTATTATTGGAGATATCATTATTAGAGTTAATTTAGATTGGATGTATTGTAGAAGTTAGCATAATTAGTTAGAATGTATTGAATTGTTGTGCTGTATAGTTGTGTTATTGTATTGTATTATTGGGTTACTATATTGTTTTACTTTCTTGTACTGTAATATTGTATTATTGTACTTCATTATTGTGTTATTGTATTATTTTACTTATTATAGTGTTATTTTATTGTTTTATTGTAATATAGTATTAGATATTTAAGTGAATTGCCTTAAAATATAAAATATTCTGTTACTATATTTTATTTGAAGGCATTGTAATGGGATATAAGATAATTAACAAATAATGAAATTAATTTAATCTCCCAGAAAGGTACTCTGTGTGAATCTGAAAGCGCTTTTTCAGAATAGTCGCGGAAAATATCAATTTTCAAGAACTTTTCGTCCAAAAATCGTTTTCTAGGAACATGTTTTCAGGATTTGTGACCAGTTGCAATCTACTCAGCGTGAAAAAAATACTTGGAAAATGACAACCCACTTTCCCATATTGATAAAAAAAATAATTTTGGAGGGGTGGTTGTAAACGACTCACCAACTTATTTTAGGAACCATCTCAATAGCTTATTTATTCTTCGAAAATTCGCTAAAAGTAGGATTTAACTGGAGGCTTTTGGTTCATTATTTTCAATAATGAACCTTTGGAATCGACCAAGAAAAAAATTTTTTTAACACCCCCTCAAAATTTGATGGTTTACGTTTCAAGGTACGTAGAATCCAAAAATCGAATAAAAATTGGCCGTCCGTCCGCCGTACGCGGCACTTTTGCCACTTAGCATTGATCGATTTTGATGAAATTTGGTTTGTAGGCTCCATTGGGGTCTAGTTGTGCCCCGAAGATTTTGGTTGATGTAGGTTACGTCTAAGGGTTCCAAAATCAATTTTGAAATTTTGAAAACGCCCTAACTCAAAAAATTTCGATATAAAGGTATTGTTTTTCCTTCAATTTATGATTCTATAGAATTTTTTGAATTTTTTGAGACCACCCGGAGCTCTGTAGGACAAACCGTTCGCTCGCTACAGAATTTAAGGTTTGGACGTACGATAAATCAGAAACACGAGGGTGAATCGCTATAGAGGCTTAATCTCTGTTCAAATTATAGATGACCGAAATACGATCGATGTTTTTCCTCATTTCGGATGGTTGGTGGCTTTACAGACGAGTGATCTATATAGAAAAATAAAAAATAATAAACCATTGTGTAATAATTTGCAGCGTTTTCTTGTTCATTCACAAGAAAACTTAATATCCATTTTTAAACTCATTCAGAACTCGGACTATTGTTGGGTCCTCACAATGGGCCGAGAGGTCTGCAATAAGGGATTACTGTTACTGTTAGTCAAACATCTCTCAGCGGTATTCTTTCGTTGAACACACTAAACTTCTACGATAACCATTGGAAAACGGCTAATTTCCGATAATGGGTTCATTTTTGTCGCTAGAAGAAGGCTATCGCACTTCCCTAGCCTAGGCACGCGAAGCGAAGATATGCGAGCTATCTCCACATCTTGCAACTGGAAAACATGAGGATTACGGAAGTAGGCTTACATGGGATAGATAGCCAGGATGGTCGTATGTGCCGGGAGCCAGTGTAGAGTTCAAGGACATTTATTCCCCAAACTGAAAGCACAGGAGACCGAAGTCTCACCCAGTGACAGCGACTATAATTAACGATTTCTACAGATCTAGAGACAAATGGCCAACATCCACGCCTACACATAGCACAGACGTTATGATAAGAATTCACGAGAAACTCTAGGATGCAGTAAATCCCGAACCCACCAGTAAATATTGCATTAGTGATCAAATCACACATGAAAAATAATTGGAATTTTCTTCTTTACAGGTCAAGATGAAAAACGGTTTCGGCTCCAGAGAGCTCGTTACTACATTCTGTTTATGCTTAGTAAAGCTGCCTTCATCAGTTACTCCACTTCCTAACAGTAACTGGTATTACCCAAGTAGGTAAATATGGTTTGATATGAATATTTTTCTTCCTAAAATATTAGAGGATAGTTTAATAGTCTAGCTTCAAAGACTAGGATGTGGGTCCATACAACGCTAGTAATGACATAGGTAATTATATTATAAATAATGTGTCATACCTACTACTTAATGTATACAGTTATTTATTTATTCTATAGAATAAATAATGAAAAATTTAAAAAAAATATGAAAATAGCTTCATGTTAGTAAATTAATAGTACCCAAAAATGTATTGGTTCATGGCAATGGTGCAGAGGCCAATAATTTCTAACATAAATTAAACGAACTCGAGACCCCTCTCCTATTCAAGTACTCCTCCCGGTATAACCCATCATTAGTCCATGAACAACTTTGTATCTTTGAGGTCAAGAACTCAAGTAGTAGAAAGCAGTTTTATTTAGTATACAGATTTACTTGTGAGGTAAATGTATTCTTCTTGGCGCCCTGCAAAATTGTAGCGCATTTACCAACAGGAGCATCTAGAACGCGGCCCGCAGGTGCTGCACGCGCTTCCTAGCGACACTACGGCGAATCTCTCAATTATCTAATTAAATTAATTTAATGCTCTAATGACTAGACGTCATTAATTAAGCATTTAATGCTCTCTGATGACTAGACGTAGGTGTCATACTGGAGCTAGTTCTCCCTGGCCCCACGAGGAGCGCAGGATAATTGGGATGACCGATGTTACCGATAATTGGAGCAAAGATAATGAAATGTCAGTGGAAGACTCTTATAAAATTCCAACAAAGATGAGTTTTGATATTTGTTCTTAATTATATCACTGCACTGTACATCAATCATTTCCATTTGAAGTTCCGGGGCTAGGGTTTCAATGTCAGTATCAAAAAGATTCTGAAAAGTTGAATTTTCAAAAACGCTTTTTTTGGGGAAATTTTGTCATAAACGTATTGAAACATCTAAAGAAATGCTTGCATACAGTCTGCAAACACATTGGGACTATTTCATGTCAACCACTACACAACAAGTGAATAAGGTTGTTAGTTATTCATTTACCCAGCATCAAAATAAGAAAACAGTTCAACAACACAGTGAGTCTATTTTATTTATTGGTCGCGTGAGCAAGACTTGCTTAGTTTTCGTGACGATTTTTCAGTTTATTGTGCCAAAGCAAAGACATGAAAATGTCAAAAATAATGAGAATTGGAAGTTTAACGCTTTTTTTAACGGTGGCAATAAGATTTGGGTTGTGATTTAAGGAAGGCCATGTTAGGTTTAGTCAAGTCGATAACGTGAAAAAAAATTCGTTGCAGTGTCGCTAGGAAGCGCGTGCAGCACCTGCGGGCCGCGTTCTAGATGCTCCTTTTACCTACCTCCCCAATAGCCAAATCTGTCATCAAGGTAGCTTTTCCATGGACTACAGCCTTAAACATCGATCACATCAAATATTGAGGCAGGAACCGAAGTGAACTTTGCTTTTTTTCTAGGGTTTAAAAGCTACAAGAGATCTGGAACGAATAAGATAAAAAAAATTAAAATAAATCACTCGCGATGAGATTGTGGAAAACCTTTTAATAAAAACGGAATTATTAGAAACGTCGTCTATTTCCACGAAAATAATGAGTTACAAGTTAAATCGATTTCGACGGTTAGGTCATCATCAGTAACAAACAATAACATTATTGTTTGTTACTGATGATGACCCTAACCGTCGAAATCGATTTAACTTGTAATCCATTATTTTCGTGGAAATAGATGACGTTTCTACTCAGATCTGGAACGTGTACAGCTGATGATCTCTGAAGCCCAATAGGTAACGTCTAATCCACCACTAACATAGAGAACAACCGATACCTACACAAGTAAAGATAAACGCAGAAACTGAGCACCAGGCAGAACAGCGAGGCGCGGGCACATCGACGTTGAGTGCTAACTGCGTACCTAGGTAGGTTAGCACCAGCAAACAGATGCTAGAGTAGGTTCATACCTAAAACGCTACGAACTATTACACAACGGGTTATTATTTTTCTGTATAGATAACTCGTCCACAAAGAAACTCAGCTTTGCCGTTGTCACTACCTTACCAACCATATGTTGGCTTCACAATCAAGGTTATTTTGAATACGCTTCACATCAATTCGGAGAAATAAAAGAGTTATGGAAACTGGAAATTTGATTACTGGTTGCTAAACGCAAAACTGAGTACAACTCGAACAGCTAAAATTTAAACTGAGATTAGGCCTCTTTCGCGTTTTACTCTCGTGATTCTGATTTATCGTAAGTCCAAATAATTAAAAACGACTGCTAAGTGGGTGTTGGTACATATCTTCTTCGTGTCCATAAGCCGATTGAATATTAGTTAATCTCAAACACACCAATCTCTAAGTACCTTCCACTACCCTCAAAGGGGACCATCTACGCGATAATCTGAACAATCCTGAGACATTTCGTCGAATCATCGGATGGAAAATGTAAAAGTTATGGCAGTTAACAGGAATTCACGTTTGCGTATTCGCAGCAACTACTATTAGTCTGGGGGAGATGATTTTCATAGGGATCATCCACAGCCTGATCCACATAATCCCAGCAAAATTTCAACGAAATCGGAGGAGAAATGTAGAAGTTGTGGCTGTGGCAGGATTTCATGACAGACACACAGACGGACACGGAACCAAAATTGTTCAGAAACGTAAAACGCGAGTGGAAATTTCGATTATGGAGAACCTTTTTTTCAACCTTGAAAAGTGAAAACAAAGCTTCCGCTACCTTGGTAGATGATTTTCATAGAAGACCATCCACACCCCAATCTGAACAATCCTAGAAAATTTCATCAAATTCGGATGAAAAATTAAGTGTTATGGCTGTTACAAGGATTTAACGTTTGCGCATGCGCTGAGGCAACTGTCAATTTAAGACCTTGATTTTCATTTGGACATCTGCAAACTATTTTTCGAGCCTATACTTTGGCGACACCACGGCTAGCTCAATAAAAACTGGAGGATCTCCGGAATAATAGCTTATTAATAGCTATTATGTTACCTTTAGTTGTTGGGCGCCAGATACTTTCTATTAAGATGAGGAAGAAAGTAACAAAGATCCAAACATCTAGCAAAAATCTAGCATAAATAAATATATATTGCTCATATACCAAGTCGAACTTGAATACCTACCTAACTTATTGCGGTTACCGCTCGAAAATAAATGTAATATAACGATACAACAATTTAAGTACAAACTACACGGAGAAAAATTTCGGGCGTTTTGGACATCGGTTTTGAATTAATTCGGACTATGGGCGTTACCAGTAGTCCGAGAAATAATATTATTTGGGAGCATGAAATCAATTTCGTAGTCCTTTAAACAGCCAACCACCGTTTCATGCTCCGTTAAAAAGCCTATGAACGCGGACTATGGCCGTTACCAGTAGTCCCATTTAATAACTATACTCACCTCTGAGAGCGGCCGCCATGTTTTGGCGGGAAACTTTATTGTTTCGGAGCATAGTATATATTATTTGGGAGCACGGTTTGTAATATTTGGGACTACGGTTTGTATTGTTCGGAGCACGGTTTTTAATATTTGGAACTACGGTTTGTATTGTTCGGAGCACGGTTTGTAATTAATCGGAGCATAGATTGTATTTTTGGAAGCATGGTTTTTATTTTTGCGGAGCATGAAATTCTGGAATAGTATTAAAAAAACAGCGAAATTTCATGCTCCCAAAAATACAAAGTATTTTTGGGAGCACGAAATTTCGCTTTTTTTTTAATTTGGGAGCACGGTTTTTATTGTTGGGACTACGCTTTTTATTTTCGGACTACTGTTTGTTATTAATGGGACTACGGTTTTTCATAATCGGACCTCGGTTTGTATTGTTGGGACTACGATTTTTATTTTTCGGACTACTGTTTGTTATTAATGGGACTACGGTTTTGCATTATCGGACCTCGGTTTGTATTGTTGGGACTACGCTTTTTATTTTCGGACAACTGTTTGTTATTAATGGGACTACGGTTTTGCATTATCGGACCTCGGTTTTTTTTATGGTAAGATGTAAAAATTATTGTATTATTTATGTTGAGCAGGACCCTAATATTCATCTTGAACACGATTTGAAATTCGCGACAATTTTGTTTTCTGTTGGAGTCATTTTTGATACTATGATATAGGAGGAAAATTCCGCGATAATTTATTATTACTGTTAAGCGGGGCCTCATATTTATCCTGAACAGGACTTGAAATTTGGGACAAATTTGTTCTATTGGATTAAGTTTTGGTACGTTTGAAGGACTTGTTTAAATGTTGGGGCAACCTACCAATTGAGATACACTATACTGAAAATATTTTAAATTTTTATTTGTTTGTTTCAGTATGAGTGTAACTCATTGGGAACCTGAAAAGAGAAAATTATTCACAATACATGTACAAAAATGAATATATAATTTAAAAGGAACAATAACATTCAAATCATGCGTCATGCAGTGTATTGTATAGTAACTTACCTTCATGAGGATGGGGGTTTGTTGTGGAATGAGTATAACTATAATACCTCATGCGTTTTCATTAGATTATTATTATTTTTTTTTTTTAATTTAGCAAACGCTGATGCTGAAGTGATGATAAGTGAATATTCCTTGATGTTCCTAAACTTAACATATAGTAGCCTAAATTTTGTAATATGTTGCGCAACATTTTTTTAATATAGAATTTCCTATATATCTCCTATTTATTAATGAGTTTGTAATTATTAACCAAGTCTAGGGGGTAATAAGGAGTTTGTCTGAAATTGAGAGGCTAGACGAAATTTTGCACGTATGCAGTGTATTTTATGAAATATATCATTGTATAATAGTTCCAGCATACAATTAAATAAATATGCAAACACACATACTGAGCTTAATAGGTCCAATATACTATCAAATAAATGCACAGACACTCATGCGTTGTAATATGTAGGTGTAAATTCAATTTATGAGTCAATGGGATTATATCAATAATAACAGCAATTGGAGAGTACGCGAAACATGATGATAATAATAATGATAATAATACAAAAATTTATTTTACAGAAATATACCTATCAAATTCCCGGGTTTCTAGAAAGGACGTACACTCCCTTACCAACGCTCTCCACTAAATTGTTGGGAAACGGATACAGGGCTGTAATTTCATTGAAATTGTGGAAACAAGTGGTGTGTGTATAACCGATTCGGTACGCCCCGAAATGTTCACAGAAGTAAAGGGTTTGTAAATTCAAGGTCTCGACATAAACAACAGTGTTGTCGAGCGCTGTACAAAACAAATTCAGAATTTCACCAAACCTAGGATATCCATCATCAGTCACATCCAAACAGACGGTGTCATTAATAGCAAATCTAACATCTTGGGAAGTTACAACGAATTTAATGTATCTAATTTGAACGTTGGGTTCAATAGAAAAGTGCGCCCTAAGTTTGTTTTCGGATTCGGATACAGTACATTTTAAAGAGTGGTCTTTAATATCTTCAATAACTACCATTTTTGAGACAGTAGGTAGAGCAGAGGGAAGTTCATTTCTCATTATTAATGACATATTACTGAGTTGAACCTTCCTAGCAGCTGAAAGTGGGGGGTTGATAGAGTTACTGATAGAGGTGAGAGCCTTTTAACGATTTTATGCTTCCCCTCAGGGCGCATTGAGGAAAGAGGAGCGAGTGGACCAAGTTTCAACATGATACTTGGGTAATGGGTCAATAAATGAAATTTAGGCTGCAATTTACCCTCGAGGAACTCTGAATCAGAGTCATCACCATCACCATCCTCCGTCACATGGACCCCACTCGAGTGGGCAACGAGTGAAGTAAGGCGATTGGATAGTTTCATGTAAAGCATGAGAAAATCTTTTATCAAGAGTTGTAACCTTCTCACTTCCTCATCAACAACGCGGTCCGAGGTTATTATACGTAATATTGCACACATGAGGTTATACAGATGAAAGTAGGATGAGGAGTCATCATCCTTCTCTTTTAAACGCCGTTTTTTAGCAGGTGGAGGGGCAGTAGGAGTACGGTAGTCAGGATCGTAAGGATCAACTTTGTGGCCAACCAACAAGCCGAAATAAGCCACAAAGTTTCGCATTTCAGAAGCAGACATTCTAATGTTGAAATTTCCCCCTCTTTTCTTGGAGGGACCGATTTGGGTAGGCTTTGAGTAGCGATCAGGACCGTAACGTAAATTTTTGATTCTAGAATTTAGGTATTCGAGTGTGAAGCGTGAATTTTTTGCAATAAGGCCTTTCAAAACTACTTGCATAGTGTATCTCGCAACACCCTCATACATGTCGTGCATCAAGTCAACAGAAACTTTGTTGTCAATCGAAAAGTTGTCTAATTTTTCCCAAACGTTATCCCCCACTATCCCAGTGTCAGTTTCCCCCTTTTCCCATTTCTCATAGTCTTGTTGGTAATTGACTGAATTTCTCATTAGCGATTCGTCTTCAACAGTGAGTTGAGAAAACTGGTTTTTGGTAGCACGACATAAACGACAGCAGCGGATGGCGGAGAATGACGTTGTAAATCCCAAAATGTCATTGAGCCCCAAGTTATCACCTACCAAACACCCCAACGCAAATTTTATGACAGTCTTTCTTCCAGGCAAATTCAATTCAATGCCCACCCTCCCGAGTTCGTTCAGCTCGAGAATAACCCATTTGAATATGCGGTAGTTATCAGCGTCTTGCCCCTTCTCCCTCCTATCCATAGAAGAGAAAATCATAACCAGAAATATGAAATCCAATTTCGACTGAAGGCGAGGTGGGAGGAAAGGTAACGTCATGTAAACCGCTCCCAATTTATTGGCACCCCCACTATGAGAGCCGAGTGGGTTTCCGGTTTCAAAATCATCAAAGTAAATGTTAACAGGCAATGTCAAGCAATCTGGTGCGTTGGAAACACCGTTTAACCAGGCGGAACCCTGGCAGATGTTGAAAATACCAGTTTGATCCTCACAATATGCCTTGTAATCGTTTATTTCATCTAACAAACCGGGAAGTTCCAGGACGTTTTTAAGAGTCTTAGTGATAGAAACGTATTGTCCGGACATGTCTTTAATAAGTTCGGGGACTTCATCTCCGCAGACAACTTTCCTGGTATTCAAAGTTACAATTTCAGGGGGGATAAGGGCACCAGACTCGACAAAGTAATTCCATCGTTTGTGAACAGTTGAAAGAGGCTTCATCCAGTTCGTCATTACTTGTTGAGCTAGTGCGACAAACTCCTTCATATGGTCACAATTCTCACCACCACACTTGCGGGTAACATAGTCATCATGAAGGTGATCCAGTACTCCAGCCATTTCCTCCATAGTTTTTCTAGTAAATACTACTGCCTGTTGAATTGACTTGTTAGTCGCAGCAGTGTTGCGATGGAAGTCAGCTATAAAAGTGCTACCAATAGTACACATATATGCACAAGCTGCTTCATCACTCATGGTTTTGACTGATGGTACTGCAGAAGGAGGAAGGGGTGGTGGGGGTGGGGCATTGGCCTTTACTGGTGTTCTTTCATCCTCAAGGGAACGAAGTACAGGGGTCCTATCAGGGGTATGTCTACATGCTGGCGAGCTAGGGGAAGGTGGTACTGCACCTTTATGATACTTGTGAACGTGAGTTGTGAAAGATCTGACATTGGAAAGCTGTGAAAGACAATTGCCGCAAGTGAACCCCCCGGTATTCGTTAAAGTGCTGCGATTAGGGCAATCGCCCCTTCTATAATGGTCCATAAGCTGTACTACTGTTCTAAACTCCCCGGGACAGTAGTGGCACTTTAACAAAGCAAACATGATTTTCGAAAAAGTATTGAAAATTATTTAGAAAATAAGTATCAAAAAATAGTAAGTACAACTACTAAAAATTTCAAAGACTGCATAAACAGATTACTAGTGAAAATAGCGAAAATAGCAACGAATATCATAAACTAGTAGCAAGTTAAAATAATAACGTAATGAGTAAAAACGGTAATGAGTGCGAGAAAAAAAAGTCACACTACGTTTCAATTTTAGAAATAGAAAACCAACTTTCAATTTTCCGAAGTGGACTCGGGAGAGTAATTTGCTGCTACACTTAAATTAGGGTCTGTCGGATACAGCAGAAGGTGGGAAGGCTCATTTGGATTTGGGGTGCTGACGTCAGTTGGAGAGTTGAGCTCGGTTGCAGCAGTACCACCGAGGTTGGTTGGAGTGGGAGGGGAGTTAAAAAGCGACTTGCTACAATGTTGGGTATACTTTCTGCCCCCCCTCGTTCTAACGCCTCTCTTTTTGGAAGAAGGAGTCTTAGCAGACGGAAATTGTGATGGTGACGGTGATGGTGAAGGAGGAGGTGGAGTGGTTAAAGGCTGTTCCTCCAAAGGTTTTTCCGAAGGAACGATCGAGATATTACCAGGTTCCTCCCCAAAATGATGGGAAACTGAGGATGACAGAATCAATTCTAAATCAGATGATGATTGGAAGTAATCTGTTACACAAGTTAAATCTGAACAATCTACAATACTTTGGCTCTCAGCATTACTATCCTCAGTTGTTGATGCCCCAGTTAGGGATGGTACTGTATCTCGAATACGTAAACAACTTTCCAGCTTTGAAATAAGATTGCCAGAACCAAAACGGCTCCTATGGCAAGATGAAAACTCTATGCCGTACAAAAATTGGATGACTTCCCACAAATGAAACACCTCCACTGGGTAGTGGATGTTGTACACAAAGAACAGTTTAAAACAAAACGTGTAAGCCTCGATAACGTTTGAAACAGGAAAACTGTAATCTAGTAATCTGACCTGCACCCTCTCTAGTGACAGGGAGTCTTTTCCGACAGCGATTACGTACGGCTGCACAACTCCGTCGCCTCTCTGCTTCAGTTTCAGGTGATATGCCTCCAATGCAATTTCGTCTTCCACAATCACTAACCAAGTGGCTATCACAGCCTGGGACGATATCGGTTTGACGTGAGAAGTCGATGAGGTTGATTTTGTCACGCTGCGGCTGTACGTTGCGTAGGGTAGTGACAGAAGTAGTAGTTTCACTTTGTCAGATTCATCAACTGGAAGACAACAAATAGCAACAAGTTACATCTCCGCCACAACAGCTAGACAACAAAGGATAAACACAATAAAATGTATACACTGATAAGTGAGCCATCATTTCCCGGCAATACTTAGTAATTTCAAATGAAAACCTCATATTTGTAACCATGCTTAGCGAGCAGTCAAAGTTCCGCAGCCCCAGGAATCTTCCTAAAGTATGGCTCATGAAATAGTTATTGAGGGACACCCCAACATCCGCATTTTGGTCAGATTCCTCGCAAATAAGTAAGGAGTTTGCAGTCTTTTTTTTTTTTTTTTTTTTTTTTTTGGCACCTACAATATATGTATTAATATCCGTTCGATAAATTCTGGCTCTGACCTTTCTGAAGTCAGTGCTGCTAGGGTGCTGCTATAATATTAAGTCCCCCCCAACAAAAAAAGGCTCATCAGGCACGGGATGCTAATTTCTCCAAGAATATTACAATGTTACAAAAAAAGAAGAAATGAAAGACTGAATGAAAGAAATGATCAATCAACAACGTTAAGCCAAACTATGATAATTACCTGCATGTTTCATTAAATCAAGGAAAGGGGGTCTCCTCTCAATGTCAGCGGATTCCAACAAAGATACTACAGTTCCATAAACTATGCAACACTTTGAATAAAAATCACCGTCAGTGTTGCTGGGGTAACGAGCTTGGTAATCAGCCTCAACCTGAAACATGTTATTACATATTATTTACTACCAGACGTATCATTAAATATTCGACGATGCAAGCAAGGTATACACCTATACATGAAGCGCTAAATCACTCAATCAAATAATGAGAACAGATTGAATGAACTTGATTACACGTTAAAAACCTATGACAATTTACCTACTTTAGTTTACCAATTAAAAATTTAGTACGACAGGAATTTCTACACCTACATGAAGCGCTAAATCGCTCAATCAAACAATGAGAACAGATTGAATGAACTTCATCACACGTTAAAAACCTATGACAATTTACCTACTTTAGTTTACCAATTAAAAATTTAGTACGACAGGAATTTCTAACTTCTAAAGAGAACAACAAGTTACATGTACAAGGTTGAAAAAACGATACATGATGCATTATACAATACACCACATGCACTTACCAATTTTTGGCCCTGATCGGCTGAGGTCATAAATTTGAAAGTATCCAGATATTTAGTTAACTCTCCGTTAGGGTGACTCAAGTATTGATGCCTCAACGATAAACTATTTCGAAATGCATGTTCGATTTCGGTAGTCATTAATGAGTAATTTTTCCATTTCACCAACAATTGTATATCAGGGTGTTCTAACAATGACTGCCACAGAGCTGAAACACAATATACACACTGCGTTATCGTCACATCAAATATGTATGCAATAATTCATCATTATTTAGAACAGTATTTAAAATTAATAAGTACAGGTTATGCAATGCGATTGTTACAATAGGTTATAACTAAATATTTATATACCTGCTTCTGTGACTCCAGGTGCTAATGGTATCACAACAACACCTTTTCTTCTTCCCAACGACGTTCCCAGTTTGGGTGTTCGTTTCCTCGGTAACTGTGCCTTTAAGGTTTTCTTTAGGGTAACCCTTTCTTTTTCCTTCTCTCTCAATTTCTCGTTTAGCTCTCTGTTATCATTAACCCAGTCAGCAACACATCGGTTGTACCTACGCCAAAGTATACCAGTAGCTGTTCTCTTGGCGCGCTGCTTACCTACCTAAAATGAAAACAAATAAAAAAATGAAATGAAATCTTACCCCTATTGTTTGAATACTTAGTCAAAAGTTGTGTTAGGCAATCAGTAATGTTTTGGAACTTTATTTCACCTTTAATACTGCGTTGTCGAACCAGTACTGAGAGGTATCTCCAAAAAGGTCAGCACAAATTTGGGCATACGGTCTGATATCTGAGTATGCTAGACGGGGTTTGGCAGTTTTTGATGAATCCTGTAATCCCAGGAGGTAATTGATTACAGTCCTGCTCAAAAACCACTTTTCCTTCTCCAAAAAAAGTGTTGAAGGGACCGGCAAATCGGCTACTGACGTATTGTCTAGACTTTCCAATTTCTGCAACAACAATTTCTTTGTACCGTGGCCTTTGGAAGCCTCTTTGACCAACTCAAAAACTTTCTTCTTCAGACCCACATTACTGTACGACGCAATACCTGATGGTGGTCTTGGATCGGGTTCATCAACTGAGTGTTGGACCTCAGGGTAAAAGAGCGCCTGCAATGAAGTAACTATTTGAAAAACTCAAGTACACTACTTTATTTCTCAGTAAAATATTCTACATTCAGTCTCTACCTATACAGGGTGTCCCAGAATGAATGGATACGCTCTGGAAAATCGTTAATTTCCTTGGTAAAAAAAGAAAAGAAAAAAAAAACAAAGTTAATGTGCCACCCAACAACCAACTTTTGGCCAAATCCTGCAATTGCGCGAATGTGGGCGATCGATTAACGGGTTGCGCGCAGTCGAAAAAATATTTGAAAGGGTCCAATATTCATGAAATTGTACGTAGAATCCGAATCTGCAATAAGGAATAGGAGTTCTCATTC
Organism: Apolygus lucorum; assembly: GCA_009739505.2. Lineage (NCBI taxonomy): Eukaryota > Metazoa > Arthropoda > Insecta > Hemiptera > Miridae > Apolygus > Apolygus lucorum. The sequence continues at coordinate 36,166,792 of CM019177.2, forward strand.
GAAATAACGAAGTTTGTGCGCGTTGCCCACGTTTGTGTACGTGCGCAACGAACAATTTTGACATTATTGAATTCCTTACAAAAAAAAACATGTTGATTGAAAACATACATGTATTTTTTTACCATGGAAAATAACGACATTCCAGAGCATATCCATTCATTATGGGACACCCTATATACTGACTAATGATCATTAAATTTATGAATAACGACAAAAAGAAAAAGGAATAAGACGTACTGGTGGTGATAGCAGAGATGGTTGTGACAATTTCTCTACGCTTTCTTCCCCAAAAGACTCTTGCCACTTTTTCTTGTAAATAAGTGCTTGCAACGGTGGAATACCATCCAAGTTTACTACTATGGAAGGTGTTGCATGCACGATGTCAGCGACACTTTCTAATCCAGCAGCTGCAATGAGCATAAATGAAATGCTGGTTAATTATTACATGAAATTGGAGATGTATACGTGGAGAGGTGTACCACAGTGCCCAGAGGACGAATGCCAAATAAGGGCCAAATCGGAAGAGCCGATAAAATACATATTTCATAAATTTAACATACTGTGTGGAGCTCCGACCAGCGGGGTGCATTCCACAATTGGAAAATAAATTTGTGCGCGGAACATTGAATTCATAAAGTACCCTGAAGAGAGGGGGGGGGGGGGGTTATGGGGTACCCAGGTTACGATCTACAAACCAGTATTTAAACTATATTATCCCTTATATCTATTTACCTACCCTGTTTTCCTAAAGTTATGTACGGATTGCAGTCACGTCCGACCAGCGGGGTGCACTCCGAAATCAATATCAATCAGCACATCATAGTACTTGTCCACCTATAGTAATAAATTAAAGAAAAGTGTCAACATCAAAGTGTGGTATACATCATGCAATAGTGTAGTTACTTTTATAGGTACAACCTAATGAGGATGGTAACGTTACATTTTCACATCACATAGGTATGATTGGCAACAGCAAAATTGGGTTTTATCCCTCAATCTGGTAAAACTGTTCGTCTAACATTAAATTGCTTATTCATCTTATGTTCCCTGTGCGATCTTTCCCCAAATCGGTACCATGGAATATCAGCTGTAGGCATGTTCAAATTATCCGATAACAGAACTAGCTATTGCATTCACCGACCCTACACCACGAACCTACATGTAATATTCAAGGGTTGCTATTCAAATTTAAAAATTGAATTAATTTATTACTTACCAATTAGTAGATCGATGGTTTTTTGATGCATTCCCCAAGCGAGGAGGTACTGGCCAACTTCTTCAGACATTATTTCACGGACAACTGCTGCAATGATGTACTATTTTACCACAGTTATACCCACTGAAATATGCACCTCGGTAACAAGTACACGAAATGATTGAAATGAAACAGTTTTAAATGAAAAATTACAACAGGAGCGGAGCGAGAGCAACACGACATTCACTTGGCTGAGAGTGGAGTGTAATGGCGGGACAGCGCCCCACTCCCCCCAAAAGAGTAGACCCACGCAGTAGAACCATAGTCCGCTACAATAAAATAGTAGTCCCATGTCTTCAAATAGCAGTCCTATTTCTTGAAACCATGCTCCGATTATTTCTAACCATGCTCCCCGTAAATAACTGAAGGGACTACGCTTTGATGTGATCGGACTATGTGTTTTATTTTCTCGGAGCATTAAATCCTAATGGCGTACCTCACTGCCGTGAACTCCTACCAATTTTTCTGTACACTTCGAAATTGTATTGATTCGCTGGAAACTGTAGGACAATATCAGATAAAAATGTTTATCATTTTCACAAGATCACATCATCAAAAAGCGAAATGAAACAATTAAAACACCTACTACTGTGTAATTACCCCGTAAATCTATGAAAGAAAATTGTGTAGCTCGCCCCAACACGGTATCTTAGCCCACTTGCCAGCATTTTATTACTTATTTGGATAATATACCATTAATTGGGAAATAATTACCGATTGTCTTCAAAAGTTTACATTTCACCGAAGCGAATCACGATAGCTTTGAGTGGTTTTTGATGCACCCATCATTAGGAAAAAGGGTAACGTGGTGCAGTATCGTATAGGATACCATGTCTACACTGAGTCCATTAATTGCTTTTTCCTATCAAAGCCGATTAATAAACCTCTGAAAGGCGGACGGGATGTGTTCCGGAGAATCTATATAATCTATTAATCATCATGCATAATACATAATTACGTATATGCATTGATGCATTTATACTTTATCACACACCAGGTGGATTATGAGGCACTATTTTGCAATCGTTGATCGCAACAAATGAGCGAAAATTTCAAAATTTTGCAATGTTTTACGTGAATTGTATAAGGAAAATCGATTTTGAAAAGGAAATACCTCTTTGTAATTTTCGATTTAAAGCAAGGAATCTGAAGATATTGACGGTTTTAATTTTTTTTTCTTCAAAGTCTTTTTCTTCCACAAGTTTGTTGAACAAGTTACAGATTCTGCTCTATCTTCATTTCTTTGACGAACCATGAATTTAAACGTTCTAATTTTACTAACACTTCACAATTTGCTTAAGAGGTATGTACTTAACGATTACTTTGACGCAAATAGGGTAGATAGCAGGAAAAATCAATTTTTGACTTGATTTTAGGTGTTTGTGAATTTCTTCGTGTTGCAAAAAAGTTAAAATTTTGTTTCGTTTGTGATCATTTCCGATAGAACAAATTATTAGAAAGAAAAAAAGACTCTTAGCATTTTTCGATTAAAAAACCAGGGAACCCGCAATTAATTGATTTATGCCCCGAGTAAAAGGTAGGTACTGGATAAAAAATTTGAATTTTTTTCCAATTTGATGGTCATACTATGCAGAAAAAATATTTTTAAGAAGAAATTGCGTCCTAGAAATTTTTGATTTGAGGAGCGTGGAAGCTAAAAATTTAGTTAAAAAAAAAAAAAAAAAAAAATTGTACTGTTCGTGGTTTTCCTCATAAAACATAATTCCAAAACGAAAAGGTGGCATGGGAATTTGTCGTTTAACCGTCGGAAACGTGAGGAATTTAATAGTTTCGTAGGTAGGTACCAACTTGAGGTAGGATGGTATGTAAAAAGTCATGGTTTGTGGTGCATTTCTTTGCTGTAAGCAATAGAAAAGCCAGTTTTATGAGCAAAGTACCTCTTGGAAATTTCGTTGTTAATTAACGGATAACAAGGCAACGGATTGAATTTGATTTATTGAGTAGATGTGTCATAACGATCTTCTTCCATGTCTAACGGACAACCACATACCCTCATTTGTTGGTGGTTTGTTGTAACAAGGCGAGTTTGACTTGTAGGACTACGCTCTTTAATTTTCGAGGAGCATGAATTTGCCAGGCATTACAAAAAAAAAGGCGGAATTTCATTCTCCGACATTTTTTGGAGAATGAAATTCCGCCTTTTGGGACTACCTTTTTTTTGTTTGCGAAGCATGACATTTATTGAGCGCATAAAGTATTATTCTGATTCCTATATTTAATGATTAATATCGTTGATATGTAAGTATAGCAACGTTCCGCCCATGTTTTCCAATATTCCGTTTTAGGTTCTGTTACTGCTTGGGGGCTACGGGAGTACACCAGGTACACAGGTTTATTTCCAGACCTGACGTCAATAATATTCCAATCACGTTATTTGAAGTGCTGGTTGACGTCTGACGTGTAATTAAGTTGTTTTTCCCACGGAAATAAGGTCATTCCCATCCCAAAATAAGGTAGTTTCCTTTCAGTAACGTTATCTCAGCTGAATACGATAGCGAGGTAAGCGGATAGGTACCTGCGGCGGATAAGCCTCTTAAAGATTCAGACTCCTGCGTTCTGTGGAAGAGCACGCAAACAACTACAATCCTTATTCATCCTTAAAAACCTTGAAATATTTTTCAACCTTCAACTAGTATAAGCTTGATGGAAACGAGCCAAATAACAAAACAAATTTTCCATCTGTCAGTTCCATATTTCAAGCTCAAACCGTATATATTTAGGCAGGGATGATTGAAAATAAATAAGCGAAGGAAACTTTCGGGTTTGCTTCAAAACTCTGGACGGGATGCCCGCAGGACACCTCACAAATCGGGACATGTCCCGATTTATCGGGGCGGATGGCAACCCATAAAGATTATCAGCATTTTGAGAGAAAACCGTGCTCCCAGTAAATAAAAACCATGGTCCCACTAAATACAAAATCGATTAAAAACCATGCTTCCATTAAATACAAACCATTATCCCATTAAATACAAACCATTATCCCATTAAATAAAAACCGTGCTCCGACTAAATATAAACCGTGCTCCCAGTTTATAAAAACCATGCTCCTAGTTTATAAAAACCATGCTTCCATTAAATACAAACCATTCTCCGATTAAATACAAACCATTATCCCATTAAATAAAAACCATTGTCCCATTAAATAAAAACAGTGCTCCGACTAAATATAAACCGTGGTCCCCAGTAAATAAAAACCATGCTCCTAGTTTATAAAAACCATGCTTCCATTAAATACAAACCGTTCTCCGATTAAATACAAACCATTATCCCATTAAATAAAAACCGTGCTCCGACTAAATATAAACCGTGGTCCCCGCAGTAAATAAAAACCGTGCTCCCAGTTTATAAAAACCATGCTCCTAGTTTATAAAAACCATGCTTCCAATAAATACAAACCATTCTCCGATTAAATACAAACCATTATCCCATTAAATAAAAACCGTGGTCCCCAGTAAATAAAAACCATGCTCCCAGTTTATAAAAACCATGCTTCTAGTTTATAAAAACCATGCTTCCAATAAATACAAACCATTCTCCGATTAAATACAAACCATTATCCCATTAAATAAAAACCATTGTCCCATTAAATAAAAACAGTGCTCCGAGGAGAATAAACAAAATCATGCTCCGATTACTTAATAAACCATGCTCCCAATTAATGAAAACCGATCTCCCATATGGCCTTTGTAATGGGACTACGGTTTTGATTTCATTCTCCGTGATAATACCTATGAAAGGGACTATGAAACATGTTCCCACGGAGCTCGATTTTATTAATCGGATAACGATTGTTAGTTGATGGGACTACGGTTGTCCATTTGTGATGGGACTACTAAAGCCGAAAACCATAGTCCCATCAAACCGTTCATCTTATGGGAGTACGGTTTTGAATTGTACGGAGCATGGTCTTGATTAATGGGACTATGATTTCCATTATTGACCTTAAAACCTCATTATATGGGACTACGGATTTCATTCGCGGACAATGGTTTTGAGTCATGGCACTACGGCGGCCATGTTTTGGCGGGAAACTGAATTGTTAGGGAGCATGATTCCGCTGACAAACCATGCTCCTCTTGATCACTTTATTTCCGCGGAGAACTAATTTATAACCGTGGACTACGGTAATTCATGCACCAAATAAGTAAAAAAGTACACGGAGCATGGTTTTTTCATTCTCCGTGTTAATAACATTACTTGGAGCATGCTTTTATTACTTTGGAGCACGGTTTTTACTCATTCGGAGCACGAAAACCGCCGAAAAACCATGCTTCCCACTCTAAAAACCCATTTCATTATCCCACAAAATAAGAAATTTTTCTCCGTGTATTGCCTACAGTCTACAATCTCCCAACAGGATTAATATATTACAAAAATAAATTTTCCAAGATCTTATGATGTTTAGGAGACAGTTATATGAACCCAGAGATCATTATTAAACTTAAACCAAGTTTCAAAAACCTGGTTTATCATCACCATCATCCATATCAACTGCCAGTACGGGATTTGCATCTTATTGAGCATCTGTATAAAGTGCCTATAGCAAAAGCCGCCTTCTTCCCAGTTTTAACGCTGATATGCAGGGAAACTCTGTCCGTTTTGTATCACTATATGATGATTAACTGGAGTTTCTACAATTTTTCCACCCGTAACGACAACAATTTCAATGATTTCCACTTACAACCAAGTTCAGTGTTCTACGGAACTTATCTTCGACATTCGTGTTTGTGGCAGGGTTCAGCAGGTAAATTCAATTTGCTGCGAGTCTAACAAGTAGTCCAGTAGCAGTTTCTAAACGCTCTAGTGCCATCAGTCCACAGCATATTCAGCAACTCCATTAAGTTAGGAATAGAGCAAGAGCCCAGTGGACAACCACACGCTTCCCAGGGGATAAACGGCTTTATAATAAAGCCACTGAAGAACTCAAGACAGCATTAAAAGAAATTGAGGCGAATCGTACTAGAAACTCCATCGCAAACCTTGAAGCCCACGATGGAAGCCTTTGGCGCTATTGCAAAAAACTCTCTAAAGAAAAATCCACGATACCTCCACTTAAATCGGAAAACCGTTGGTACTGCTCGCCCCAGGAGAAGGTCGAGATTTTGGCTCGTACTCTGAGGAATCAATTCACACCTAACCCGGTAGAGGAGATGGAATTTAATCATCTGATAGAAGAAGAGTCAGAATCGCCTTTACAGCTTTCGATATTTTCCTATTTCTTCAAGCCGAAACACGTGGTTGATGCCATAAAACATTCGCCAACAAAGAAAGCTCCTGGTTATGATGGTATTACGCAGCCACTCCTAGTTCACCTACCTCGTAAAGCACTGATTCTCCTGACTCAAATTTATAATTCGATCCTACGCACAACTCACTTCCCAACCAAGTGGATGTTTGCCCAGATTGTCATGGTAAAGAAAAAAGGGTAGTCATCTCAGAACCCATCGAGCTATCGGCCCATTAGTCTCCTATCCTTATTGTCCAAGATCTTTGAGCGACTTCTCCTGACTCAAGTGCTACCTTTTCTGGAACCTCTGATACCACCGGAACAGTTCGGCTTCCGTTCACTTCACTCGTGCCCGCAACAGCTCCATCGTGTGGTGGACGAGATTCTCAGCTGTTTTGAATCAAAAAATATTTGCTTAGGGCTGTTTTTGGACGTGGAAAAAGCCTTTGACAGGGTGTGGCACACAGGGCTTCTTGTCAAACTTAAAAGGGCACTGCCTGACACCTACTACAGAGTCATCCAAAGTTATTTATCCACCAGAACTTATGCTGTGAAATATCTCCATGCTCACCTGGTAAAATCAGGCGCTCCACAGGGAAGCGTCCTTGGACCTGCCCTGTATACCCTATTTGCAAGTGATATGCCACGGAATGATGATGTCCTTATTGCCCATTTTGCTGACGATCAGGCTGTTCTGTCTCAGGCGGAAACAGGTGAAGAAGCCCACTTAAAGCTACTCAATTATGCAAATCAGGTCGGTAGCTGGTCCAACAAATGGAGAATTAAGCTCAACCCAGATGTAATGGGTAATGGCACTCCAAGACTTAGTACGATATCTTCGGTTGACACTAGATCCGAAACTCACGTGGGCTCCACATAATATGTGGATATTATCAGCGAAACTGATGGCGAAATATTATGGCTTTTGCAGCAGCTAGAGGTATGGTTGTGAGTAGCACCATGTTCTGCCACAAGAATATTCATAAGGTTACATGGGTTTCTCCTGATGGAAGTGTTCACAACCAAATCGACCATGTGTTAATAGATAGCCGCCACGCCTCTGATGTATTAGATGTAAGATCCTTCCGGGGTGCTAATATTGATTCTGATCATCACCTAGTAATTGCCAGAGTGAAAGCCAGAATCGCTAATGCTCGGAAGGTTACGTTCCAGCAGACTCGTAAATCGTTCAATGTATCCAAACTAAAGGACGAGAGAGTTGCTGAGGCCTATTCGACGAAAATTGAGGAAATACTTGGCTATCATCCAGTTGCTGAGGGTGGTTCAGTTGATTCAGAATGGATGCAAATTAAAGAAAGTTTAACTGTGGCAGCAGAAGAAGTTTTAGGCGAACAGCCCTACCACAAAAGGAACAAGTGGTTTGATGAAGAGTGTGCTCAAGCAACTGCAGCTAAGAACAAAGCTTACCGAAAAATGATACAAGGGGGGAGAACTGGAGGAGCTGAGCGAGAGTATCAGGACAGACGAAGACAGGAGAAAAAGTTGCACAGGAAGAAACAGAGGGAACTGAATAAAAAAGAGATTCAAGAATTGGAAAATGAGCATCAAACGAACCAAGTCCGTAAGTTTTATGGGGAGATCAATAAACGACGTAAAGGTTTCCAACCGAAAAACAGTATTTGTAAGAACAAGAATGGTGAACTCGTCACGGATAAGCAACAAATACTGGAAAGGTGGAATGAACATTTTACAGAGTTATTAGGTGGTAGATCTGCTGTTAGAAACCCCACGGGCTCTGGAATGCTGACAGTTGCAATGAACCCAGACGATTTGTTGGACCCACCCACCATAGCAGAAGTGTGTAGAAGTATATCACGACTCAAAAATAATAAAGCATCAGGAAGTGATAGAAATTCTGCTGAAATGGTCAAGTTAGGTGGCGAGGAACTTGTAGTTCGAATGCATATGTTGATCGTTGAGATTTGGAGTAGAAAGGAACTTCCCCAAGAATGGAATGAAGGTGTAATTTGTGTTATTCACAAAAAAGGAGACCCTCTTGAGTGTAGAAATCACAGAGGAATTACCCTGCTCAACATCGCATATAAAGTTTTGTCTAATGTCCTGTTTGAACGACTCCTACCCCACGCCCAGCGTATAGTTGGGAGTTACCAGAGAGGTTTTATGCAGGGAAAATCCACTGTAGATCAGATTTTCTCCTTAAGACAGGTGCTTGAAAAGAGTATCGAATTTCAAATTACTATCCACCACCTATTCATTGACTAAGTCAGCATATGATACCATCATCAGAGAACGACTGTATACTGCCATGAGAGAGTTCGGGATACCTGAACAACTTTGCAAGATGGTAAAGCTGACAATGAGTCACACAGTCTGTCAGGTACGGGTCCAAGGGAGTTTGTCTGAAAAGTTTGAAACTAAAGTTGGATTAAGGCAAGGTGATGCTCTAGCTTGCTTGCTGTTTAACATAGCCCTGGAAAAGGTAGTGCGCGATGCCCAGATAGATACCAGTGGGACCATTTTCCATAGACCCGTACAGCTTTTGGCATATGCAGATGATATAAATTTAATGACCAGAACTGTTAGGGATTTGGAAAGTGCTTTCAGCTCACTTATGTTGGCAGCAGCAAATATGGGGCTCACCGTAAACCAAGGAAAGACGAAGTATATGGTTTCCAATGGAAACTTGAATGAAATTCGGACACCAAACATTCTCATTGGACCGTACCAATTTGAAAGGGTGGAAACTTGCACTTACCTTGGCTCCACTGTACATGAATGCAATAATTGCCCAACCGAAATCAATGCTAGAATTCTTTCTGCCAACCGGTGCTACTTTGGACTGTTGCCACTCCTCAAGTCTCGAGCCCTCTCCAGAAAAACTAAAATAACGCTGTACAAAGTACTGCTTCGCCCTGCACTGACCTATGGGTCAGAAACGTGGGTGATGACAAAGCAGTCTGAGAGTGTGCTCAGGGTTTTTGAGAGGAAGATCCTTCGGAGAATCCTGGGCCCACTGTTTGACCATGGACAATGGAGACGCAGAAAAAATGAAGAACTGTACCAGCTGTACGAAGATTACGATGTAGTAAAGTTCGTGAAGCTGGGACGGTTGAGATGGGCTGGACATGTTCTCCGAATGGATGACGTCGACCCATGCAAACAGCTGCTGCTCTCCAGACCAAATGGTACAAGAAGGAGAGGAAGACCGAGGCAGAGATGGAGTGACAACTTGGAGGAGGACACGTCACGGCTTGGGTGCTATGAATGGATGACAACGGCGCAGGATCGGACAAGCTGGAGAGGTGTCTTAGTGGAGGCCAAGGCTCACCCTGGGCTGTAGTGCCAATTAGTTAGTTAGTTTTATCAGCGAAACGGTCGTCAGAGTTAGAAGAAGAATTGGCCAAATCAAATGTCTCCTCGGCTCACCCCATCTCTCCTTGGATCTGAAGCGTCTGCTATACCTCGCACTTGTGAGAACCTTGTGGCAGTACGGCAGCGCTATATGGAGCTCAACGTGTGACACACAGTTGAAAAAAATTCAAACTGTACAGAACCAAGCCATCAGGATTCTTACAGACTGCCCATGGTTCATACGTAATGAATGCCTCGACAACGACCTGGAAATACCCATGGTTAAAACCATCCTCCAAACCACATACAGACAGCTCGCCCTAAGTATATCAGGACATCTTAACCCAATAGTGAGAGAAATCCTGGAAGACCCGAACGTTCTATACGACGCTTAAAAAGAAAATGGCACTCAGACCTACTGTAGCCCCACTGAACCACCAACCCCACTTACCCCAGCGACCTACGTAGCCCTCTATTGTGCAGATACGTTGTATAATATACAATATGAGAATATGATAACAATTAGGTAGAATTTCGAATAACAATAATAAGAATATACCTTACTCTTATTATTGTTATTAGAAATTCTACCTAATTGTTATCATGTTCTCGTATCTATCTGTTATTGTTAAAATGAAATAATTACCCACGTATCACAGCTGCCAAAGGGCAGACTGAGTTCCTCACGTTACATGTTATTTATTTATATATCCGTAGGATTAGCAAACTTGATGGTGTTATACACAAAAATAAATAAATAAGGCAAAAAAAATTCGTGTTCGTAGATAAATCGTTTACCATTAGTAAGAAAGCCCTACATTTATGCATAAATTATATACTGTCAAAACCGCTGTAATTATGGAAGAAACTTGGATATACCCTCAGTTAAAAGAACTGTAAACCACCTTCGCGGCAAGATATTTGTCACACTTCCATTTTACAATAATAATTATTGTAAAATGGAAGTGTGACAAATATCTTGCCGCGAAGGTGGTTTACAGTTCTTTTAACTGAGGGTATATCCAAGTTTCTTCCATAATTACTATGATAATTATTATTTTACCATTTAATAATGATTAACGGGAGGTAGGAGTCTACCGTCCGTTTATGCATCCTAGTCTATTTTTTCAATAAAAGGTTCTGGTCACAATTGTGTTAGTATATTCTTGGAAGGTTACTTCACGATACCATCTCCAAGATACGATTATTCGTTTTGAGATAAGGAGTGGTATAGATACGATAGATAAATAATTTATCTATTTATCAATTATTGGTGGCATCTACAATGCGATCGGTGGTAGGTAGGTATCAACTGCGCATTCGCAGAAGGCGATACAGAGTAGTATCAGATACTACTCTGTATCGCCTTCTGCGAATGCGCAGAACGAGATTGTTGAGATTCTCAACTTCCGGATCGCACTGAACTCTCCACTACTTACGTTGGAAACCGAAAATAACATTGATAAACAAGTAGAAATAAAAGTAGGTAAGCAACGAGGAAAACAGCGGACAATGACGTCACATTTCATCTTATCTATAGGTATATTAGGTAGGTAGGTAGGTATCTTTACCCTGAACACTAAGCGTGATCTAATCGGTAGGTAACTACAATCTACGTAGTGGAATCCAAATGAGAGCATCCGGTAAACCCTAATTACGATCATTTCAATCAAAATTAGCGCGTTCTGAAGTTGGATACGAACTTATGTATCCTGACTTGTAATAAGAAATGAGAGAAGCTGCACAACAACAACAAAGATTCGCACGACTTTGCATTCGTGTTGTTTGGGAACGATCGACCATCTTGGAAACACGGACGTGAAAAACCTTCAAGTTGCCCTTCGCGGCACAAAACTAATTCCCGTATAAAGAGGAAAAATTTTAGCTATACATGAAAAAGAGTTCAACGGTATAGATATTGACGTAGATAGTAAACATTGATGTACTAGATAGTGAATATTGAATGAGTCAGGGACGTACCTTGTTCAATGTTCACGTCAGAAGTCCTCACTTCTTTCTTCATCTCGGTTTGCACTAAAATTCGTTCACTTTCCGTTTCCCCACTTCCCGTTTCAACAATACCCTAAATACTAAACCAAAAGTAAAGAAAAGAAACACAGAAAACCCGAAAATAGAACCGAAAACGAAACAACGAAAGGCGAGCGCGCGAGCAGCCTGCGGGAAGATACGTGACTGCCTGAAGGTAGAGGTTACATAGAGGTTATCGGGAAGTCTCCGGCTTCGGCACTGACTTCGGCCTTTTGGTTTGATTTGAAGTATGATTATTTTGAACTTTAAAAAATCATTGAAAATAAAAGGATCATCCGTGAGAAATTCACGTTCATTTTTCGTAGATTTGATGATTTTTGATCCTATTAAAGCTGGTCCTCCCAGCTGTTTCTTCCTAGGAATGGGAATCGATGGGAACTGTTTGCTAAAAATCGATTTTTTCCGATTATCGAAGATACCGATTTTTTCTGATTATCGAATTTCTTTTTCCGATTATGGACGATTTTCTTTGTAGGTACGTCTGAACACCTTGCATTTTCTGGTACCAATCTACCTTATGCTTTTTGCTACATGTATTCATGGTGGTCCCGTTTCAAAAGCATTTCGTTTCGCTTTATGAACAAGTGAAATTTGTGGAAAATAGTTGAAAAACGTGGTTTTTGATTTTGGTAAGATTGGTCTGTATCCCTGTAACTTCCGATCGAGTCGTTCACATACCATTTGTGTATATTCAAATGAAAGGTCTGATTGTAAGCTTTAAAATGAGGGGGTTCCGATAGCTAAAAGGTGCTGCGGGGGGGGGGGAGAAAGGGGATGTTTGAACCTGCATGAGCCACATCAAACGAGTTCATGAAAGTTCAAGTAGGTAAGTTAGTTTCCCTACGAAATATCAGGGATTATACTACAGTTAGGTGACGAGAGGGCATTCTACCTAGTGGGTGTAGCACATAGCCTAATCGACATCCAAAACATGTTTGGGTAGGCAATGGGTTGCAGGCGAGTAGAACTAAAAACTATTTTATCAAATAAAAGGGATGTCGAACATGTAGGTTTTGAGAGGGTACTGTATCAAGTGTGTAGCACACAGCTTCCTAGTCATCCATAACTTAGTGGGGAGGAAATGGGGTAGGAAGTCGTCAGAACTACAAATAATAATTATTTAGTTAATTACACTAGATTACAAAATTTAGGGGTGGTCTGGCTGCCTCGTTCTTTCATCACTTTTCTTAAGGTATTTGGTGCGCTGAATCCGAATCTGACGTTAGTTATTTTTGTTTACGTCGGATTTTCAAGATATAGCTAGTTTTAAGATTTTTCTAGTTCTCACTTTTCTTCATTTTTTAGTGAGCACTCATCTTGCTCAAATCTCCTCAAAAAGTACTCAGACTTATCGGAAATTTCATGTAGAATCCGAATATGTACTTAGTTTTTAAGTAAAGTTGTGTTAAACCCCCTATTTTCCACAAAACGTATTAAAAAACACCGGTTCTCAACGTTTTTTCTTCTGGTTTTCCCTTACATTTTGCCACTTGAAAATAAAATTAAGGCTTAAAAAAATGTTCTCGGGTTTTTACATTGTAGGGGAGACACCCCAGAGGTGAATGAGACCAATCGCAGCCTCCTAAACCCATTAATATCGAAGGAATGAGCTTTTTTTTCATGGCACTGAGATGAAAATTCACAAAAACCGTTATTTATTTTTCGAGATAAGTATGTGCGTTCCTAAATCTGTTTTCCTCAAATGGATTTTCCTTCCTTCTACATTTTTTATACTTGTCACCTATTAAGAGTAAGATCGAAAATAGGTACTCATAGCGGGAGTAAATCATAATTGGGAAACTCTTGTTTTGTTAAGTGATTTTAATTCAGTTTTACAAACGAAACACAATAAACTGCAGAAAAGTTAACGGTGTAAATCTGTTTCATGAAGGCTCAGATGAATCAATAGTTGGTATAATGTTTGGTTATTCCTCCACCTGAGAGGTTCCACCAAGATATGAAAACCAAGGAAGAACGTTACAAAGGGTATTGGGACGTTCACATAATGGCGGACTATTGTTGGATTTACCTCAGGCGGCGAAGTTTTCTCTACATAGATGCCGGCGATGAAACCTCTGAGGTGGAGAAATAACCAAACATTTTACCAACTTTTGATTCATCTGAGCCTTCATGAAACAGATTTACACCGTTAACTTTTCTGCAGTTTATTGTGTTTCGTTTGTAAAACTGAATTAAAATCACTTAACAAAACAAGAGTTTCCCAATTATGATTTACTCTCGCTATGAGTACCTATTTTCGATCTTACTCTTAATAGGTGACAAGTATAAAAAATGTAGAAGAAAGGAAAATCCATTTCAGGAAAACAAATTTAGGAACGCACATACTTATCTCGAAAAATTAATTAACGGTTTTTGTGAATTTTCATCTCAGTGCCATGAAAAAAAGCTCATTCCTTCGATATTAATGGGTTTAGGAGGCTGCGATTGGTCTCATTCTCCTCTGGGGTGTCCCCCCTACAAAGTAAAAACCGGAGAACATTTTTTTTAGCCTTAATTTTATTTTCAAGTGGCAAAATGTAAGGGAAAACCCGAAGCAAAAACGTTGAGAACCGGTGTTTTTTTATACGTTTTGTGGAAAATAAGGAATTTAACACAACTTTACTTAAAAACTAAGTACATATTCGGATTCTACATGAAATTTCCGATAAGTCTGAGTACTTTTTGAGGAGATTTGAGCAAGATGAGTGCTCACTAAAAAATGAAGAAAAGTGAGAACTAGAAAAATCTTAAAACTAGCTATATCTTGAAAATCCGACGTAAACAAAAAAAAAAACTAACGCCAGATTCGGATTCAGCGCACCAAATACCATAAGAAAAGTGGTGAAAGAACGAGGCAGCCAGACCACCCCTAAATGTTGTAATCTACTGTTATTAACTAATTAAATAACTAATAAAATAAAAACCTTTTTAACAAAAAAACTGACCGACCTCAAAAGTGATGTCGGTAAACCACCAAAAAGGGAAAAATAATTATCACAGCGTATTCAGACAGGAAGGTGGGTGATTAGGTACGCATTGAAGTCCCCACCGTGCCCATCTGTGGACACAAACGTACTTCTATATCATCTACTTAGTATTCTTTTCTTCGCAAATACACATACCCATACTACAGACATATTTCCACACCGAGTACGAACGTATATCGCTGTTCGTTTGAAATTGTGGGTGGGTAAATACAATCTGCGTAGTTGAATCCAAACGAGAGCATCCTGTTAACTCTAATTTCGACCAATTCAATCAAAATTAGTGCATTCTGAAGTTGGATACGAACTCAGGTATCCTGACTTGTTATAAGAAAAGAAAGAAGCTGCGAGAAAAGATTCGCACGACTTTGCGAACGATCGAACATAATTTTGTCGGAAACACGGAATTGAAAATTTTCAAATTGCCCTTCGCGGCAAAAAACCGATTCTCATATTAAAGGTGCAATAAACATTGATGGTAAGCCCTCTACACCGTGTTTTTTGATAACTTTGAACCCATCTTGCTAAAGAATCTATATTTCTAGAATAGATGCATATTGAATCACGAATAATTGCAACATGCAACTATAATTACTTGAAAATAAAAAAACGCTGAAAATTATTGCACAACTCTATATATAGGTATATTACATAGAACGCAGTTTTTCCATTAATAATACCTACGAGTACTACCAATAACATCGTAATCCGAGAGTTGTAGATCCCTTCATAAAGAAATTTAATCATTGGTTCCTAAGAACTCATAATTGAGTACAACACAAATCTCATTTCAATGAAACGAGTTTAACGAGTTTAGTTTAGTTTGTTCTTATAATCAGCTAAATTTATACGGAGATTCGGCCTATTTCCTTCAGTCAACGATTTGCCTATTGTAATTCCTACCCTTGGAGTTCTCGTATGGAGCGAACGATTTGTCCTACAGAGCTCTGGGTGGTCTCATTCGATGATAAAATACAGTTATATTTTAAATTGACGAAAAAACAATACCTATCCATCGAGATTTTTCTATACAGGGCGTTTTGAAAGTTTCAACCTCTATTTTTCACCCCGTAAAAGTGATTGACACTAACCAAAAGTTTTGCGCCAGTAAAAGCCCAAATGAAGCCGATTTATCAAATTTCATCAAAATCCATAGTAACTAAGGAAAATGCCGCGTACGGCAGACGGCGGACAGACAGATTTTTTTTTTTTAATTAGATTTTTGGATTTTTAGTACATAGAAACGTAAACCAACCAATTTGGACGAGGGTTATAATTTATTTTCTCGCTCGATTCTACAGGTTCATTATTTAAAATAACAAACCAAGAGTCACATATACCTAGCATGCCTCATGTCAAAACTCTCTAACAGAACTAATCGCCTCAACCAATACAGCCAGCTGCACCATCAAACAACAACTTACTGATCTCATGGTGGTTGTTCATAACCTTTCGTTGTGGAAATCATTAGAACATTACGGTTTAGTTCATACCACTCTCTTGTAAATGAATATGAAATTCACTCTGACGATACTAGATAGTAAATCGTGCACATGAAAAACAACGAACATCCGTTTTATTCTACTTAGGCCTTTCATTTCGGTCGACACTGTGAGAGTCTGTTAATAGACCAGCATTTCAAATTCATTTGTTTAGTTTATTGAACATCCAAGTAATTTGTCTGAGAAGTGGGTTTATGAAATAAGCCTGATGAAAGATCAGCGAATATATACCTAATATAAATTTTGGATACCAACGGGAACAGGTAAGAGAAAGTAGTATGGATCTTCGCTTCAGGTTTTTTGTTTGTTATTTTCAATAAAGAACCTTAGGAATCGAGCAAGACAAAAATTTTAACCCGCCTCAAAATTTGATGGTATAGGTTTCAAGTGTGTTGAGTCTTGAAAAATGTTTTCATCCGTCCGCTGTAAGCAGCTATCCTTAGTTACCATGGCCCGATTTTGATGAAATTTGGAATATGGGCACCATTTGGGGTCTGATTGTAGGTACCTCAAAGCTTTTGATTATTGGCAGTCACTTCCGAGGAGTAAAAAATAAGTGTTGAAATTTTAGAAACGCCCTAGCTCAAAAACATTTTTTTGTGATAAATATTTTGTTTTTCATCAATTTAAAAATTGAATTTTTAGAGTAGACCACCCATTGCTCCGTAGGACCACCAGTTCACTCCCTAGGAGTTGAGACGAATGATAAGGCGGAAATACGAGCGAGAATCGCAAATTAATGTTCACTGACGAAATAGGTCTAATCTCCGTTCAAAGTTTAGCTTATCAATTGCGATCAATGTTTGTTGTATGTAAATGAGTTTTGTGTTGTACTCAGTTGTGCGTCTTTAGCAACCATGAATCAAATTTTGTAAAGAAGGCTCCCACATAGCGATGTTATTGCTAGTAGGTAGTAAATGGAAAAGGCGGGTTCTGCAGTCTGGTGATCTGTACAGTGAAATGATGAACCATTCTGTAATAATTTGCAGCGTTTTTAATCGGCGTTTTCTTCTTTGCAGTGTTCACGTTTCCCTCAATGTTCTTAGGTGACTCGCAGTGGCGAAGCGGAGGTTTCCCCAAATTCCCTTCATCGGCGACTGAGTGTGGGACACGAGCCGTCTCCCACCAGCCAGCCAGAGGCTCCAGTACAGGAGCCAGTGCCAAAATCGTCGGAGGAAGCAGCACTCCATACGGAGCTTACCCCTGGCAAGTGAGTGTTTCCGAAACCTGGTCTCACTTTATTTGATTCAATTCAGAAGAGTAGGTCCCATGTCATGACTCAAGTTGTTTACGCTACTCTGTTGCCCTGATGGATGGCCAAACAGCAGCAGCCAGGAGCCTTAAAACTGCTCAGTAGAATCTACTTATTCGGAATGGAATAGGTAATCCATGGCAGCAGAATGCAGAGATAGGTAAATGGGGAGTGTATAATTGGTCCGTGTAAAAGTGGCCAAAAAAATGTCAGCAAGGTACTTGAAATAAACTAGTTACTCTATAAGAATGTATTGGATTCCTGTACTTTTCACTATTAAAGACATTTTTCTCGTTTGATTATATAGATTGATAGCATCGATAGCATTGATAGCATGGAGGTTTAGTGCGATTTGAACCAATTTATTTTCAGTACATTTTACTACTTACCTAAAAAATATAGGAACGTTTATGTATGCCAATTTATCCGATTTGAGTGTGATGGACCAAATGCTATCAAATTTCAATGTTGAAAGAACAAATGCATAATATTTCGTTTTTTATTAGGTAACCAATACTGAAAGCATTGTTTTCACTCTTGGTACAAGAAAAACAGTATGTCACACTCGCATTTTACGTTTTTGACCAAACTGTAACAATTTTGGTTCATTATTTTCAAACAATAAATTGTAACCCCCCCTTAAAAATTTGATGGTTTATGTTTCAAGGTATGTAGAATCAAATTCAAAAAGTTACAAAAATTTTCGTCCGTCTGCCATATGGACACGGAAAAACTAGTTTAAACTTTGCTCAGTTCCCATGGGCCTATATTGATGAAATTTGGTATATATCGTCGTTCGAGGCCCAGCATGGCACATCTGACATTTTGGCGAAATCGAGTTAAGAACGGTTTCTTATTCAAAATTTCACGCCCGAGCGATTGGCGCTAACAGTTTTTCGATCTGACCGCTCGTAGCGCTAGTATTTGCGAATTAGTCAGCATAGCATATCTAAAACCACCCAACAGCAAGGCACATCTGCACAGAAAGCATGGAAAAATCGTACATGCCAGGAAGCGAGGCAAGTTTATTGAGTTTATTGCAATAATTTGAAGTATATAGCGGTTTTTTCCTTTTAGTAATGCTTAATGAAGATTCAATCTTGATTAATAACAAAAAGAAAAGCATAAATCATCGGCATTAGTTAAGAAAATAAGATAAATAAGTTTGAACTGCAAATGTGCTATGCTGCTAGGATGAAGCTATGTTAGATGTGCATTGCTGTTTTGTATTTTATTTCGAACAAAGCTTATTTTCGTGAACAAAATCGGTGCCTTTGTAGGAAGAAAGAAGAAACGAAGTTCTCGCAGAGTACTTACCCAAAAATAATTGTTAATGTTTTCTCAATGAAGAAAATCGGCGTAGTCATTTTCCAAAACTAAGAAGTAGTAAGTCAGAAGTGAAGTGATTTTATTCCTTTTATTCAACTGAAAAGCCTATTCTGATGGTAGATTTTGATAATTATCTACTAAATGAAATACTAGTCATTGTCTCATTACTGTGAAAATCTTGTCAATTCATGTTCATTGACTGGAATATCTACAAAATTTTTAGACTTTTTACAAAATTAACTTTTACAAAATTTGTAAGACTTATGTATTTAATATATAAGTCTTTTCGGGTTCTGAAATTTTACTGAAGGTTTAAAAAATATAGTTGAATTTAATAATATTTAACTGGTTAACCCTAATTGGGCCATGGTATCACTAGCGTCACCGAAAACATCTCAGGAACTCCACAGATATCTCTAAGTGTCACCGGAGTAACCAAAATTAAATTACAACTTTAAATTTAATGGACAGCAGAATTTTTTGTCTCAAAATAGAGTTATGA
The DNA here is from genome assembly GCA_009739505.2 of Apolygus lucorum. NCBI lineage: Eukaryota > Metazoa > Arthropoda > Insecta > Hemiptera > Miridae > Apolygus > Apolygus lucorum. Next base: position 36,186,249 of record CM019177.2, read on the forward strand.
AAAAAATTTCCAAGGAAATCGATGAAAAACATTTTATAATAACATCAATTTTTGGATTTCCAATAACTTACAGATAATGTTTCGAAAAATTCAGCTCTGTCCAATAAATTTTTAAATTGCAATTGATATCTAGTTAATCTGGTGACACCTTGGGAAAGCTGTGGGATTCCCAAGATGTTTTCTGTGACACTAGTGACACCATGGTCCAATAAGAGGTAATCATATTTAACTTCAACTATATTTTTTTAAATTTCAGAAAAATTTTAAAACCCAAAACGACTTATATATTTGTAGACATTCCAGTCAATGAACATACGAGTAAATTGACAAGATTTTCACAGTAATGAGACAATGACTAGAATTTCATTTAGTAAATAATTATCAAAACCCACCATCAGAATAGGCTTTTTAGTTGAACAACAGGAATAAAATCATTTCACTTCCGACTTATATTAACACATGTTCGCTTTCCAGTAGAGAAATATTATTTGACAAGAAGGTCAGAGGAATATAACAATAAATTCAGTTCACTTTGGTAACTCCTCATTTCAGTTTTGTAATAAGTAGAAACCCCATTATAAACAATTCATGTTTTATCGTTCTGCACTTCGTCCCATGGAATACGTGCATTGCTAAACAATATATTTGATATTGTGAAGCGTCCAATCTGTATAATTTGTAGGAAATAAGAAAGGCACATCACATGAGTACCATAAGAAAATATACACTCCTAGTAACGCAGGTAAACTGTAGTAAAATTCAAGTCTAGCTTTATGAAACGGATTTTATACAGATCTCTGTGATCCTTAATAATGTTTCTGTGTTAGCTAAAGAATTTTTGACATTTTCATGTCTTTGCTTTGGCACATAAGTAAACTGAAAATCGTCACGAAAACTTGCTCACGCGACCAATAAATAAAATAGACTCGCTGTGTTGCGCAGAGAAGAATCAACTGTTTTCTTATTTTGATGCTTGGGTACATGAACTAACAACCTTACTTTCACACACATGAAAATGTCCCAATGTGTTGCAGACTCGTATGCAAGCATTTATAATTTTTTTCTAATATATACCTACTGCATTTTCCAAGGCTTTTCTTCACTAGGACTAGGAAAATAGATACCTACCCTAATACTAACGCTGGTAGTAGCAGATGTGGAATTCAAGTCAATGTAAAACTAGAACTGTTGGGTTCAATTTTTTTGTGTCGTTTAAATAAAACAAATTATAAATTAAATTAAATAAATAAAATAAAATAAATTATAAATTGGTACTGTTTCGAGTTTATAAAAATCTGGTACCTACCTTCCCTGTCTACTTGTCGGGCTGACAAAAAAAGGAATTGCAAGCCAGTTTAAAACTCTATCCTTGGCTTTATAGAGGGAAACCAAATAGATAATTTATTTGAGAACTTAATTTTAGTACAGCATCATAGGACAACTTCATGTTACCCCTCTGAAAAATAGCACAAATGTTCGACAGCATAGCATATCTAGGGGACGAAATCTGGGCAGCATAGCACATCTACGCTAATTTCGAAGGTAGTTCGTTGACAACCAAATTTATTGTAAAATCATGTTGAGCGACCCCAATTAGGCTAGTTTGAACTCAGAAAATAAAGAAAACACGATTACCTTACTCGCAAAACAGTTTTTTGGCTCTCCTGAAAAGTTGGCAAAAGTTAGATGTGCCATGCTGGGCCTCGAACGACGATATTCTCCATTTGGGTCTATTTGAGCCCCTTAACTTTTGATTTCCCCTACTTCTAGGCGTAAAAAGTGGGGGAAAACTTTTTGCAAAACACCCTAGCTCAAAAACTTTCGAAATACGTGTAGGTACCCATTGTTTTCTCATTACCTACCTATATTCAAATTTCCTAAATTTTAAAGAATTTTTTACATCAACCATTCAGTGGGATCAACCGATGGCTTAATTCGGAAAATTAATCACCAAATTGATGAATATCCCATGCCGTTTTTCCATCAATTTAAGATAGTGTTAAATTTTAAGAAACAAATGATACCACTTAGACGATCAACAATTTGTTAGTTAAAGGGTGAACTTTTCAGAAAAATAATAAACCGTAGAGTAATAATTTGCAGCGTTTTTGATTCGAGGTTTGTAGGTACGTATCAAATCTTTGTAAGAATATAGCTTACCACTAAATTTTGTTTGTAAATTAAATTTTTAGGTATTTTGCGGGTTAGCTCTCAGATGATCCCTAACGAATTCCATTGCTTCCGAATGGATGGTAGCTTCAGCATATCGATATTAATGTAATCCTTGTAAGTCCGAAAATAGAATTTCTTCAAGAGACAAAAAAAGAAGTAGTTTCAGTGGCTGCTTCTTTCTGTATCTCTTATGGATGGAGAGATTAGCAAGCTGGTGGTGCGTGAATCCTATTTGTAAGACTTCTGTGCACAAATTTCCTATTTATTTCGGTATTTATGACTTACGATTTGTGATTCAAACCCTAACTCGACTTACGAGGTTTTACACTTTTACTACCTCTATTTGCTAACTATTTACTTAATATCCAATTTTTCCCGAACTTGGAAGGAAGTAGGGGAATGACTTCGAGTCTCAAATCTACGCGAACTCAAATTCTTTTGATCAGGTTGAGATCCAGGCCTACTCGCCAGCGAGAAGAGGTTTCGATCACCACTGCGGAGGTGCTGTGGTCGGCGACATGCTGGTCCTCACGGCTGCACACTGCGTCACCAACATCGACCGCCCCGACCATCTGCGGCTCGTCGTCGGGAAGCACAGCCTGCGGGGGAAGGACAAGCACGAGAGAGCGTATAGGCCTCAAAGGATCATCGTTCATCCGGAGTTCAGAATTGGTAAGAGGTTTCAGACTGTCGGTATATAGTCAGCAGGCATGCCTTCTCGTCAGTAGATGGCAGATCTTGCCATTACAAACATCTCTCCGTAGTAGTATTTCACTAAATCAAAACGGTAAAGAAGATCGGTAGAATTAAGTAGATTTGATGGAATATAATATTATGACGTATCAGCTTACATCCAACCCTCGATGAAAACATATTTTTTAGGACGTCCCACAGTAAGACTTGGGCGTCCTTATGCAATCGATCTGGGGTGAAGGAGGACAACACTCAACAGAAAAAAAATAACCACACAGTAATCCGTTTTAGACCATTCTGAATCCAAATCCGCGAAAAAAAACCATAGGTGTATGTCTGTGTGTGTGTGTATAGGTGTGTGTATGTCTGTGTGTGTAACAAAATCTTGTGTACTCTGCCCAGGCCTTAGTTCTCAACCGATTTTCCTGGTTCTTTTTTTGTTCGACGCGGAAAACTATCTAGTTTTGCACTACGTCGCCGGAATTTCGAATTTTGCCTTTTAAGGAGGGGAAAGGGGGGGTTAATGCTCAAAAAACGTGTGTTTTTGGGCATAATCTTGTGTATTCTGCCCAGGCCTTAGTTCTCAACTGATTTTCGTGGTTCTTTTTTTCTTCGACGCGGAAAACTATCTAGTTGTGCACTACGGCGCCGGAATTTCGAATTTCGCCTTTTAAGGGGGGGAGAGGGGGGGTTAATGCTTAAAAAACGTACGTTTGCGGGCATAATCTTATAAACTCTGCCCAGGCCTCAATTTCCAACCGATTTGTGTGTTTCTTTTTTTGTTTGACTAAAATAACTTCCGAGTTGTACATGATTTCACCAGAGTACCAAAATTTGCAAGAGGAGGGGATGGGTGGGGGGATAATATTCACAAAATATCCAATTTTTCAATATTTCGGTTCCTTTACTGCTTACTAATTGTATCCAAGCTTTGAAATTGAGGAAAAATTCTCATTATACCTTAGGATTTGCATGAATTACTTTCTGTACCACCATGGAAATAAAAGTGGTGCCACCATGGTGCCAGGGCACCATAAACCTCATATTTCTTGGGTTTTTTGGTGTTTCACCTTGAATACGGATGTGACATTCGACGGACTGCCTACTAAACCTAATAGATGAAAGTTCAATGTTACGACGTATTTCCGCTTTGGTGCCAGACTGGCACCATTGGTGGTGGTGGTGGTGGGTGGGGGTGAACTCGAATTTTCATGTTGGGTGTCGTAGATCATGGATTTTAAAATGCTCTTCAGATTCGAGGCTATCATGCCGCTAGAAGTGTTATGGTTTATAATGGTTGGGGGGGGGGGGTCACTATTTCTTCCCTAAAGTAATAAATAAATTACATCGAGGGAAACAGTCTTATCGCTTAACAACTGGTTAAACTGATCCAATACTTATCCAATGGGACGTCCCCTGGAATGCATGCATTAGGTACTAAACAATGTTTTAGTAATGCTTGCATTCCAGGGGGTGTCCCAATAGAAGAACTAGTTCAACTTCAACCTGTAGGCGACAAAGTATACATTCTTATATACTTTTTTACTGCACAAAATAGTTTCACCCAATGAAATTTAGTTAGTAACTAGATTAAGGATGTACTACCATGTATTTTCGATATAATGAGAGTCCGGAACATGAAATTTTTATATTGGAAAAGTGGACCCCCCTCACCCTTAGCCATCATCTAATTTCTAGTGACATTCGAGCCCTGAATTTGAACTGCATTTTACAATCCATGAACTACGAAACCGAACATCGGAATTTGAAACCCCTTCCTGGGGTTTAGGTTATTTCGTAACGTTGGACTTATATCTGTAAGTTTTGGCAGACAGTACGTAGAAGATCACCTCTGTATCGGTGAAACACCGAAAGACGTTCGCAATACGCGGTTTCTGGTCGCTGATACCATGGAGACACCACTGATTTTATCCACGGAAGCACAAAGAATATTTCAAGAAAATCCAGAGGTTTATTCATTATGTTTCCTGAATTTCCATGCTAGGGTCCCAGGTCGCCGTTCGTTCCTCGTTCCGGGCGAGTATTTCCCTAAATTGCAGGGGCTCAAACTTTAAAAGTTTTACCTAAATTTGAAATATTCAAGGATTTTTGAAATTCATTAGTGCATCAGTCTAGGGAATTGAAAAACTAAAATATTGCCGCAGGAATCATCAAAACGACCAATAATTGCCTTAAATGAGTGAAATCGTTAATTCAATTACCAAATAATGACCGAAAAAATGACAAATCGTGTATTTTATGAATATCGATACCTTAAAGCACAAAGGTGCTACGAGTATGTCCAAAAGCGGAGTTTTGAGAAAAACGCAAAGACGTTTTCATCAGTGCACAATTCCTAAAATAATGGCTTATTACAGTGAACTATTTAATTTCTTCAATAAATTTTCAAGCTATAATCATCGAGAAAGTCAATAATAGTTTTTCTGAAATTAAAAAAAATGTAGATGTGGAAGATGGATGGACATAACTCCTTTGCGCATTGAGGTATCGATATTATCCCCCCACTTGATTTAGATTATCTGATGAAGTAATGTGCATCAAGGAAGTTGTCTGAGTCGAATAAAACAAGTAACTGGCAAATGGGTTGGGAATTTAGGACTTGGCAGCGCGCTTAAGGTATTGTCAGAAAGCACCTTAATTTCAGCAAATAACTCCCAGTTTTTCCCAATTGCACTTCAATTTCGAAATTCCAGCCACCGAGCGCACGACTAGACAGATTTCTGCGTCAAAAAAAAGAAAAAAAAAAAAAATTGCTGGGAATTTGAGGTTTGGGCAGGTATATAAGATTATTCCCGAAAACTTTTTAAGCATGCACCCCTTTCACCCCTTCAAAGGTAAAATTCAAAATTGCGACATAATGTAGGTACAACTAAATTTCAATACATACACAAAATTTTGTCATTCACACTCATGCACTTGTAAACACACAAAGATAGTTTATTCGGGGATTTGGAATCAGAATCGTCTGAAACGGATTGTATGGTTGTTTTTTCTCCGTTGAGTGTTGTCCTCCTTCACCCCAGATTTATCTCATGTCTTACTGTGGGACGTCCTAAAAAGTGGGTTTCCGAAAAAATGCCACCTTTGGTCGACAATATTTACAACCGACTCTAACAGAAAATAATTGTAATTTGTAATGAAAACATGCATCCTTCAGAGTCATTTACTAACTAACTGTAAAGCTTTCCTATCTCGTTAAGAATACGTCGATCTATGTGGTATTACTTAGGAAATAATCTCATCAGACAACATTGATGCTCTATAAGAACTTGTCTGTTACATTCGAAAGAACACGAATGCATTTCCTTGAGTAGCGAACCGTAATCGTAACAGTTATTGAATATACCTATGTAACGTCGAGGGTGCCTTTGGGCGTCGACATCCAGTGACTGCAACTTCGGCTTGCACCTCTTGAACGTTTGCGCATGCGCAGTGATTTCTATCAATCGGGGGTCATGATATTCATTAGGGACCATCTACACCCCAATCCGCATAATCCCTGAAATGTCATCGAAGTGTAAAAGTTCCAGCTGACCTTCCATCGCGAAACTGACAAACATGGCAATATAATATTTATGTTATCAGTATAACGATATCATGAAAACAAACAAATTCACAGTGGGGAGTCGGTTGTATAGCACATGTGAGCATCTATCGATGTCCTCTTCACTCTATTACCTCCAGGGAGTCAAGAGTACTGTAAGTAAATTACGGGAAAGCGCGAAAGAATTTAGGAAGTATTCGGAAGGGTCATCTCAACCGAAGTGCAATGGAAGGGCCTTTCCCTGAAGGAACCGCCTTGTGGATCACGGTTTACCTTCACACTAAGTTTATATACTATATGTACTTCTATACGAGAACCAGCACAGGCTCATTGGTAAAACCGATTGCTCGAGAAACGTAGGTCCATGCAACAAACCTGTAAAACTCAGTAGGTATTTAGATAGAGTCCCCAGCACACAGGTGGAAGAACAATACCGACATGGGGGAAAGATACTGTAGGAAAGATATAAGATACTGTAAGGGCACTGCTTATTGAAATGTGTATATGAACGAATCTTCAGAGCAATGCATAGGTAAATAATGCAGGTTGAATATATTTTTTTAATTAGGTAAAGTGATAGTGTCACGAAACCCTCAAGTCGTAATCGTGACGTGGCAAATTCCGTCAGACTTTCCAAATCTATCTAAAGTAGCAAAGGCTACTATTTGAAGACAACCTCAGCTATGTACAACTATGACTATGTATTATTTATCTTATCTTCGCTGACTCAGAAAAAGTTTCTCACGACGAATCTTGAAAGACGGCAATCCGGAAACCAGAAGTGAGCAGAGGCAGAGCTGAGCCTGAGAAAGGCGGGGATGAGAGGAGTTGATGAGTGAATTCGACGTCGACGTTTAGGCGCTCGAGTCTGGCGCCCTGGTCAGAAGGCAGGTACTACAATTCTTCTTTTTCTCGGATTCCAAAAGGCCCGAGGAGATCCGCCGAGTTCCCTTTTGAACGGGGTACGGAGATACAGGAACAGGGAGGACAAGACGCCTCTGATCCCATTTTGGTGTTCCCATTTGCCCCACCCAAACGAAAACGGGAGTTAGGAGGTCAGGAGCGAGCTGGAGGTCGAGAGATGGTGGTTGCAATCATCCGCGGTTGAGACCGAGCTCTTCCCAGACTATGATATCCTGCTCTGAAGACTTGCATAGACTTGGCCTAACAGGTGGAATCGCTTACACTCGTGAGCCCACAAAACCGGATTAGACGAATACATTAGGGAGCCCCTCTATCGAAGACGTCTCAATCGATAGAGGCGTGACTTCTTCCTACCATTACTGACCTTCTTCATAACAACTAAGAATTGTGAGTTTTTCAACAGAATCGGTTCAGTTTATGTGATTAAATCATGTTTCTTGAACCTGGGTGGGAAACAGCCGATGCGTGGGTATGCAATTTGGACCCATGGATGTCTAGCATTAGTAACTAGTCACTGTCATCTGATCGAAAAGTACGTCTCCTGATGTTTTGCTTCTGAGTCTACCGAGGTTTCCATAAGTAACAAACCTTTGGAATCGACAAGAAAAAATGTCGCAAAATTTGATGGTTTTGTTTCAAGGTACCTAGGTACGTAGAATCCGAAAATCAAGTATGAATATTCCCCTCCGTCCGCTGTACGCGGCACTTTCCTTAGTTATACAGTACATGGATCGATTTTGATGAAATTCGGTATATGGTTTCTATCTTGTGCACCGAAGCTTTCGGTTAGTATCAGTCACCTCTAAGGGGGAAAAAAATAGGGGTTTATCATTTTAAAATCGCCCTAGCTAATAAAAAATCTTGATATAAAAGTATTTTTACCACCAATTTAAAATATAATTCCATTCTTAGAATTTAATGAGACTACCCTTAGCTCTGTATGACCAACCGTTCGTAGTTTCTCTAGGAGGACTTAAGTTAACCCTTAACCCTTAATAAATAAACACGAGTGTAAATCAATTATAAAATCAATCAATCATAATCATCAATAAATCAATCATAATAAAATCAATTAATCATAAATCATAAACACGAGTGTGAATTGCAAAAGAATCTTCACTGATGGGAATAGGCTTAATCCCCGTTCAAATTTCAGTTGATCAAATTCTTTCAATAGATTCAAGTCACTCAGTCGGGCTTCCTTAGGAACCAAGAACTAATTTCGTTATGAAGGAACCCACAACTTTCGGATGGCGATGTTATTGCTAGTAGGTAATATAAAAAATAAAACCCAGTTTCAAACTAACTCTATACAGGAAAATAATGAATTATATTTTATAGTCTTGATTTGATTTAGGTATTTTAAGTCCAAAATCTGAGACCTCGTAGGGGGCGTTTCGCCTTCCTCTGGTTGGTCTCATTCGATTTTAAGAATTCAATTCTATTTTTAATTGACGAAAAAACAATAACATAATATCGAGAGTTTTCGAACTAGGGCGATTTAAAAATAACAGTCCCTATTTTTCAGTCCCTACAAGTGACTGACACTAACCAAAAGCTTTTCGGCACAACTACCCTCCGAATGGAGCTCATATACCTACCAAATTTCAACAAAATCAGTTCATGGTAACTCAGGAAAGTTTTTTGGAGTTTGGTGAAGTTCACTATTTCTAACTCAAAATACTAATAAAATTACTTACATTGAGTGAAACAGTTTTGTGCAGGAGGAAGGTAAATACAAATGCGTGTTTTATCGCTCACCAAATGGTTAAAATTGACCTAATGTTATCCAATGGGACGTCCCCTGGAACAATATGATTATTTTTATTGATATATTATACCGCTCGTATCGACAATACATATTAGATAACCTAGATTATTATTTATGTTCTACGGGTAAAATTTTAACCACTGATGAGGAATTCTAGGAACTGAAAACCTATATTGACCAATATTAATATTCAGTTTTCGTAACTTATAAAAAATTGTAATTTAATCCATTTTATGGTTAAGAAGAAAGAAACGAGTAAGAAGTAAAAAATCATAGTAATAAAAAGTTTCAAAGTGGTTAATTATTATGAGTAAAAAATAACAGTTCAATTTACCGGGGCGATTACATTGCAGAATAATTAGTTAAGAGTCGTAATACCATTCAAAAGGTGAGCTCTTTGAAAACTAAGAGCGAATTTTTGGCAGCTGCACCAACTCCTTTATAAACACCGTCAACTTGCCTACTAAACTGAAAGGCATACACGTAAAGATGGCTTGCCTACACTGCAGCCTCAGGCTTGAAACGTGATGGGGAAGGTTTTATTCCGGGAATGATGAAGCCGACAAAAAATTAATAATATTACTTTTTATTACTATTATATTGTAATAGTACTAAATATCCTATTTTTGAAGTAAGCCATAATTTAACTACTACGTAGCTTTGCTAAAGTGCCCGTGGGACCAGGATTTGACAGCGAATCTGCAGGAAATTATCTTCCCGTTTGATTCAAAAACTCCAATATAAAACCTGCCTCCGAAATAATTAAGTAATCACATTTAGATAAGATGTTCAAAATTATGAAGCTCAAAATTTTAAATAAAACTCATTCTTATAATTCTTATGGAAAACTTGGACTTTTTCTATAGTTAGCTTTATTCCTCTTCAATCGACAATAGAATATGTTCGAAGAAATGGTATGGGGTGGAGATGTGGGTTGGAATTAAATATTTTGTGATCTCAGAATCGGAATCAGCATCCTTGAAAACCCTAGTAACCCCATTTTCAGAGCGAGAGTACCGTTCCGTAAAATCGAAATGAAGATGAACAATTTGAACAATTTTACCTCATTCCCTCGTGGTTAGAATGATGTGATTGAGATTCTTCAGTTCTGACGTCAATAATTCGTTTTTACGCGCTTTTCCCTCCCTGTTTCACCCACTCCCAGTCTTTTCCTCATTCCCGACCATCATATTGCAGCTTTTTGAATTATGGTTTGTAATAATAAGACGCACGAAAATCCCTCTGGAACTCTGAACACAGAAGAAATCCTGCTGATAGTAATCCACCCTGCAACGTTCAAATGTTTTGTAATTTATGTGTACCTAGTATCTTACTTTTAATTAAACTTCTTTCAGTTAGAACTAAACCTTATTCACTTTGAATTAAAACTTTTTTAGTTTCGTTTAAACCTTTTTACTTTAATTTAAATATTTATTAATGAAAGAAATGCTCAAATGAAAGTAAAAAAGGTTTAAACGAAAGTAAAAAAGTTTTAATTGAGGCGAAAAAGGTTTACACTAAAGCAAAAAGATTTAATTCGAAGTAAAAAACGTTTAAATTAAAGTGAAAAAGGTTCAAATAAAAGGTAAATGCTATAATATTAGCTCTGTGGTCACTTTATTTGTGCCTGCTTTCGAGATGTAACGAATCAAGATATTTTCTGTTAAAACAGATGGGCCCCATAGCAATGACATTGCTCTCATCAAGGTGAAAGCGTCGTCGGAAGCTGGCATCGACTTCAACCAATTCGTCCAACCTATTTGTCTTCCGGACTCCGAAGAGGGAGTAAATGAAGGTGCCTGGTGCACCGTCACTGGCTGGGGAGCTCAGAAACGTGTGTTGCACATTCATTTATGATTTTTTTTTATTGTGTTTTTGTCAAGACAAGACCACAGATTGAAAATATTGGTTTAACTACATAGTACAGACAGTCAAAGGTTTTGAATTACGTTTTTATTGCGTCAACCAAGGAAGACGACAACAAGGAGTAAGCTGGAACCTCAACTTCAATAGGTGTCAGTTTACACAACAAACTCATCCACAGTAATCTAAGATCATAAATCTGCGACCCCGGTGAATAAGTGGTCAAGTCAAATTTGCCCATTTTACAGGGGAGCATTATTAAAATTTGAACCTTCACCTAAAACCCGAATTTTGTCGTAGAAGGTTGAAATTTGGGATGAACGACTACATCAGTCATTCCAAATTTCAACCTTCTACGACAAAATCCGGATTTTAGGTGAAGATTCAAATTTTAATAATGCTCCCCTGTAAAATGGGCAAATTTGACTTGACCACTTATTCACCGGGGTCACAGAAATATACGTGCATTATTTCCTTTCTACACCTATTACCTATAAATTAATACTAATTATATTTCAATACTCACGAATGAAATGAATTACATCAATTTAAGTACCTATTTATATATTCTTTTCCGCAGCGGGCGATGAAAAAAGCCTGGCGTCGACGCTGCGAGCAGCCTCCGTCCCTTTGTTGTCCCAGTCAACCTGCCGCCAGCAGGACGTCTACGGAGGCCGTGAACAGAATATTCTGGACTCAATGCTGTGCGCTGGCCTTCTTGAAGGTGGCGTTGACGCTTGCGGAGGTGACTCGGGTGGACCTCTAGCTTGTCAGCATAGTGGTAAGTTCGATTCGAAGAAGCACTCACTACTAATGCAACGTTGAAATGGACTGTAAACAGGTATAGTACTCGAGGTATACAAATAAAACCACCAAAAACCAATAAAAGAGAAGATGTCAAGGATTAAGGGTGTGAGATATCAATGATGCTCTCTGACTTCACCAGCAACAACCAGGGGTTATTGTGTAATACCTAGTAATTCCCTTAGTTACTACTAAAATTCTCACTCCACACTCGGACCATGGAACAAGTTATTCCATTTTCAGACTTATAAATCGCTATGTGCCAACTGCATAGATACAGGGTATCTACTCTTAAGATGGGCACAACTTCAGGGTTCGATTCTACAAGGTATTTCCAATAAAAAATGTTTCATAGCAATTTTTTCACTTTAAAGTTTTATTCGCGTTTTGATCTTACGGCACTGATATGGTCATAACTCCCTTATTTCTCATGCAAATCCAAATCTGACTACACCGATGGAAAGAGCGTTACATTCCCAAGCTGCCTAGTGCAAAACCAAAATCTTTCAGCAATAAAATAGTTTCAAAAAATCAAGTCAAAAAGCAAACTTTAAACATTTTTTGAAACTTGACTTTCTTTGCTCAAAGTGTCAGCTTTCCGACGGTCTATCAAGTTTAAAAAAAAAGAATCAAATTGGAAGAGTAAATCAAGTTTGAATGCATTAAAACGTGAGTTTTACTTTAAAAAATCCAGTGTTTGATCTCAAGATGACTTGACGAATTCGGTATCATTTTCCATCTAATTTTTGACAGCTAAAAAGTGGATTTTTCGAAGAAACCCTCCGTTTTTCGAACATAAAATACGAATTATTCGTAGACATGGTAGTGATAATAAAGTAATACCTTTCTACTCAATAAAGACATCAATAAGGTAGAAATTAGATGATTTTATTGAGTAGAAAGGTGTTGCTTTAGGCTCACTACCATATCTATGAGTAATGCGTATTTTATGTACGAAAAACGAAGATTTTCGAATTCAGAATTATTCTGAAGTATCACCATTGGATTCAACGTAAAAAACTACATAGGAAATGATACCAAAAACCATCTTGAGATCGCCAACTGATACCTACAATTTGATACCAAAAGCCATCTTGAGATCGAGGGGGACCATAAACCGCTTAAAACAATGGGTTTTCTGGTAAAACACGTTTTTTGGCACTCATACTTGATTTACTCTTCCAATTTGAACTTTAAAAAGAAAAATTGATTGACCTTTGGAAAGCTGACTATTTAAAAAGAGTCATATTTCGATAAAAATTTGAGGTTTGCTTTTTGAATTTATTTTTTTCAGAAATGGTTTATTGCTGAAAGATTTTGTTTTACCCTAGGTAGCTTGGAGATTTAACGCTCTTTCCAACGATATCCCCAAATTTGAATTTACTTGGTAAATAACAGGAGTTATGACAGTTTTAATGACGTAGGGTCGAAAATGCGAGAAAAAAACTTCAAAGTGAAAAAAAGGCATTTTGAATGGGGAAAAAATTGCTATGAGACATTTTTATTGCAGATACCTTGTAGAAACGAACCCTGAAGTTATGCCCATCTTAGTTGTAGACACCCTGTATAGATCGTACTTTCTTGATCTAGGCCGGTTACCTACTAAATTTGGTATAAATTAAGGCCGGCTCCAGTACTGTACTTGAGAACTATAATAGTTCTCAAGTACAGTATAATAATTATACTGGAGCTCCAGTACAGCACTGGAACTGGCCGAGTATAAATGGATGCTTCCGCAAGATCGGAATCAAATTTCTAATTTAGATAAATTAAAGAATCATGTTTCATGTTGCTGACTACCTTGTTTACGCCCTTTTTTCCGCGAGCATTTAAGCTGCCGCGCAAGGTACGGGAGTGACAACAAAATGTTCAATAAAATCACACGGCTCTAACGAGTGGTGTACAGCAACGAGTAGGTTGACAGCAAAAATCCATGAAAGCTCTGCTCTTGCATCCAGTCCTGGAAATCATGAACTTGTCAAAACACTACAACTAACGTTACTGGTCATTCCAAATACTGAATCGACCTTCACCAACACACCTTGGTACGTACCAAAGTTTTGGGTACCTAGTATCTGATTTTCGGTATCAGACGATTTTGTTGATCCCAAAGGAGTTTCGCTATTTTGTAATTATTGTAGAACCTCAGAAAATCCATACAGTCATACTGGTTTGTTTCGAATAACTTTCAGGGAGGTTTGTCCTGGCGGGAGTTGTGTCTTGGGGAGATGGCTGTGCTCAGAAGAATCGGCCTGGAGTGTACACGCGAGTGGCTTCTTTCACTCCGTGGATTCAATCTACAATGACTCGCCTTGGACTCAGCTGAAGAAGACATGGGTCTCAAGTAGATCTAAACCATGAACCGAAGTACCTATTCCACATGAGGTACCTAGTTGTCACTTCATGCAAGTTTACATCAACCCGATGAAATTTATTCCTAATCATGGTGTTTAAGTTACCATCTAATTGTACATACTCCGTAATAGGATAGGCATTCCAGATAAGTTCTCTTCAATTTCTAAGGTCTCAGTGAAGTTAGGGCTGGTTTCACCATAATCAGTTATCAGAAATTCATATTTTTGACCCGTTTTCCGGGGATTGCAAATTTAAACGATTTCGGGTTTCACTAGCGTCAAGGTAAATTTAAAATAAATTCAACCAGTAAAATTAATTAGTATTTTAGCATGGAACATGCTTTAGCCTTGACGTAACTGGCAAAAAGTGTTACGTTTTTTCGGGAACGGTAACTAGGAACGGTTCGAATAGGAAACTGTACTCCTCCCTGACCAACTTTTTTTTAGTTTAGGATTGGTCAGTAGAAGGAAACAGCAAACAAACAAAACACGGCTAAACATGTTCCACGTCTCTTGAATTTTAGCCTAAGGCTCTAAGCAGTAACCATCCGGGGGTCCAGGGAGCTTGCCCCCTGGCGAGGCCCGAGTTTTGACTGGTTTCTAATTTTCATTCTTTAAAATGAACTTAACCATTTACTACTCTTATTTGCCAACTTGGTGCAAATGAAACGTTTTGTTGTCAAATCAAAGTTCTATAAAAATAAAAGAATTTTTGATTTGGAACCTCGCTTTGTGATCGGTGATTCAAATTGACGGGAATTTCAAACTGTGGTTAATTTTAAATGTAGTTGTGATCGTTTGGTGAAATTGACCCTTAGTCTCAAACCATTATCTTCTATTCTCATTTTTAAGTGATTTAATCTTACACGAGTAGCTGTAACTTTCTCATCACTAACCGTCAAAACGGGTTTAAAGTGATTCTCCTAAGTAGGTACGTTTTTAATTGTATCCAGTTTAGCATGTTTGTTATGATTCATACTGGTATGAAAACCACAGAGGTAGAAAGTAGAGGAAACGCCTTTGTCCGACTCTGGTCGGCCAGTGAAAGAAAAAGTTCACCTTCCTCTCGCCCAGACCGAAAAATAGGAGGAATGTTTTTGGAATATAGCAGGTCAGAACAGGGGCCTCCAATAAAAAAAAAAAAAAAAAAAACACGCCGAAATAAACGTGAAAGAGCATTAAAAAATCTATAGTCATGTGCATATCATGGAGCTACGTTGGAATATGATGGCATTACAGGGGCTGGAAGTAAAAACGGATTTTTTGCAGCACATTTTGCCTTGTTGGAATTCAACATTTCATTTTCAAACAAAGCATGACGTCGTGCATCAAAAGAAGCTTCTAATTTCTCCATTTAACATGTCGATACCTTAAGCACAAAGGCGCTATATCCAAAAATGGAGTTTTGAGAAAAACACAAAAGAAGTTATCCACCAGTGTACAATTCCTAAAATAATGGCCAATTACACCAAACTCTTTAATTTCTTCAAGAAATTTTCAAGCTATAATCGTCAAGAATGTCAATAATAATTTGGTTGAATTTGAGTTTTTCTGACGTTAAAAAAATTAAAAATGTGGAAGATGGACATAGTACCTTTGTGCTTTAAGGTATCGATGTGCTTCTATTGGAAAAAATACAGTTTTGAACAGGTTGTTCTACTCTAAACATGAATGTCCTCTAATACCACAAAGCACACGTTGAAGGAAGTAATATTAGAAGCTTCTTTTGTTTGCATGAAGTCATGCTTTATTTGAAAATGAAATGTTGAATTCCAACAAGGCTTTTATTGTGATGCAAAAAATCCGTTTTTACTTCCAGCCCCTGTAATGCCATCATATTCCAACTCCATGATATGCACTGTATAGATTTTTTAATGGTCTTTCACGTTTATTTCGGCGGTTTTTCGATTGGAGGCCCCTGTTCCGACCTGTATTTCAAAAACATTCCTCCTATCTTTTAACACAGAATTACAGGGCAAGTGTACCTCCTACTTGTTGGTCCCGGCGAGAGGGGGGTGATCTTTCACTTTCATTTCTCGACCAAACCCCAACATAGGCAGGCACATAGATATATGCTACGTGTAGTACATATATCTGATAGAGATGGGATAACTCTTATTACATTCTCCGGTATTTCCTCCTCTGACAGTTGGTTGTCAGGATCATAAATCACTCGCGTATAAAGAAACAACTGTATTCTACAATAACTTGGTTCAAAACGGATTATAAATCGATTACATAGCTCTAGACCGTCAAACTCCCCTTGCGGTCAGTTCACTAGCTCGTCCTGAACCCCACTGACGATTGAAGAAGTATCTAGAGAGAAACCAGGGTCCTCACCACTCTTCTTCCAGGGTGCTTGGCATGGAGATCCCTACTTGGGATAGGTCTAGACTATCTGTGGGGCTGCTACATATCCATGTCCGTTTCCTTTCTAGCTTCTACCTCTATGATGAAAACGAGTGGCGAAACATTCACCCCAATCATTGAATGTTTAAAGTTAATAAAATTAATAAATAGAAATAATGCTATACGCTGATTGAAAATATAATTTTAAGTAAACTATTGTGTACTTAATTGTAGAACTAGCTTCTAGTTATAATATGATAAAAGTCCAGAATGAAATTGTGAGAAACTGCAGTTGTATTTTTTCTTGAGATCGATAACCATTATTCTGATTGTTTCTTCGAAAATGCTTTCTTCAGATAGATTTTACCAAGTTATGTTGACCAATTACGAATACATCTTGTCTCTGAAACCAAGAAAACCTTTTCTGTAAATAATGTTATTATTTCTTACATCGCACATTCTCTCTAAAATTATCGTTGAACCTTTTTTGAATTGTTCAATCTACTCCTTTATTTGCACGACTAGTAAGTAATTTAAATTTATTATTTATATTTTTGATAGTCAACAACATCTACCTCTTACCAGATTTATTTTGTTTTCAAGTTTACCCAAGGTGTGTCTCAGCGTTTCTTTGACCTGCGATCAGTAATACGAGTACATAACAAGAGTGCTCATCAGAAAATGTTATCTCTAGGTGATGTATCTACTTCGGTAGTTTCCTCTATTTAGAACTACCAACATAACTTTCATTATCCACTAAATCCGTCAAAAATGGTTATTAATTAGCGATTAATTTTCAACAAACTAATTCATTATTATTGCACTTGTAATCTTAGGGATTTATACTAAGTAATTACATATTTTATGTTGTGGCAAAAACTCGCTCCATTGCTCTCGATTTGAAACAACTGAAATCTAGTCATCCCTTCAAATTCCTATTTGTTACCAATGACCTGCATGTCATGTTAAATCAAAAATATTCCTTTTTACAACCATAGTTTTAGGTTACTTAGGTATTGAATTGATATATTTTCGATTATCATATTTTTGAAATAAGGGATTTTTGATGAAGAGTATTAATGAATATTATTCCGATTCCGTTGTAATAAACATTCCAATTTCGTTCTTGTTCTACTGAAATACATAGGAGTTATGTCGTTAAACCATCACTAATTTTTGGTTTCTAATTTCCTCAAAATTCATGCCTTCAAAGGGTGATTCACAGACGATGATGGTGTTTCTATCTCGTCACCTGTCGGAACTTTTTGTCTTTCTCAAAATTTTGCACTTTTCGAACATGTGGAACGATAATTTGAATTGTTTCCCTCTTCCAAGTATCCTAATAGTTCCATCAATAAGGATGTTAGGGTAGGGAAGTTACTTTACCTGATTGAACCCGAAGGATCAAGAACATGTTTAAATAGAAAAATTGAAAAAGTATTGTGGCGGAAACCATTGGCCTTCGTAAACGCACTCAATTCCTCCGCCTAAGACCTCCTCTCTTTGATGGAAGGAAGGGAATTAAGAAATAAAATACCAAAAAAAACATTAAACATAGTTTAATGTATTGACTTTTGTTTTGTACAACATAATATTTAAATTACTTTTTTTTGTTATCGTACAAGAAAGTTTAATAAATATGAACAGATATCTCGCTTCCTCGTAATCCACTTTTATCATCACCTTGTCTCCCTCCAAATCTTTCTCTCGGCTGGCTCGGCACCTCGAGTTGATATTGACAACTCGGCCGAACAACTTTTGCATTTGAGATTTCTCATAAAAAGAAGTAAGCATTAACCTACCTAGACTAGTAGATATACACCTACTGTGAATATAAGCTAATCGTTCTTAGTTTACTTCGCTCGGTGCTAAGTGTGGGGGGAGGCAATTTTTTTTAACTTTTTTAAAATTTTTTAGCTTGATTTTTTGTGTTTTTTTGAAAATGGGGGACATTGGGGTATATAAAGGGCAGCATATAATAGTAAATGAGTGAGGAATATGTTTACAATTCCTTTTCTATCTTGATCAGTTCGGCGATTCCGTCGTTCATTTCCCTGACAGCCTGGTATTCGGTGAGTCCCATACGCCTCTTGTTGGAGATGTCGTAGACACCACCTTCGGCTTCAGTGTGCTCTCCTCGGGTACCACGGACCTATGGAGGAAGAGAAGAGTTGATATATTTCATCGATTGTTGTTGACAATGCTAATACCATCAGGTATAACATATAGATACATGCAGAAATAGTATCAAGCAATCACAGCAACAGCTGAGGAACATCAAGTTCTCTCTTCTGTGGGCAGATTTGGGGGAAATATGCTCGTCCACTTGTATGCTCAAGAAGTTTAGCAGCCTAGGCTAGAGGGCAATCCATAGAACTTTCTCATCTATGAAATTCGTGGATTTTATTAATACGGGTTTATTTATTAAATTTACAAATGACTCACCTGGAGGTTGAATTTGCCAGCAACTTCTTCAAGCTTGGCCTTGTTGGCGGCGAGCTTGGGGAGCTTGATGTGCACAGATGCACGGATGGTGGTTCCCAAGTTGGTGGGGCAGAAAGTGAGGAATCCGAGCCTCTCGTTGTGAGAGAAGGGCACCCTCTTTTCAATGTCGTTGACAGCGCTGACAAGACGCCTGTAGACCTGAAATTTTAAATTAAAAAATCAAATAGTATATTTATTTCCAAGCATACAATTGATATTGGGGGTACCTACTTATAGATTTAACCAAGGTACTTCGCCTATACCCTTCAATAGATGTTGAAGCTCAGACTCAGCGGCCTCTTCAAATTTGTTCCTCTTCTACAGGAGTCAGTTTCTCAAAACTTTCTGAATTCCAAGGGTCTTGTCAACAACTACCTACCTACTGAAGAACTTGGAGAAGCCAGCATGAAAAATGTATGATAGAATAAAAGTCTCAAATTTGAATGTTATAATTATTGTCTTGTAAAGACGTTACTGTAAAAATCTTCCGAGTGAGTAAAGAATTATCTATTTTGTTACTTGAGGTTGACTAGACTCTGAACAAAGACTCCTTCTTGTACAACTTTTATGACATGAAGGTACGTACCTGTCCGAGGTCACCGCCCATCTGCATGGAGATCAGCCTGAGGTGATCTTCCTCATTGCACCAGACGAGGAAAGTTTTGTTTTCGTTGTGGTAGATACCCCTACCAGTGGGCCAGAATCGGCAGGCGTTGGCAGCCTGTAAACCAAAAAACAATAATAAATTGAATGATGGTCCTAGAAAAAAATCCAAATCCTAATTAAAAACCAATAAGACCCCTAATTCAAGATCTTTTTGTGAAGACATTACTTAGGTACCTGTCACTCAATACATAATTATGTACCTGGTGGGCAGGCACATAATTATGTATTGATTCTCTCTCAGAGTATTTTTTGTAATATTTATGAAGCCATTAGTTCGGTATTAAATCTAGTTATAATACAAGACTAAATGTTCAATTACCTGGAGGAAACGGTCACCCTCCTTGAAGAGGAAGTGGTCATCGATGAGCTTCTGTTGGACTTCCTTGGTCATTCCGGTGAGTGGGTAGTAGGTTCCCTTGAGCTCACCCTCCAAACCGCTGAGGGTGCTGGAAACCTTCTCTTCCATCTCTTTGTACTGAGCCTCGGTCAAGCAGGGGTTGAAGGGGTAACCCTGCATGGACCTACCGCACCTAACTCTAGTGGAAATGATGTATTCGCCCTGAAATACGAAAAACAACCATTTTAGAATGTTCTATTATCATAGGTGTCTCGTTACTTAAAATATATATTAATTTCATATTCTCGTTTTTAAAATTCGCCAGGAATTCTCACGTAATGATTTCATAAAAACTACGTTTCTGACATCCAAAAACACTCAGGTTAATGACTACACGGCACTACGTGAAAAAAGTTTGCCATAGGTACCTATTGTTTTTGACGGGAAAATAAAAAAAATTTGAACAAAAAAGGCCATTTAGGCACTTCTTTTTGCTGTGCTGAGGGCAAATTAAGGTATTTTTTTATAGGAAGGGCAAATAATAAAGACAAAATTTTAGTAAAATCTGAAAATAAATTAGACCTTTTTCTATCCCTCAGGCAGAATTTTTATAACTGAAGTGATTAAGGTCCTCAGGTTCTTAATATTATCGGTTATCCCGTTCGTAAGTTTCTGGAGGACATGCAAAATTTGTTCTACATTATTGTTCAATTTGCAGGAATTACTGGTAGGCACTTTTGCGGCATTGTCTTTGGAGAATTAATTCTTCTGTAATAACTTTACTCGCCTTATCGGCGACAGATTAGTTTAAACAACATGCAATCCAGTTTTCTGAATCGAGGGAAGGAATTGAAACTTACAGCAGGGTCGAGGTTGCCGAAAGAGTCAACATCGCCCCATTCCTTGGCGGGGTGTTTGTCAGTCTTTTTGAATCCACCGTGGTAGTCTTCAATGATGGGGTCGAAGAGATCAGCGAACACGGTGTAAGATTCGGCATCGGGAGCGTAGATACCAACACCAGAGTCCAAGTTTTCAACTCCTGTAACCCAGAGAGAGAGAAATAATGAC
Source organism: Apolygus lucorum (assembly GCA_009739505.2). Taxonomy (NCBI): domain Eukaryota; kingdom Metazoa; phylum Arthropoda; class Insecta; order Hemiptera; family Miridae; genus Apolygus; species Apolygus lucorum. Next base: position 36,207,299 of record CM019177.2, read on the forward strand.
ACACTGCACTTGTTAGTACAATAATTTGATGTAGTCCTTAGATAGAAGACCTTGTTCTACGATTGTACGGAGGAGGTGGTCACCTCCATCACCTGTCACAGGGAATAAGACAAAAAGACGGAAGAAATATCGACTGTTTCCTCCGTACCTACCTGTATCACTTTCTACGTACCGTGAACTGGGGTGATACTGATATGCTGGGGTGATACTGATCAACACGCCTTTTTTCATATGCACGCGATTGCAGAACTCCACACAGTCCTAAATTGGAAAGTTAGGTCGTGTTATGTGTTCGTTACAATGTCTTCTCTGGGGAGATATCGTTCCCGCCCGCTAGTCTAGGTTACCATGGTAGCTGATAAGGAAATAAACAAATCTCAAAATCGGGCCCAGCTGACATTGTGATTGTAACTTCTGTTGTGCCGGTGTCGGGTGTTGTGTGGTGAAGTTCTAGCGAAAAGATTTTGTTTCTACTAGAGGTAAGCATGAAATATCTGCAATTAGTTTGTTCTTTCCGTGTTACTACAGTTGGTTATCTGTTAAAAACAAAAACAACTCATTTCCAGGGGGTGATAGTGATCACGGCCGAAATGCCCCGAAACTATCAAAACGTGATTGGTCCATCATTATTTTTGGCAACAAGTGCTTTAAAATAAGTTGTTTCTTGTCAGTTACCAAACATGTGCCACAAATTGTCTTATTATAATAAAAAATACTGAAGAGGATATTACGAGTCGAGTAAATTTCGGCTTGATTCTGATTTTTATAAGTAAAGAGTTGGTTTTCATTAGTTTTTCAACAAAAATTGTTCTGAAATGAGTTGCTAGTGGTTTTTTTACCTCAGGGTACTAAAAAACAATTTTTAATAGTTTAAAATCGATTTTTAATTGTTTTTAATATGTTTAAGTTCGATTTTAAATTAGTGATCACTATCACCCCCTATGTCCCTATGGCCCTGTGTGTGTGTGTGTGGTTTAATTTTTTTTTAAATGAGCTTAATTGAACAAAATTTCAAAGTTTTATATAGGATACTGTTCGTAAGATGTGGGAGAATATAAACTATTTTTTTCAGATTTTTTTGAATTATTACACTGGTAGTTTTCAAGGAAAAACTGTAGAAATTGATCACTATCACCCCAGTCTACGGTAATGCTACTCACTTAGCTTCTGAATAGGAATAAAATAACCAACCTTAATACAGGAATCAGTGAATTTGTGATAAACATACAGATTCCCAACTTCGAACAGTAACAAGGTCGACCAGTTGAAATGAACATCTTGCCGTCAATTTTCCATTATCGATACGATAGGATTGTTTTTTCAGGGGTAGAGGCTGGCTGGACAATGATTAGGTGTCCAAATTGTTGACATGGACATACCTACTTTATGGAGAACGGTTACGGTATCATTCATTTGATAGTAGGATAGACACCTATTAGACCGATGAGGATTTCATCGAGAAGGAATAGGAAATGTTGATGATGTAGGTTGATACGTAAAATGAGAACACTCATGAAAACTTGAATTTTCAAATTAATTTTTCCTAGTTAACGAATTTGTTTCGGAGCATATAAAACGACAATTCATCACAAAAGACCACACCAAACTTGATTACTTCTTCGTGATGCTCAGAATTTTTTTTCAGTCAACATCGCGTGACGCGTGCTTTGAGGTAGTTTTGATGAAAAAATGAGAGTGTCGTTTATGGTGTTCGGAATAACTGAAATAATTCGGCCGAGTTCCGCCTTCGGAATCGATAATCAATAAACGGAAAAAGGAGAATATTACGGAACACGTCTACTTACAAGAAAGTTTCTTCTTGGTACTTTCGAGAGGTGAGTTGTAGCGAAATATTGCCTTCCCACTTTATTGAAAATTGATTATCCATACAAAAAGTCTTTACCGTAAGTTATATTGAGCTAAGTATTCCAATTTTGTCAACACGTTTAATCATTAATAAGCTTATCCCTTAACTACGAAAAGAGCAATGTCGCCGTTATTGCTCCGATTAGGCTCAACTTCGACGGTTGTTATTTGTGTAGTTGTGGATTGAAACGTGAATCAACAAGATAAGAATAATCGAATGCGAAAAAGTGAATTACCCACCAAAAACGCGTTATCTCAGAGAGATAAACATTGAATAAGAGTGACATTCGAAAATGATTATTAGTGTAACATGTCGTTGGTACGCCAATATACAGGTAACTACAGCCCCAACTTCCGATTATGCAATTTGTCTATCTACCTGAATTAGCGATGCACACAAGTCAAAGATTATCAATAATTTAGTGGTTCAATGTGGATCAACCTTATCCAGTTTTCTACATAAAAACGGATTTAAAACAAACTTTGTAGCACTCATAAAGATTTTCTTGGAAGAGAAGTCTAGAAGGAACTGTTCTGTTCGTGATTTTTTTCTCGAATCCGGGAAACCACCCAACTAGCACTACTCGGTCCTCAATCGCGTATTTATTAAATGAAAAAAGGAGGACATTAACCCTGAATTTATATCGCTGACCCGAATCTGACCAATGCCAAATACCTACGAGATGATTTAAAGAGAAAACTTGGATACATTTTGTGCTTTGACAAAAATGGATATGAAAACTGATTGGGGAACTCAAACTGAATTCGAATTTTGGAGTTTCAGAGACTTAAATTAATGAATTCAGGTTCGACTTATAATCTTACCTAACAAAGTAAACTCGTTGAGGGTCAATTTTTGGTAGCAAATAACCACACCATACAACCAAACATCTATCAGACAGTTCGTATTCTTGTAAAAGCAGATTTATTTCATAAAGGTTGATAGAGTTTGTAGCTCTTTGCGTTACCAGTGAATGCCCTAGAAAGATATAGTCGTATCGGGTTATCACATGTGACACTGATTTCCATATTTACGTGTCCCATCAACAACCTTCAGTAGACTTGGTGTCCGTAGGTTACCAGATAATTATGTAAACAGCCTACAGGTATTTTCCTACACCTTCCTTGTTCAATCGAACGCCTCCTTCGATAGCTAACTCGGGAGTTTTTATTAGCTGGCGAGGCATCTTTCGTCTTTGAGTTTTTTTCCACCGAGACCAATCGATTTTTCCGGCTGACGTGGTTCGCCAACGCCTTGCAAAGCTCCCTAGCCCACAGGACAACCGACTTTATAACTCGACTTTTGGCTCCTGTAGATAAAAGCTATCTGACCACCGCAGTCTCTCTTCTAGATTGATGTTCCTCGCCCTTTTTCATCGTCCCAAGGCTTCATTTCACGTGACGTCGTCTTTTCTGACAAATATTCGGTAGGAAGGAACTATTTTTGTGACATAAATTTAAGATTATCATTCATCGGTTCTAGTCCGAAAATACGACAAAAGTACGGGTCTAAACGTGCAAATTAGCCACCTAACTGACGTGAATATATAAATAATATAAACGTCCTCCCGTTATTGAATTTATAAGGACCCTCAGGGTCACGGATTGTGGTTTGTACCTCAAATATTCAGACACGACCTACTTTGACATCGATCGATCGATCGTCTTTGAAAATAGTATTGCGGCATTTACTTTAGCGGTTGGATCGTGCATACGAAGGGCCATGTCAAAATTACACTATATTCCAAACGTAACCGAGTCACGCTAGCGAGATATCTAGTCTTCCCGGTTCATGAAGGAAATTGTGTTTTCATTCTTCCGTAATGTCACTGAAATCGTTTATATCCTCGGGAAATAGCTTTTGAAGGATGTTTGCGTGAGGAAGTTTAACCTCGTAACTAACAGTACTACCATTTAGGACACTTGGATTCACAGTATCGCAGAAATGTAAGGCATAATTAGGCTATACTTGAGATAGATTGAATCGAAATGGATTGATCACAAATGAATGATCCAACTGAAAACCCCAATGAATTTGAGTGTTGACTATACGAAGAATTTGGAACTTGCTAGTTTATATCTATATTGAATGATTTTAAAGGGGTCTCAGTTGGTCGCCGTTCTTTTCTCGTTCCGTGTTAGTATTTCCCTAAATTACGAGCGCTCAAACTCTGAAAATTGTACCAAAATTTGAAATATTCGAGGATTTTCGAAATTCATTAGTGCATCAGCCTAGGGAGTTAGAAAACTAAAATACCTATTAACGCTGGAATCATCAAAGTCGAACAATAATTGCCGGCGAAAAATTCAACGGTTTTCCCCACTTTTCTCTGGTAATTAGGTATTGTTAGATGGTATTGTTAGATTTTGATGATTCCAGCGGTAATCTTTTGGTTTCTCAATTCCCTAGACTGCTGCACTGATGAATTTCAAATTCCTTGAAAATTTCAAATTTAGGTACAACTTTTTAGCGCATGTAATTTAGGGAAATACTAACCCGGAACGAGGACCGAACGGCGACCGACTGAGCCCCCTCAAACGTGAAGTTGTGAAGCGAAAATGTGGGATTGAATACTGCAGCAAATTTTTAAACAAACAAAAAAAGTAAACGAATTTTAGCCATTTTCTTCCGAGTCTACCAAGGTAGCGGAAGCATTCTTTTCCCTGTTTTCCAGGATCAAATTTTTCACTCGCTATAGGCCTTCCTGAACAATTTTGGCCCCGTGTCTGGGTGACTAAGTGCGTGTCAGTCATGAAAATCCTTTAACGAGCAAAACTGTACGAAGTTATTATCGGATTTATCCCAATTTTTTACAACGGCGTGTTCATAGTGTGTGCCTAACAGACATTTTTGAATAGACCACATATTACTAAATACGAACAACTTAGCAATTTCCTGTGAACAAAACAGATTATTTTAAAGCAACGATTTTTGATCTTTATTTTTTTTAAACGATCCCTTATGAACATTTCTGACTAGCTTGGCATTTGGCCTTCTTGGGAGCTTGGGATCTTGATGTATTCCGAGTGAAGTTTAGTGCATGCCACCGAGTTAAGTTATCTAGCCTTAGGGTTGAGGGACAACCGAGGAAAGTTGGAACCAGGGCCACTGAAGGATGGATAATTTGTATGTGTGCCTAAATAATACTTTGTTTCCCCATGGTTACATTTTTCATGAAGGAGGAAAGCATGAGTAGAAGTTTAATTTTGTGGATTGTGAGGTATAATTTCATCATGGGATATACAAAAAATCTTTTTTTTGGGTATACAAATCCATTATTTGCATTTCAACTCAAAATTGTAACTGAAGAAATCAAATCCTCTTGGTTTGGTACATATAAACTGCTAATGACGGCGCTGCTATTCTTCAGATTTTTTTTAAAACTTTAAACTGGGCTTACCAGACTGGATGACGTCGAGGAGGGTGGAGCCGAAAGAAGGGGTCTTCAGGTTCTTGGTCTTCTCGAAAACATCCTTGGTCAGGTACTTCTTCAGGAGGGACTTGGAGTCCGAAGCTTCGACTTTCTTGAAGCCAGCTTCAAGCTTTTCGAGAACGGCGGCGTCAACCATGTTATTCTTGTCGAGAAAAAGAGAACCACTTGAGACTCTGCAACAACAAACGAAACCAACAATGTATTATTGATATCACAAGTATTGCAGGTATTTAAAATGAGACGAAGTATAGGGAGTATCTTGGTAAATCGTGAAAACTAATGGAGCATTGAAAGAATTGGAAGTACCTTTGTTAGTATATATTAACCTAAACGTCTATTGGTGTAATCCAGGATGGGCGAAGGAACAAAATGAGGCATTTCTTGGCAAATGAATCGTTTATATACCTCAGCGGTCGTTTCGCAAATGGAAGATTCCGAATGGAAGTGATTTCTATCAGACCTCCGGTTGTTTACGCACAATTCATTTGTTGATATTCATGCATTTCCTCCTTGTGGAAAAAGGAAATTGGCAGAAAAAATATGTACATCGAATGTTGTTAAAAGCTTGGAATTAGGTAAGTATTTAAATTTGTTCAGCATGTTAAAGTCAATGAAGAATTATAATTGCATTACCTCTTCCTCAAATAAAACACCAGCGCACAAAACAAAATACCAATAACAAAGATTGCCCCTAAGAACAAAAGTAATGGCAAATTTTGATCCAAAGTCGAATGTTGTTGAATGACTCGAAGTATCGCAGAGAACGAATATCTCATGTTTCAAATAACAGTATTGCACAACTTCAAAGACACCGATTTTCTTAATAACGGGTAAAGGAAAATAGTTCGAATTATAGCATATTGGCAGCTATTTTATAGTTACACACGATCATTTCTACCAAATAATGAACCATTCATGTTTATAGCTTGAATAGAAACAAATATTTATTTACTTACTATTGATGCTAATCAACGACCTCAGTATCCTAGCAGGATAACTAAGTAAAATAATTCATACAGTTCATAAACTTGGGTTACTCGGATCGTACCTGGAGACTCACATTACGTCACGTTGGATCACAAATTAATCATGCATCATTGTAGGTACCTCATTAATTTTGGTAAGGGTAAGTTTTGGATCTATTTGGTGCCTTATTAGAAGACTCAACAGCAAACCTCACCAATTAAAAAAAATTAAAAAATTAACAAATGGTAAGAATAACAATGATAAGGTTGGAAACTTGGAAATATGTAAGGATGAATTTATACTTCGAGACCACCCCTTTACATTAATTCATCTCTTGACCACCATTACTCGCCACCAAGGAAAGCTTGTAGGTGTTTACAACCACATTTTCTAGACTATCGAAACGGAATGAAAGTTGGAGACAATTAGATCGAAATCTGAACCAGGATGTAAAAGGTCCTTGGGGTCCGGGAAAACAATTCGTCATCGTCCGACAAACTAGGAAGGAAACAAGGTGGAAATCAGAAACAAACCGTGGAACTCCGAGTATCGACTGTCCTTCACAATCATTTTGCTTTTGTTTCGAGGAATTCAGTGACCGTACTCACACGCAATACAACCTTTATACACAATGCACACAGCCAATTGATTAAGCTAACTGTAGCAACGCTGAATGAGTGTTGCGATTCTGCTGATTTAACGGGGTGGAAGTTTTAGAGGTAGCTGTTCCACATAACACAGTAACTCTTCCGCCAATATGGAGGCATGGTTACAATCAACGTTACTCCAAAAATTCATAAAGCTTGTTACTGTTGAATTACTAGGATTTCCTAGCTGAAAATTCGATCACATGGGTTTTTGAAGGCACAGAATCCGATTCTGGAGTTAAAAGTTATTAAAATCCAATAACATTCCACTTGATTTGGATGATTCCTATTTTCTACCCGGAGAATGAATATTGTACCTCTTCAATAGATTACTCATCTAGGTTTACCTTTCTTCCCGGAAGTGAATGTTTTCTTCGAGTTCTACCGCGCTAGTCATGTTGAGATGGGTTAAAAATGTATCTATCTAATGAATCAAATGATATCCGTGGTGGATTTCAAGAATAAATAGTTGAATGTTGAATAAATTGCAGAGATGTTGGTTTGTTGATGTAATAAGAAAGAATTAACCATACATCTGATCATCTGATGCACAGGTGTTCAATCAGCACATTTGTAGAGTAGCGTAAGTTGACTTGTGGAAATCATTAAGTTTGTGAAGGTAAGAGACCCTCAATATTTTGTTTCCAAATAATTGATATACCTACATTCTTTCTGAGAAGCTGTTACGTTTCCAATTCTTGCAAATCGTTCATTCCTCAAGTCGAATGTAAGTAATGGTTCCCAAATATAACGATTTCTCGAGAAGAGATAATTATTTTCTTGAAAAAGTTAAGTCGAAAAAGACTGTCAATAAAACTGAAGTGCTAGAATTATTTGTAATTGAAATTGTATGAATGTAAGCAACCATATTAGATGTTAAATATACAAATTATTTTAATAGTTTATTATAATTGCTTCTACCGTAATTTTAGATTGTTTATGTTCCTACAACCAACTTTATCGTATGATTAATGGCATTGTATACCTCGGTCGATCGCAATCCGGTCCACCCGCGCCTCCAGGCCCTTTCGTCCTTCAAATGAAATCGGTATTTGAGTAAAAACGCTGCAATATTATCAAAGTATAGCAAAAACTCCAAGAACCGAATTCCCACAGAGACAAGAGATCGTATGACATTTCGAAATGATGTCCTTTGAGTGGTTCGATTTCACTAACAACTGTTCATGAAGCGAATCAACATCTAGCTATTCTAGGAACGTCATTCTGTACAATTGTCCGTCCCTCTTTTTTCCTTGACAAACCAACAACCCGATGACTCGTATTTATTGAGCTCTGTGTAAGTTGTTTATTAGCATCTACTGAACACTTGAAACCTCGCTCTAACATATTCCAGTCAAAATGACGAGTAATTCTACGAGGATCTTTAAATAACTGGGCAGGTTCATCCTCCTGTGGGTAAGCTGTTTTTAGCAAAGTTTTACTAATTTCGGTCAGTAATGTTCGTTGGTCGAGTAGGTAAGTAACGAATTAAACTAAAAGTTTGGAGATGAGCTAAATTTTTAGACCTCCCCCATGTGTAGGTTCACGCTCGTGTAAACCTACCAGCTGATCAGTAAACAGTAAGCAAAGCACCCATCACAGGCAGTAAAAAATTAAACCGCATACTTTTTCCAACTAAATGGGGAATTCGGTTCAATCCATCGATATTTATAGATATTACCGATTGCAAATGAAGCAGCAATAATCCAAACCATTCCGTTTACCGGAATCGGCCCCTGAACACCTTCGGCAAATGATTCTATAGTCACCAGGCATGGCTTTCTTCACTATCCTTCTGGCACAATAACCGGCGGTTTTGAACACTCCCCTGAGAGCAATGATGTTGCGAGCACAATTTTTTCCCACTAAATAGCTAAATAGGACTCAGCAGCGGTGCGAACCTATAAAAAACTAACTTGATTATGCTATTTCAAAAACTACAAAGATTGATGCAATTTCGAATCCGATATTTTTCTATCATCATATGAGTTGTTTCGAAGGGTCATGGAAAGTATTACAAACTGAAGTTTCCCGATAATATTTGGATGCAAATTATGATGTAATGATTACTGATTGCCAGGATTGATACCTTGACAGGTTTTAGGTATCTACCTAAACCATCCTGAAATGAGGTGAATGATCCTTCACTCTTGACCGTGAATTCGAGTAAGCAGGGAAAATCTCAGAGGGGAATAATATTATATTCTGTCTTGAAGGGATGTGGAAAAACAAGAAGAATTTTGGGCCAGCTGCCCGACCATTCAGCCAACATCATATTTATGAACTCGTTTCTTGAAATATATTTGCCCGTCTTGGCCCCAACCGTGGACCTTGATTTTCTCATACTTTGAATAAATTATACAGAAACCGGGAAAACAGTAGCTGAACCTCTCAGTTCAGCGTGATCTGAGCAACAATCGTGGTTATCGCATTTGGTAAACAGCGAACTGATGATGTTGCATAATGAAATAATTTCTGAACAAAAGATTGGTTGAGTAGTGTAGTCTTGACCATAGAACACCATTGTTGTGGCATATCGTTGTAGACAAGGGCATGGGGGCTCACTGCTTAGAGTTACGGTGAATGCCAAGTGGGTAAGAAAGGATGTAGATTGTTGTGGACATTAACGGGGACAGGATCGAGGACCAAAGGCATTGAACAGGCTGAATTGACTCTTCCTTAATTATTGTAACCAGTGCGGACCAGAAAATAACTGAACTTGCATAGTGCAAACCGTACCTGATCTTATTTTACTGAATTCGTATCAATTAAAATCTTGAAATTGATCAAAAATGAAGATTTTCACAACATTTATGTAAATAACGGCACTTTTTCTACATACATACATATTCTTTAAATCATAGAACTCAATAATATCTAGTCAGTTGATTTAAACTATTAAATTTAATCAAAGACAAACTGTAAACTGGTATACTCTAGAGCAATGTCAACGTCTCGAATTGGGGTGTATAGGTCAAGGCGGTAGATATGAAAGAGATATTCCCAACATCTCATGAAAATTTCGTGAAAATATTTATATTTTAATCTGCTTTACTTACTAGGGAGGGAAGTGTGTTGAATAACGAGGTTGCTGCACTACGTCTTAATAGTTTCCAGGGAAAACTATCAGTATTTATAACGCGCTATCAAAATAGTCACTTCAGCAGATAACGATACAATTGGAGGAAAATATACTTAAAATGTTAGTTTTATGACGAATATGTTGGATTCTATATTGGGAAACTTTACTCAGTCATCAAGTGTAGTGAGTCAATTCTCCTAAGCTCTTAATAATTGTGGAAGTAGAGGGAAATGTAGCCATTACAGAAATAAACGACCAAATCAAGTAAAGTCGCACGGAAACAATGTTGGCATGCGTATTTCCCACTTTAAGTAACTCAAAATAATAATCTATATTCGGTTAAACTCGAAAGTTCAAGTGGATTTCTTCACAACAGTACGAATCATGAAGAACTTTCCATCTTTGAAAATGAACCAATCGTAGGGTAAAACCGTTCTGTTTGAGCAATAGAGATGAGCGTTTTGGGCACCTGCCACTCCCAAAATAACGTTCACGCAACTAGGCGTTAAGATAGAAGACTGGCACAATGTAGATGTTCTCCTCTCGGATTCAAACTTTCTGGGATGTTGTTAGGAGCTTTTAATTAACACCGCCAAGGAAGAAATGCAGCATAATAAATTCAGTGGTAGAATTCATGCTTGCAAGGAGCATGATGTTTGGCGAAGGTCCAAGGAGTGCTGTTATCTTTGGAAAGTTTCTACAGTTATGTATTTAATTCGATCCTAAAGAAATTGAACTCATTGAAATGTAAACTTTATTGAGTGTCTTCCATTCGGGACGAATTAGGGTACAGGGTGTTGTTTACAAGACAACCTTGTTGTAAGTGTATAAGGTCAATTAGAGATTGAGAGCCAAAAGAGTATGTGAAAGACCAGTGAATCATCTTGTAACAAAATTTGAATAAATTAGTTTTCTAATTATTCGAAGCAATAACTACCATCACATAGAAAACAGATACTGACCATTAAAAGCAATAAATTACCTAACTTATCGTCCAACATTAATTCAAAAATTCATCAAATTACAATACTTGAAAAACTGATCTTTTCCTCAATCTTGTTCGTTAACTCTTGATGAATTTCATTCAGGATTAGAAAGAGGAATAATGAATCAACTACTTTGGTATTCCAAAGGAAACAAGGCCCGAACTCCTAAGTGCCAATTTATTAGAGAAAAAAAATGGATTTTTAGAATTATATTGGAATCAGCTGTTTTATGCACAAAATCCATAAGCCCAATATTTTATTGACTAAAATTTAGTCAATTTAATAATTCATTATTTAATAATGAATAACTACAACGGATACTAAACCGGGTAAAGATAAATGGTTCAGGCCTGAATGCTTGAAAGATGTCGACTTAGATTTGAGGGAGGTACTCAATTCGCAGAGTGGTTGGGAGTAGACGAACATCATCCCTTGAGAGTATAAATCACTCACTAATGGGCCATTCATCCAATCCAGTAGTGACTAAATCTCGAAAAAGAAAAGTTGGGGGTTTAAGGATGAGAAGACGTCGTCGGAACGTGGATCTGCGGGTAAGGCTCGAGGGCTTATGAATTGACGGCTCAATTGTTTTATTAAGCTTGAGCGGACAAACAAATTGTCCTTAAGTGGGATGACTCACCGCGATGATGAGAGGGAGACCCGCCCTAAAGGGGATGTTCGTCTGCTTCCTTCCCGAACGTCTGGTGATTTTACCCATAAATTGATCCAAACTCTTTCTACTTGGATTTAGATTAATCTAAATTTCTGGTGATCTACAGTTCTGAGATGCGATAGGGGTGGGACACTAATTCTTGTTGCAGGCACCCTCCTCGATCTTGATTCGGAACACCATGGAGTTAAAACTTAAAAGGTAGGGGCGAGGCTGTATTAGTGCAGCATTAATAAAACATAGGTCTTACGAAATCAAAATTTCCACTCGGATTTTGTGTTTTAGAACCGTCTGAACAATGGGGTGTGAGCATGGGCCGGAAAAACTGTTTACTGTTATTTTGAATGTAAACTAGACCTCATTCTGAGAATTTTGACACCAACCGCGACCTTCTAGCGTGAGAACATCTTTTTCTATGATTTTTCAAAGTTTCGAATGTTTATGACGTCACAGTGGGCTGGGGGGTCCCGCCCAGGCGGGAGGGGCGTGTGGCGTCATAAATATTCGAAACTTTGAAAAATCATAGAAAAAGATCTATTCATCCAAAAAGAGAACGGATGGTGTCAAAATTCTCAGGATGAGGTCTACTTTCGATTAAAACTTTTAAGACAATCAGGAGCACCCCTCATTCTGTGCCCCGGGCATAACAAAACGAAATCATGGCTCGATTTTGACGAAATTTTCGCGTAGTTTTGCCCAATTTGGTTATGGGAAACCAACTAGTCCCTAGACGGTTCCCATACAATTCAACACCATCGGACTTATAAATACTAACATAGATTCATGATAAGGTAATTATAAGGATAAGGATAATTCATGGGGGTATTAGATTGGCCTTCTGACAATCTGAATACCTACTTGACGTATACTTCCTCCTTTTTGCGCTGAGGTTTGAAATTATGGCACGAATTTGAGACTATCTCAACTCAGACAAATAATTTGGCCTCGTTTACGAGTATTATTCCTGAATTGTTCAGGTTAACAGAAAAGAGAAACAAAAGCGTTATTTTGGGCTCCCTCTTTTGCAAAGGTGTGAGTTATAAACAGTTCGACAAGCTTGAACGACATTGAGAAAGAGCAAGTTCAAACGCAAGGGTAACAATAAAGGATTGCTAAGTTAACGGCCGAGTGGAACCGTAGGCTGTCTGGAAAGAAGCACAAAAGCTATAAATATTTAGAAACACAAACAGACGAGGGGTGGGCGATGTTTCTTTTAAAAATACCTTGGGACACATGTTTACAGCGGTGGAACAGGGAGAAATCACGTTTACTCGCCATTCTGAGGGATCGCTTGTATACGAACGAGTGAATCAGATCGGTAATAATATTGAAGACGACGATTCATATTGAAGAGATGACACAGTGATAGAGTGATAGAGACATACGAGGAGTTTTAATGTTTTGTCGATTTATAAAAGTGTTGGATACTCGTACAATTAAGGAGTTTGATTCCAAAAGGTACTAAAGACCATTTTTATCGAAATTGAGTTAAACCTTTTCCCAGGGTTTTAGGGGGGTTTTGGAGCAAAAGATAATCTATTCCCTTGAAAAACGAGGATGAATATTCCATTTAATTTTAAAAGGTACTATATCCAGCGCAATGGCGGTCTCTTTTCCGTTTTGTTTCAAAAAGTACTATATCCATAAATCTGAAATTTACCATTTTTTCCAAAAATATTTACCTATTGCAATTAAGAAATATATAAAAAATAACATCATTGGTTTATAGCACGTTTTTCAGGTCACAGGGTTTTCGTGTTTTTCTCACGTTTGACGTAAATGGATATGTATAGTACCTTTTGGAATCTAGCTCCTAGAATTGCTTCCGAGTCTCCCGAGGTAGCGGAAGCTTTGTTTTCACTTTTCAAGGTTGAAAAAAAAAGTTTTCCAAAATCGAAATTTCCACTTGCGTTTTACGTTTCAGACCTGAACAACATTGGTTCCGTGTCTGTCTGTCTGTCATGAAATACTTGTAACCGGCATAACTATACGAAGTTATGGTCAGTTTTCGATGGAATTTTCTGGGATTGTGCGGGTTGACGTGTAGATGGTCCCCTATGAAAATCATTACCCCCAGACTGATAGTAGCCACTGCGCATGCGCAAACGTGAATTCCTTGTAACAGCCCTAACTTCTACATTTTCCATCCGATTTCGACGAAATTTCTCAGGATTGTTCAGATTGTGGTCCCCTATGAGGGTAGTGGAAGGTACTTGGAGATTGATGTTTCGAGATTAACTACTATGCATTGGATCATCTATACAATCGAGTTTAGATACGAGGAAGCTATGTGCCACACCAACTTGGCATGTTTAATTGTAGTAATGTAATCAATTAGGAATAAGTCACTACTTTTCGTTAGAGTTCAAGTTGTTTCAAACCATCGAATGTCAGAGCAAGAGACCTTTTAATTTAATAAGGTGAATTGAAGAATTTTCAATAATTAGGATTCCAGATAATGGAATAGAATTACGACTCTGGACCAATCTGTGAATAACGATGTAATATTGACCAGTTGATAGCTCGTGAGAATAATCTAGCCGATGACTCCCACGCACCACAAGATGGCTTGACGAGTGTGGAATGGGGGAGCCCGCAAGGGTGCGTGGCGACCGGCACGAACTCATCAACGCCTAGTTTCCTACTAAAAATACAATAAATTACTTCACGCCGTACAGGGTTCTGTTTGCAATGGGAAATTATCGAGTTGTTTTGATACGTATTAGTCACTCATAATATAATATATTATGAGTGACTAATACGTATCAAAACAACTATTATTATAATACATATTATGTAACTCATGAGTAGCGATGTAACTCATAACAGATCACCATTTCAAGCTTGAACATTTAATATCGTTGAAAATCAAATATCACTAATAAAACTGACTGTTCGAGTAATAAAAAAATTGGAGAAGAATTATTGCGGCAGTTCGAAAATTATATCAGCAATTTCTTATCTTTATCCAATTTGCGACATCAGAAGTCAATACAGGCTCTAAAATCAGTCTGAATTCAAACCATCGCCCATTAATTCGACTGTGATCATTATTCAGCGGGAAACGTGGCACAGAAAAGTAAATACCATTCTGAATCACGCGATAAAATTCTGGGATGATCCAAAATTGAACTCTACAATAAAAAAAGAAGCGGATTTTGGTTAGTACCTACCATAATAAGAAGTTTTCCGCATTAAGATTGTAAGATCTATATTAGACAGATACTCAACATTGAAATGCAGGCAATAAAAACATGAATTTTACCTCTTCGCGAATGTTAATGGGAGATGGTTTAATCGTGAGCGGAAAATTGTTGCACCGACAGTCATGGGGGGCCTTGAACAATAAGAATTATAATGAGAAACTTTCGGTAGTTACGATCTCTAGGGTATTTTTAGAATGATACGAATTTATACTTCCGTTTGGAAGAGCAATTGAGAACTGAGAGGTGAAGAACCCCAAGGCGAGCCACCCTTCGTTGAGACCCTTTTATGGTTCACCCCACCAAATTAACTTGTCATAGAACTGGTGTTTTGAGACAGGCAAAGTGTTACTGGTATTCACGGGCGTGCTATACGTCGAACGAATCGGTCGTAAACATGTTATCAAAGTGTGTTATCAGTCGTCGTAAGTTAACACACCCGAATGGTGAGTGCTAAACATGTCATCCGTCGCAACATCAGAAAGCCAGTCGTTTCTCAGTGAATTTACTTGTGAGATAGTTTCGTCGTTAGTTTTTTAAGTTTGAGTTCGTTTGTTTGTCTCGGTTATTTTGTGAGTTATTTGAGTTGGAGTAGAAGGTATGGAGGTCTCATGGAGGTATCGAGGGAAGAGAAAAGTGGTTAGGAGGAGCAATTGGACTCAATGAAAGTGAAGGAAAAATTCGAAAAACTGTTTTCTTGACTACTTCATCAACAAGTTCTTGTTTATAACTTTTCTTCGGCATGACTGTAGTGTAAAGTAAAGTGTAGTGTAAAAGTAAAGAGACTGTAAACAATCTAGGTGTAAAGTTGTCTCTGGTACTCAGAGGTAAAAACTGAAAACTAAAAATTGAAGGCGCAAAACCTGATATTTGATATTAAATATCAATACAAATTTTGTATTGTACCTGATATTTGAAATTTTCAAGGATTTTAGAAATTTATCAGTGCAAGGCCCTAGGGAATTGAAAAACTGAAATATTGCCGCTAGAATCATCAAAATCAAACAATAATTGCCAAAAAAAAAAAAAAAAAAAAAAAAAAATGGGAAAAACTACTGAATAAAAGGATTTTCCCATGTTTATCCCAGATTCCTCTGGCAATTATTGTTCGATTTTGATGATTCCAGCGGCAATCTTTCAATTTTTCAATTACCTAGGTCCGTGCACTAATGAATTTTTGAAATCCTTCAAAATGTCAAGTTTAGCTTCATTTTATGGGAAAAACATAGATGAATTAACGGGTTTTCCCATCTTTCACTGTCAATAATTGAAATTTTTTCAATAATTTTCATTGTCAATAATTATTATTTTTTGATTTTGATGATTCCAGCGGCAATATTTCAGTTTTTCAATTCCCTAGGGCCGTGCACAAATGAATTTCTAAAATCCTTTAAAATTTCAAATTTAGGTACAACGTTTTAAGTTTTTGCTCCTTGAATTTGGTGAAATACTAACACGGAACGAGGAACGAACGGCGACCGACTGAGACGATAACCGTGAATACCCCTATTGCAAATGATGGCACAAGGGGTGGCAGTTGCTAAGTTCATGGCTACGTTCATCTTCGTGGACAGAAAATTGCACTGTTAGGAAAAATGTGGGTGTATAAAAGAACTCGAGTCATTGGTACAAAAATAGAACTGTCCGAAGGTTTTAAACCGTTCTATCCGAATGATTTGATAATAGTTCCAATTTGCCGTCCGAACCGATGATCCTCATCTCCACTAGGCGAATGCCAATTGATTGCATTAAAGTCAGTCCTTTTGAAAACGCTAAATAGGATTATTCATAAAACAATCAAGAGCTTCCATGAACATCGCAGGAACGCGATTACAGTGATGCAAGAGAGCGTCAGATCGATTTTCCCAGCCTCGCGACATTGTGAGCCATTCGTCAGGAAGTCGCTAGGGGCTAGGGACCATTCAACGGTAGAGCTGTGGGCATAATGGAGCTGGGTGGGCAAGGGGGGCAGAGCCCCTCCCAATATCCGGAAAACACGGAGGGCCCCTCAATCACCCGTTACGCTCCATCTGCACCTCTGATTGCTGGGCTTTTGTCGTCTTTTCTGTCTGAAGGGGGACGAGCGCATCTGAATGAGGCTCAGCCTTTATTGGGGCTGTGGGACATGCGTCGTACGTGGACAACGAAATCGGAAGGTATCTAAACCCTTTCATAATGATTCCTTCGCGAACACAGAAGGGGGCTTTAGATGCGAGAGGCTATCAAACAGCATAAATACAGGGTGTTTTACGAAAAGGTTACACCTCCCCCTTCATTTCTCCAAAATACAGCATAAAAAATTGGGATCTACGCTATTCTTCATGATTTTTTGTGAGGAATTCTGGAAAAACCATTTTTTTTATTGCACTCAACCTGGCTTTTTGAAAGCTCTAAGTTGCGCAACTCCACAATTGCACAAAAATTAGGTATTGGAGAAGCCTAAGTGGCACATGTTTTTTCGTCATTTTTTGACGCTGAATCACAGGGTGTCGTCCGATTTTCAATTTGACTGGAATTTTTCGAAATGGCGGCCAAAAATTCGGTTGTTTTAAGTGAAAAATCGCTCTTTTTTAATCTTAATGAGTTATTAGGCAATTTTATTTATTTCAAGCATGATCACAGAAAATAAGAAAATAAACATGATTTCGACCAAAAACTGAAGATTTTATGAAAGAAATATTAATTTTTTCTCTTTAAATCTTGGCCTTTCTCAAGACGGATGACACCCTACGATTCAGCGTCAAAAAAAAAAAAACATGTGCCACTTAGGGTTCTCCAAAACCTATTTTTTTGCAATTGCGGAGTTGCGCAACTTAGCGCGCAATAAAAAAAAATTGGTTCGGGTTTGAATTTTCATGAACTTTGACGTAGAATCCGAATCTGTAAAAAAAGGGGGTTCCATTTGAAAAAATGAAGTCAGTGTCAATTGCGTTGCAATTGTTGAATTACTCTAGGTCCCTATTATAGGGTTTGACTTGAAATTTCGTAATCTAAAATTGAGGCAAATTCCCCATTTAAGATAGTATTGAATTTTTAGAATTTTTAGAGACCAAGGGGAGCCCTGTAGGACAAACCGTTCGCTCCCTACGAGAACTCAAGGGTTGGACTTACGATAAATCAGAAACACGAGTGTGAGTCGCAAAAGAGGTCTAATCACCGTTCAAATCTTAGCTGACCGAGACGCGTGATCTATATAGAATAAACCTTTGTATAATAATTAGTGGCGTTTTTTAGTCAACCTTCAGGCACAAGTTTAGTATAGGAATAAAACTGGTAATCCCCACGGGTGACACAGCCTAGGTTCTGCGATGAGTGAAGTTAGAGACACTGACTAATAGTGGTGTTTCGGAGAATCATGTTCCAAGTAATTCTGTCGATAAATGAAGATGCAATAAAACGCTATTCGTGGAACGCTGCAAGTGTGATTCAGGATAACACTTTAGGAGACCGTCAGATAGTATTTTCATTGCATCAATAGCGATGTTGTTCGACTCTTCCTGTCTGATTAGCTGTCTCTCCAATAAAATCATATTCGATATCCTAGACTTCAAGATTGGAAGATTTTCTTTGTACAGGTAAATACATGAAGTGACACAAACTAACAAATCGAACAGAACCACAGAACGATTATCTATATTTTCAGTAAGATGCACAGCAATGTTGGATAGTCAATTTTGTATTTATTCATGTAATTAGATACTGACCCTTACGTGGTTTGATGGAGAAGGGATTAGCTTCAGACCTACATGAAAAGTTTCATCTCAACGTAAACCAAGTTCTACCTATAAAGTAGTTTGTCTGTCCCAACTAAAAGAATAACAGGCAGGAGATAACTGTGAGCGAAAACTATTCCAAATTCGTTTAGCGAGGGATGCAGGTTTCTATGAATATTCAGATGTTCGACGCTTCGCAATAATTGACTAAACAATGGCGTTTTTTGGGTGTGAAAACTATGAATAAATCAGCCTTACTTGGGGAACTTGTAGTAACCATTGTGGTCGTCTCCTTTAACGGAAATTAGAACAATAATTCGAATTAGTGGTAATCATTGCGCCACTTGGTAAAACCATGCTAAAGCATTAGGATGAGCAAATTTACAGCAAACCAACCAATCGGAGGCACGTCCTTAAAATACAGTTATTGAAAGTAACTGCCAACCTCATTTCGTAGTAGTCGAAAACAAGGCAATTATTTTTGTACCAAATAACCTTGAGGAACAAACGATCTCCAATTACCAAGAGCCTCTTCACGTTCGGCTCGAAATTTTTGCAAATAAAACGGATACTTGTTACCTAATTAGTGCAGGATAGCAGTTTGAATAGTAACGGCTTTAAATAAAGTTTTCGAGAATTTCTCGTCTTCGCGGTTTTGGCTTTGCTTACGAAACTTATGGAAATTTGGTTAGGTTTTAAGAGTGGTCATTATAACAAACGAGGTAGGTATTTTTGTTCTACTTAAAAACCACACTTGGTGTACCAGTACTGGCCACTACAAAATTCTCTAACAATATTATAATTATTAAGTTACATACTCATGTTGATAGTTTCCAAGTTGAAAAACATTGGCATTAAGAAGTTATTCACGATTATTTTGATAATTTATTTTTCGCACCCAAATAAGCTTCTACAGATCGTGACAAAGTCAATAAGCAAGCGTCTACGAGATGGGCTTCAATTTGAGCAACTCGGGGTGGGTCGTGAGCCATTAATGAAATTCGTAGGGAAACGACTAGGGTAATGACGAAAATCATTCCTACGTTCCGAACTCTCAAATCCGACACCAAACATCGTAAAACAACAGAATAAACTCGTAAAACAATAGAAGAAAAATATAAAAATAGTTCTTTCCGATCCAAGCGGTATAAATGTTTTTCGTTTATATTTTTCTTTTGTGTAGGTACCGGATTCGGGAGGTGAGCCCCAGATCTCTATATAAATCCTGGTACGATAATAGATCACAACAGGTGGAAGTTACAGCCAATAACATCGGATAGGAGGCTAAATATACGTTAGAACTCTCGTCGTGGCCGATCAGAACAAGTTTGAGAGCTCATAGGTTATTTCAGCCACCCAAGCCGAAAAATCGATAGGTTTTATAATAAAACTTTCATATTCTCTGTAGAGCCAAGAAATAAACAGACAGTTTAAGTCAAAAGATATAAATAATTTAAAAATAGAAACGTCTTTATCGTCGGATCAACCTAACAACCGCTATCGGAAAAACTGATTCCAATGAAAAGGCAAACAACATTTTTCCGTTTGTAATGTTTGTTGTGGGATACAAAAGACATTTATGGCCGACTTCAAAGAACAAATTGAGGTTTCTCAATCTGGTTCGTCATGAGACGACTTTTGCTCCCTGACTATGAAGTAACTATGAGACGAATTCATTCAACTGTTTTTCAGTGCTCAATTATCTGAAAAGTATGTCCACTACATGGGCGATCTCAAGTGCCGGAATAGAACATAGGCTTAGTAGATACTGTCCAACCACTTCCTTCAACGTGAACGAGGCTATCATTAGATCTTGATTGAGTAAACCGAGTGAATCAGTAGACAATCATCAGTACATCATGGTCAAGAACATTGTTGGAGTCTCCATGTGTAAGGATAGGTATTCAGGAGAAGGTTCCAAGACAGTAGACAGTTCTCAGTAATACCTCAAGATCCAATTTTTCTCGAATTCGGTTATAAATTTATAATCAAAGAGAGTTTGCTCAGTAGTAATAGACCTATTCTGAGGAAACAACGTAACTGACAATGAATTTTTGCCAACATATTTACTATCTCTAATTACTAGGGATCGGATTCATATGTTTTTACATGTTCTTTTCTAGGGAATACATTGGCAATACAGAAGAAGAAGTGTTTAAATAAGCAACTTTTGAATCGGTTAAGCCTACTTTCATTTTACATATTTTCACATATTTCGATGTAAATTCACATTTACAAATATCTAACTGAAAAAACACTTATTTTTGAGCAGTTTTTAAAAATAATTTGAGGAAGATTCCTCAGTTAAAAAGATGATGATTTGTAGAGAGTGCACAGATGGTTGTCATAGCTGAGAATCACGGATCAAGGGCTGTGAACCACAGTCAAGGCCCCTCACCCATTTTCAGCCTGTGTTTTTGTGCTGACATCGATAGGAGTGGATGTGAATCAAATGAATTTCCATTAAATTGTGAAGCGACGATCTTATTACGATCTTTCTCGGTTTGGTTTCTTGGTTCTTCTGGAATAATTTGTGGTTTGGAGGGTGATTTTTCATGTTGTGAAAAAAAAAAACCTGGACAGAAACTTGGTCCTTCGGACCTCTCCTTACTGCTTAGAGCCTTTGGCAGAAATTCAAGAAACATGGAACATACTTTAGCAGTACTTTTCGGCTGAGTAGGGATGGAATGGAGAATTACCCCCGCACGACACTTTTCGGGTAGTTAGTCCAAGGCTAAAGCATGTTCCATGCTAAAATAAAATCTCAAAGAGACAATTCATCGTTAAAGATCGGGGGTGATTGACCATATGTACTATTGTGGATATTCTCAAAGGGTCTGAAATCTCCAGTGATTGTGTTGCCTTCTCTCCCAACGAGATCACCGCCTTCAAGAACGCACTGACAACTTTTGTGGACGTTGAATGGTCGTTCAGTAGGTACAAGGTGATTTTTCGTCCAGAACATCGTCGCTTCACTTTTGAACATTTGAAGTTCCATGTGGTGGTGCATGATTTCAAAGAGAGAATTCCACCTTTCTATACTCTTTTTCAACGAACCAATTTTTTTCTTTTGAGTAAGTAACTGTTCATTTTGAGCTTTTAAACATTTTTGAAAATATTTCTACATTCTTACATATTTGCCGCGTATTGTACAAAAATAAATATATATATATCTTAAATATTTTGCATTTTTAAATACATAAAAATCCGATCCCTACTAATTACCTATGATTTAGTAAGGAAGTTCAAGTTTTAATCACCTCAGTACGTTATGCGCCTTGCAATATAATGACAAATTCCGGAGGCGTTTTTTATCGAACACCCGACGAAAGAGGAAAATAAGATGAGCAAAGAGGGGAAAATATTCCGACACGGTTCAAGTGGAGACATCACTCGACAGAAGAGGTGACTCAGACTGAGAGTTGGCGAACGCTGTTTCAGCACGTTCCATCAAAGAACGAAGACGACAGCAAGAATATGAAACGACAGCGGTGGAGCGGAGATACTTTCCGTAGTCGTAAAATTGTTATACAAGTTAGGTGAAGGGAGAGGAAATGAAGAAAGTAAACTTCCGACTATCGTAACTGAACACGAATCGTCTAACGGAATTACTAACAACCAAAGTAATGAAAAAACTTGTAAAAACATCAAAATAACAGTTTGACAAATTATTGCTAACAAAATGTTTGTTACATGACTATTATTGAAAAGTGGGAACAGAATAGAGGAACCCATTTTGGAATCCCGTTTCAGAAAGAAGTACGAAAAGCTGTAAGAGTGTTTACACTATGGTTATAGTTGTAAAAGTAAAGTAAACTTTCTAAATTTCTGAAGTCTGTCTCCAAAAGGAAGATCAGAAATGGTTCAGATGACTTCGCACGTGGCTGCTTATCGCCTCACCCCCGGGTGAAGAGGATTTCACCCGACTCGAAAAATTCGATCCCACTCTCGAGCGGTCATTAATCCAAATAATGTTATTTTTTTTGCTATACTGTAATTAATTTCAAGTTACAAATTCACCGATTGTTCAGGACCATAATTTGATTAACTCAATGTCGATGGGACGATTCATATATTTGCTCAGAAAGCAAAAAGCAGAGTTATTCAAAATCAATATTTCTACTTCCATTTTGCGTAACAGAGATTTTTGTTTTCGGTTCCCTATCATTCATTTATCTGAGGTTAATTCCTTGCCCTAGGTAAATACACGCATTCATAGTCAGATTTTCATGAAATTGTCTGACATGTGCAAAAGGCATTTTACAAAAACACTAGTCTCACGATCTGACTACTCGATTTTGCTCAAATCAGGAGGGCAGTTTTGGTCGGCATTGTTTGATTATTTGCTGTTGTGGGCTTGCAATTCCTCTGTATACCTCCGAGGGATTAAAAATATAAATAAATACTCGACATAAATCGTAATAAGATCGATGAATTAGGTTCAAGAGTTCCCTGCGGTCTTGAAAAGTCAAGTCCTGCGGATGCCATGGCGACCTCCAGTGTCCTTAGGAGTCACACCGAAGCATCTAGAGGGCACTATGAAAATCGAGTTCTGTGCACAGGAAATGTCTTACAGTTCGTCAGCATTTTCTGAGATCAGAACTAAATGTGTTATTGAAACGATTAACTAAGGTTCGTAGCAAATGGGGAAATTTTGGGGTTCGGAGCGAATGATTAATATTTGCTCAGAAATTTGCTTGTAGGATTGATGTGATTCTTTGGTTGGAAGCTACCCCATAGGTGTTATATTTAAGCTCTATCAAGAGATATCTGGCTCTAACTCACTCTCAAAGTTGCAAAATGAAAGGTTTAAAAAAACCATCTACCTATAAAATATCAGTTGTTATTGCACTATTCGTACGGTATTTACGACGTATGTCCTATTCCTAGTGTTTTACTACTTGACTCTAAACATCAGTTTCCGAAGGTCGCAACGGATTATCGACGAACAAGAATTAACTGGTTAATATTTCTTTTCGTCAAGTTGGACCGAAGAAACCTCCAAAGCCGATTGTTACCGACAGAATCGTAATATTTAATTTGACAGAAAACGATTAGGTAAGCTGCTATTGCATAACACGATGAGCTCTTCGGAAAAATCGAATAAGCCAATACCACTCCAACTACGGCTTCTCTCACTAAGACTTTTTTCGGCGAAAAGTTTCGGGTACAGTTTCAGAT
This sequence comes from Apolygus lucorum, assembly GCA_009739505.2. NCBI lineage: Eukaryota > Metazoa > Arthropoda > Insecta > Hemiptera > Miridae > Apolygus > Apolygus lucorum. Next base: position 36,231,047 of record CM019177.2, read on the forward strand.
TACAGTATTAAACTTGATTAATTTAATATTTCTATAATTTTTCACGCAATGCTTATTGATATCTCGCACACATGGCGCCCCCAGAATACCAGGGATTTTCAAGTACATCAAGTACATTTTTTTTAGATACAACGAACCTCAACTGAATACCAAAATGGAGTCGGAATGGGTTTTTGCATATTATGCATTTGAGTAGGTAATTGGGTACCCACTATGGAACTTATTGGGAGTAGGTACTGAAGAAGATGGAAAAGTCAACCTATATAATTCTCCTACGTTTTGGGGTTGAAGAAAAAGTGGAGGTTGAACGTGAAATTGAAGTAGGTGTAGTAATACTGTTGAACAAACTACGATGTTATTTTGATAACCCAGTAAAACTTTGTAAAAAAAAAAAAAAACCTAAAGTATGCCAAATGTAAGTAAAGTACGAGTCATTTCAACATTGTTTTTCTGAATCATGATTTCCCTGAGTCATAAAAGTCTTCATGCCGCCTAACATACAGGTTGTAGGTTAATACATAAATGTGAAAGTACGAAAAATAAGTAGTTTCGTTAAAAGTGCATGCAAATCAAATTGTATTTTATGAATGAAAGAAACAACAAAAAACAAGTTTTTGCAAGAGGTACACAAATTCCATTATTTAGTCAAGATATCTTCAAAATGTATCATGTAAACCCATTTAAAAGACCAATCAAATTCAATTTTGACCTCTCATTTTAGTTTTCAGAACCTAAACAATTTAGGTTTAGGTTCAAAGAAAGTTTAGAATAAACAGTGGATTAACATCTACTTTCAACTGTCAGCAAATTCAATTAAATCGTAACTCAATGTAAGAATATAAAATATTTCAAACTGGAACAAGAAAGCTAGAGTTTATCGGGAAAATTGAAGATCAGCATTTATGAGTCAACGTACTCGTACTTCAAGGTTGTACACAACTTACGGGTGTTCAACTCAGCGAGCTCAAAATTTCCAGACAAACATTCTCCTAATTAAATTCAGAATTTTACGTTTGTTGGGTAAAATGTTTAGTAAGAAGAGGAAATGCAATACATTATCTAAATGTATTCAAAATTTGACGTTTTGCATACCAAATAGTTAATTTTCTAATCGAATCCCACTTTTTCTAAATCCACAAAAAATGAGGAAAGTTGCTGGGAAATTGAAAACTTCGAGATGCGGTTTTGGGTCCAAAAATGGTAGCTGATGAGATGGGACCCTGGAAGTACCTTTACTATTTTTGGAGGAAGTGGTCCAAAATACGATTTTGGACGGACCTTCCCACCCTCGTGGTGGGAAACCTCCAAATTGACAAAGAATGATAAGTTTTTTCTCATAATTTGACATTTTTCCAACCTAATTTAACATTTTTTGAAACTACAAAGAAACAGAAAGAATAATGAATGATTGAGAAAATTTAATAACTACCAGAGCGAAAGATGGAGCAAACTGGTTGAAAAGTAGCCTTTTGGATTTGATATGTTTCTTCATTTAGGTTCGTTTAAAGTCTCTCTAACGAAAAACCTTCAATTTTGCTAGATTTTCTCAAACAATTCATCATTTTGGTAACCAAAAGTGATCGAAACCAAGAAGTCTGTTTGCACCAGTTTACCCACCCCAACGTGATCCCATTTCATAATTTTCAACTCATAATTTCTCAGGCTTCTTTGAGAGTAGAATGTTGAATTTCATAGAAAAAATGTTGAATTTTATTGGGAAGATCTTAATTTTATTTACACAAGTATAAATAGTTGAGGTGTAAACTAAGTCTATTCAGAAGGGCTCTCGATGGGAAGAAGGACTCAGAGGTGGAAGAGGGCTCGGAAAACAACCAGGTATTCGGAGGGCGTGCCGGGAGGCGCTGACGTTAGCGAAGCGTGCCGGGAGGAGGCGTCAGCCCGCGGGAGATTCCCGAGAGTGTCAGCTCTTTCCCCGTCAGCCATCCCGGAAAATGAGGGAAAATCGCGAGGGGGGGGGGGGTTCAGACCGGGAGCAGACTTGGTGAAAAGGAATCAATAGGTATGTGGGGAGGCGGTGCCCCCCTCGAGCGCCGTCGCAGGCCTAGGCCAACTTTCCAATCGATAGAATTTGGGCCGGAATGTTCGAAGGGACACCACGAGTGACGTTGACGAGGTAATAATCACCAAAGGAGAGAATAAAGCGTTAACCGGCTTGTAACAAAAAACGAGACACATTTCAACTCAAGATTACATCATCTTTTTTCGATAGATTTTTCAGAAGGAAAACCGAGGGATGTTTAGATGTGGAGAGATTCGATTAAGGAAAGACGAATTTTCCAAAGGAAAAATGCAAGGATTAAATTGATACTGATAATTGATAGCGAAGCTCACCTGTGTTAGCTTGAGGTCTGCCGAAGCACTGAGCCGGGCGGCGAGGGACAAGGGTTGAAGTAGAGGGAGACCTCGGATGCACCGCGCATGCGCCGGGCCACGTTTTCAAACCATCCCCTCGGGTTTCAAGGTCGCGCACGTAGCCGGCGATCATCTGCCAAAAATCCCCTCCCGTCCCCCGCGGGACCCTCTATGGTCCTCTGCGCCCCCCGCGGCCGCTCTATGGCCCCTCTGAATGAGCCTCATGTCCCGCTAGTGATTTCTCTTCTCGCGTTCACTCATGCTGTTAGGATCGGTACTGATAACATTGATTTCCCAGACGTTTCATCCAGTGCAGTGACATCTTTCTTTCAGTTTTGTGTTGAATGTGATGGTGTCAGAAATATCATTAACACTAATTCGACCATGGTGTCACTAGTGTCACCGAAAACATCTCAGGAACTCCACAGATATCCTGAAGTGTCACCGGAGTAACCAAAATTAAATTGAAATTTTGAATTTTCGAATTGGCAGAAGAATTTTTTGTCTTGAAAAATAATTTCTAAGGAAATCGTTGAAAATTTTTTTTGTCATATCATCGTTATTTGACCCCCCTAATAACTTACAAAAAATGTGTCAACAAATTCAGCTCAGTCCATTCGTTTTTAAGTTGCAATTTAAATCTAGTGAATTGGTGACACCTTGGGAAAGCTGTGGAATTTCCAAGATGTATTCGGTGACACTAGTGACACCATTGTCCAATCAGGGTTAAATTGACAAGAATTACGTAATTTTTGCTTCATTTAATATTTATGCTGCAGGTTGAACAAATTTGGTTCCTTCGAAATTCAAATCTTTCCTCACTTTTTGGGTTTCAGAGGTTTTTGAATAATTTTGGTTCCATGTCTCGAAATCATCATTCGATTTTGATTAAATTTTCAAAGATGACAAGACCGTACCCTGTGAATATATCGGACAAATATACCACTCTCAAACGTCATTCTACTCAATCAATTACTTACAATCAAACGGCTTGATTTTACTCAAATATGGAGGAAAGTTTGTAGCTAGGCCCTACAAGAATGCTCATTGATTTCAACTTCCCATCAAGAGGACCCGATACATGTGAAAAATGTTCGTAGAACTCTTTGAAGATATTAACAAAATTGAAATATTAGGTAACTATTGAAGAGAGAAGTCAGCCTTGTGGCACATACTAAGGGCACATGAGGAGTTTTCCATCAAACGGGCTTATGTCGATACCTTAAAGCACAAAGGCGCTATGTCCAAAAACGGAGTTTTGAGAAAAACGCAAAAGAAGTAATCACCAGTGCACAACTCCCAAAATAATGGCTTATTACACCAATCTCTTTAATTTGTTCAAGAAATTTTCGAGCTGTAATCGTCAAGAAGGTCAATATTAGTTTTCTCAAATATGTGTTTTTCTGAAGTTGAAAAAAAAAAAATTAAAATGTGGAAGATGGATGGACGTAGCCCCTTTGTGCTTTAAGGTATCGATATCCACTTGGAATTTTTTGTGGGAAATTGAGAAAAACTACTATAAGAAGGAGATATAAGCCGTTTTGTCAGGTTGTTTTAGCATGATTTTAAAGCGGGATACAAACAGATTCGGAAGGAATAAAACTCGATACAAGCGATAGGCCTCATCTCAAAAATTCAAAATCCGTAAAAAACAAAAATTGTAAAAAATGGATATAAGCCCGTTTGAAAGTAAACTCTTCACACATCCCTTGGTTAAAAATTTGAAGAACAAAAACCTCAAAATATACTTTCCTCGTCACCCTAAACTCGTAGAGTGCCTATACGTAATACATATAGGTAAAAGGTAAATAATAGGTAGAAGGTAAAACCAACCAACTGCATAATAGGTAATAGGTAGAAGGTAAAACCGACCAACTGCATTCTGACAATTTTTCAGGAGGGCCTCGCGGAGTTTTGGACTGTCATGTTGGACTGTTTTGCGTTCTAGGTTGAACCTTTCAACTCGATTGGACCGATAAAACCTAGATTGGTTCATGATTCATTGATTCATCTTGAAATATTGTTTTCTTCATTGGTTAAGTTAGGTTAATTTCCGACCAGAGTACATACCTTACCTTTTACCATCTCAATCACTTGGTCAGTTTTACCTTCTAGCCGACGGTATATAGTTTTTTTCCCCGATATTCAGTGTGCCATACCACCATACTCCATGCACAGGTTATGTTTACAAGATGTTAGTCCACATTCGTGTTCCACTCGTCTCCACGAACTCACGGAGTTCCCACTCGGCTATTGCATTTGCGGGTACAACGAATAAACGCAGATTTTCAATGTTTGAAATTGCACTTATATCAGAAATTTTGAGGTGAATCCGAATATACCGTATTGCTATGACTATGATATCCACAAACTACCCTAAAAACACGGTTATGGCCGTTTTTGGCACATTTTTTTTTGGAATTTGAATCTTTTAGGGAAACTAGAAATTCCTGGCTAACGAACTCGTCTTTTCGTTTTTTTATTAAGAACATTTTGGCAAAAAAATTCCAATTTTCGCGAAACGATTACTAGGCACTCGAGTTATCCGGAGTCACACGTAAATATAATATAATATCGTTAAAGTATATAGGTATATAAATACATAAATATGATTTTTTCGAGATACTTCAGGAATTGCTTTGAAATGTTCCAAAATGGATATCAGTAAAAAAAAAAGATTTTTTAAAAAACTCCATACCAAACATTTTTAGTCGATTGCAATTTATTGCTTAAATTTTGTTTAAAATTCGCTAGAAGTGAAAGTTCGCTAGAAAGTGATCAACATGATCACGAACAACTTCACATTCGTGTTGATGTTAATCGTCATATCGTATCTGCAACATGATCGTAAAAATCATACCTCTTGATGGAGAATCAGTATTACTGCTCAATAATAAGCATTTTTACCAAACACCAATTATGGAACAAAAGGTTTTGCAAATAAGTTGCAGAATCGATCCCTGAAAATGCCGAACAACCTGTATTGTGATGATTTTTTAGACCAACCATGTAAATATGACACAACTGTACCATGTAATGTGAAGAATAAATTTTTTTTTTGAATTTGTGTTAGACTGGCTTTCTTTACATGTTTACCAGTTCGCGCTCAATATTCGTTGGACATCGTAATTTATTGCTGTAATTTCGTGCAATTTTCTCGTGACATTGAAAGCGATATAATTTTGTTTGAAGAGGTTCGCGAATTCGGCCCACCTCTTATCCGTCACGTAAACTGCTTTCCAATCGCAACGGACGATGCACCCTCTCCACGCAATTCTAAAAAAAAGGCGTTTTAAAAGATTTGGGATGCACTTGAAAGATATTGTCTGAGAGGGCTCTTCAAAATGACTTACGTAACTTCAAGGAAAATTCAATTGCAGCAGGAAAACCCGAATTTTCGACACCTGTACGTACAATAATTATTTCGTATGCGAAAAATACGAAAATGAGAAAATAATTACGAAATCAAATGAACTTACCTTGTGAAGTTCGATTGTAATTATGATAGTGTCCAGCCCTCATATCACAGAATACATGGTAGGTTTGTCGGGGACGAACTAGCCGCGTTAATTTTAAAGATTAGGGTTCCTAAAATTATTCAAGAGTTTTAGGAAACAAAATCGGAGCAAAAGTCGTTGGAGGGGAGGGATAACTCCCTGATCCTCGTCAACTCATAGGAGCGCTCTATCGGCGGAAGAGCGAATCTTCAGTTTCTTTAAAGACCTTGTGTTACATTGTAAATCGTAGTTTATATCCTTGGGTAGGGATGGGTGGGTGTGTGATATGAGGGCTGGACACTATCATAATTACAATCGAACTTCACAAGGTAAGTTCATTTGATTTCGTAATTATGATACGTGTCCAGCCCTCATATCACAGAATACATGGTAGATGTTTAAAGATAACAAATAAACTCGATTTCCAAAGCAGTAATAACTTCCAACAATAAAGGAAGTGATTGAATAATAAAGAGGTATACGGTACCAATTATTTATCTTGCATGTTCCAACAACTAAGGATTTGACAAATGCCGAACGAGCATGACATGTATTTTAATGCATTAAGAAACAGGTACATTGTGATTGTAAAATGTGAACATTTAAGAATATTATATAATTGATAGACGGCTTCTTTCGGGTATTTATGGAGCAATACAAATCTAATTGTGATTCTCCAGAACGGCCTCAACAAAGCTTGCTGGACCCATGAGCGGTCTATCATAATATTTAGCAAAAGTATCGGTGGACCCACTCCAGCCGGCTGTCTTCAGTATAACGTCTATAGACATGCCATTTCTCTTTGCTGCAGAGGTAGAAGCGTGTCTGACTGAGTGAGGTTTGAACACGGAGCAGTCAACACCTGCGGCAAGCAGGATATCTTTTATCCAACGACCAAGCGTGGCTTTAGATGCTGCTTTGTGAGGCTTGCAGTGTGTGAGAAAGAAAGCGTCGCAGTTATGTGGACGAAGTTCACTTGTCATGGAGAGGTATTTCCGCATTAAAGTGGGAATACAAAACTCGGGATTCAAACTTGACTTGAATTTGAGGAACGGTTGCAAACCATTTGGCCTAGAGGTTTTTATATGATCAGAAATAATTATCTGTACCTCTGTCTCCGTGAAGCGTATATTCGAACATTTCACTAGGTGGAGGGTTTGAAGACGTTGCCCAGAGGCCAGAGCCATTAGCATAATAAGCTTTTTGGAAGTGAATTTTAAATCCTGAACGGAGACAGTTGAGAGATAATCTAGGACTTGTTTAGGATCCCAAGTAAACTCGTATCTAGGCTTGGAAGGTCTAGTTTTGAAAATTCCTCTTAGGAATCGTTTTATGGCATTATCTTCCCCAAGTCTGTGAATTGAAATGAGTGAAATTGCTGCTCTATGAGAATTGAAAGTACTGTAAGAATGATTATTTGTGTCAAGTATGTTTTGAAAGAAACCTATAACTACTTGTGGTCCTGCACTGAAAGGACAAAAGTTATTTGTTGAGCAATACTCCCACCAGAGCTTTAGCGATGAATTGTACTGGCAAATTGATGCCGAAGAAAGGGACTTTAACATAGTTTTCGTAGCTACTTCGGGGATTCCCTTCCTGATGAACGACTCCCGGATAACCTCCCCGCCACCAGGATAAGGTCTGCTGCTAGAGGATGTGGCAATTGGCTCCTGTAAGGAGAACGTAATAAATTAATGGCTGGTCCAAAGTACAAGGGTTTTCCTATAAGCAGGTTTTTGAAAAGTGGGTACCATGGTTGACCTTTCCATAAGGGTACAACGACCACACCCGAGGCTTCATCATTCACTACTTTTTGTAGAACTCGAAGGACCATAGAAAAAGGAGGAAACGCATAAAATTCGAGGTGTTTCCAATCTACCGTGAATGCATCTACTTTCCAAGCCATAGGGTCTCTATACCAGGATATAAAACGAGGACATTTCTTGTTCTTATTCGTAGCAAATAAATCAATATCTGGAGTCCCAAATGTTTGAACTATACTTTGAAAATATTCATCAGCTAATTCCCATTCAGTTTCAGGTGGCAATATTCGTGAGGCTGCATCAGCTTCTTTGTTATCTAGAGTATTAATATATGATACATGGATCCACAGTTTCCGTTTCTCGCACCATTGCCATATCAACCTAGTGGCTGAATTCAAATGAGGATACTGAACACTGCCCATCTTATTAACACATGCCACTGCTGTGGTATTATCAGATCTCACGAGAATATTACATTCTCTCAAGTCACTGGCTAATGCTTTCAAACCTAGGTAAATAGCATAAATTTCGAGAAAATTTATATGTTGGAGCCTGAAAGAATTATCCCACCAACCGTGGGCTTGTTTGTGGGTCTGTACACAGTATATGCCCCAACCTGTGAGAGATGAATCAGCTCGGAATTCAAGAGAAAAAGAGTCTGTTTTCAGGGGACTGACAGCTATGGGAATGTTCTTAACCCACCAATTTAAATCACTGAAAAACTTCAATGGGTATTTTCATTATCGCGTTATAATTATCATGATTTTTGGAGAGCTCAATAAACTTTACACGCTCTAAATATTTTGTGTAAAGCCATCCATATCTAACAGCAGGGCAAGCTGCAGTCAGCAAACCCAAAACTTGCGCCAAAAACCGAATCTTACAATTTGTTTTAGACATAAACATTTGCAGAATGGACAATATTCTTTGTACTTTCTCCAGAGGCAAGCTCAAAGTCATTGACTCAGTATCAAAAATGAAGCCCAAAAACTTGAATCTCTTAGAGGGATTAACCACACTTTTTTCCCAATTTATAACAAAACCCAATTTTTCGAAAAGCTGTATTCCTTTCTTAACACTGTTGAAACACTCTTCGTATGTCGAGCCTAGAAATAAACAATCGTCTAGATAATAAATCACATTGACACCTTGTGTTCGCAACGTTTGGACCACAGGCTTCATAATCTTTGTAAAGCAATAAGGTCCGCAAGATAATCCGTTAGGTAAGCACTGAAACTCATAGAGCTGCCCATTGAAATGGAAACGGAGATATCTCCGATCTGAAGACCGTATGCTGACTAAAAAATATGCATTTTTTAGATCCAGAGTGCAGGCATAGAATTGACTCTGAACAAGCCTAGACGCAGTACGGGCATCCTCCATTTTGAAATGGGGTGCTTCAATGAATTTATTAAACTCCTTAAGGTTTAAGATGAATCGTTTTCCTCCTCCCGCCTTATTTGCTAAGAATATGGGTGAAACAAATTGTTGTGGCAAGGGATCACATTTTTTTATGGCTCCGATACAGAGCAAATCAGCGATTTCCTGCTCCATAGCCAACATTTCTAGAACGGAAAGATTCTTGGAAATGGGTCTGAACGACTGAATAGGGTCTTGGACTATTGGGAGGGGGTAGCCGCATACCCATTCCAAAATTACAGGATTGGTGGTCAATGTGGCCCACTCATCGTAAAACCTGGATAATCTACCAGCATATTTCGTACACACCTGGTCAGTTAACTGTTCCTCCTCGTTGAGTTCCATTTCGTGTCCTTCTCCAAGACTTGCCCTTTCCATGACGACACCTCCTTGGGATGGCGCGTCGGGCGACGATAGTTTAACGGCGCCGGCATGGTACTGGACTTGTATGAGCTCCCCCCCTCTTTCTTGTTGCTGTGGAACACCCTTGAGGCTACAGACCTCATAGGTTGAGTAGAGCCACCAGTACTGGTACTGGGGACGGCGGGTTTCAATTCTTTGGCCAAATTTTCCACAGTTTTCACTGTTCTCAAATCATCCATGAGCGAGTTACTGAAGAGAAATTCAGATGGGGGAGTTTTATCAACAAGATCCCGAATGGACTGTTTTAATTTAGGGGAAATCTGGTTCCTGCGTACAACACTCATACGATGGAAGGCACAAGAAATCAAGCGTGCCGAATCAATCAAAGGTGTCAAGATATTTTGTTTATCTGAAATTGGAAGTTTCAATTCCCCAAATACGTAATTAAGGGATTTTCCCAAAGCACAAAGACCTTTACCGATAATATTTTGAGTAGGTATCAGAATAAGAAGAATCTTTATTCAAATCATATCTTGTCAAAATTTTTTGTATCTCTAGGTTTAATTTAGGTGGAGCTAGATTTGAAAGATTAGTTGGAATTTCGTAGGACTCTAGTAAAGATTTTAATACATCCTTCTTCAAGCCATTCTGTAAAATAAATTTCCAACGAGGAACGATTTCTTTGTGCAATGCAAAACTATTGGCTGGTTCCGTTTCATCTGGGTTAAAACCTAAAATACTGAGAATTTCGTCGGGTAAATTATCATTATCCTCATGCACTACCTCGGTTTGGTCAGAATTAATAATATTAGTAGCCATATCTTCTTCTTCTGGGAAAGAAACATCGTTGTTTATGAGCAGGACATTATCTGGGTCAATCGTGTTTACATTAGGATCAGCTGTTGAGGGGGGGAGATGCTCGTGACTTCCCAAAACTGCACGAACTGGGTTAGCATCTTTTGGTTTTTCGCAGACCGATGGTCTGGTACACCCAGAACTCGATCCCGAAATCATTTCGTTTCCCAATTTTGATGCACTCAAAATCGGGGTTTTCTTCATCACAGATACACTCTGTGGTTCCTCTGGCATTTCTGATGCACTCAGAAGCCGATGGTTCGAACGAGATCGAGAACCACTCGAGTAAGAACGGCGACTCGAACGCGAAAAACCCGGGCTGCGGGGCGAACGATGGCGTTTACTGCCTTCGTACGATTTGCCCGGACGACTGGTAGATCGCCTGCGCCGTCGTTTACGTAGCTTCCTTTCCAGCTTTTCCATCCTTCTCACAAGTTCGTGCCGTGAGAGGCGGGATTCGACAGATGTAAGAGAATCGGCCGAAGTGGAACGGGAGCGGGAGCGTCGTTTCTTTCCCATTTTCAAATCGTCGCCTTAGAAGCAGCATGACACAACTAATTTAACCTCAGTTTCCAGGACGCACGAAAAACTGTTTATTCTTCTTCTTTTTATACTTACATGATTTTTGGCGTGAGTTAGTTACCCTAAATTCACCTTTTCTTTGTATGGATCGTCTAAAATTGCTGGAAAATGGATTGCCGGCAAAAAGCATGAGTTGTGTCATGCTGCCCTGATATTCAGCTGAGATGTGTCAAGCTGAAATGGATGGGGGAACACAAATACGTTCTTCATTGAGCATGCGTTTATTATATTTTATTAATTTGTACGTTACCATATCACATTATTTTATCACATTGAAAATTACATAGGTAGGTACTTAATTTTTCATAAACTCAACTTTTTAATGACCAGAACAATAGAAAAACCATTATCAATATTAAAATAACGCCAAAGCAATACTTAGTTGTGTTGGTTTTCATTACTTTAAAAATAATAATGCAAAACGATCGAAAATGACGAGTAGGTACTGATGGAGTAGTTTGTCGTAAAAGTTCCAAGATTCTTTTGGCAGACAAGGTTTCAGAGATTGGAGATCATCCCATTTGTCTTTGGGGATGGCAAGAGGACCATTATGGAGTTGTGGGTAAACGTCAACTTGGCTGGCTCGTGGTCTGCGTGGTAGATCCTGGAAACCGTCGTCAAATTTGAGTTTGTACCTGATTATTCCCGCAGGATCATACTGCAGCCATCTGATGTCAGTTACGACTGGGTCGTGTGGCTTGTTTCCAGGTCGTATGGACGTATATCTCAAATTACCTGAGTAATCCACAAAATCAACAAATTAGGTACCTACCGGAATTGCCTCACTGCTTTCTCTTTGAGAGTGACCCCTTCACTGCTCTAAATGCCTTGCACTAGTTCAGATAATTCCATGAGTTCCCCATCAGAAATGTCGTTTTTCTCACCCTCGGACCACATTATTCTCAATCTTCAACATAAAAATCGGTAAAAATTAATGCATGGTACCTACCTAGTTAGGAAAACAACATAAATATATATTGAGCATACTTTTATTGTAGAGCAATAATAATAATTATTAATACTTTGTTTACACTATTAGATCAAGGATATTACATCAAGGAAAACAACGTGGTGTTATCGTTTTCCATTAGGGAACCTACTGTGCAGCTTGGCACAACTAATATTGAAACTGAGAGCAGCATAGCACAACTCAAGAAAGAAACCCACGCTATTTTCAATGGATCATTACTGATCTCTCCCACTTTATTCACCTAAACTATTATGTTTATTGCAAACAGAGGTATTGCTATTTTAGTTGGAGCATGAGTAAAAGAAGAAAACAAAATTAAAACAATGAGAAACTTACCTTTTTTCCGTCTTTGCTTGACAGGTTATCACTTTGTAACGAGAAATTCTGAGTTGTGTCATGCTGCTTGATGAAATCAGATGTGCTGTGCTGACTAAATCGGCGATAGTGGGGGTTCCGAGTGTTCAATCGCTAAAACTAACCCCACCAGTCGATTTGGCGCGTTTTTTTACATTTAAAACGGTTAAAACCTCAAAATCGCCAAAAATGAGATGTGTCATGCTGCTTCTAAGGCGACGAAATATGGCGTACCTATGGAAAAGACCAACCGAGGACGTGTAAAAATACAAGATTAAAGGTGACTTACCCCATTTTCAGGAACTATCCATAGCATTTCCTTACCGCAGGTGTATGACGAGTCACTTAAACACAACAGCAAATCGGAAGGAAAGGGAAAAAAACCGAACTTTTTCCAGATGAAAATGGGAAACACAGACACGGCAGAACGTTCGACAAAAAACTGAAGATTCGCTCTTCCGCCGATAGAGCGCTCCTATGAGTTGACGAGGATCAGGGAGTTATCCCTCCCCTCCAACGACTTTTGCTCCGATTTTGTTTCCTAAAACTCTTGAATAATTTTAGGAACCCTAATCTTTAAAATTAACGCGGCTAGTTCGTCCCCGACAAACCTACCATGTATTCTGTGATATGAGGGCTGGACACGTATCATAATGAAGTTTTTGTGGAGTTTATTGAATGGTCACTGATTTGTAAATCGGTCAGAATAGAATCCAAAAGGTCGTCATCAGATCCTAAATCACAATTGGATAGGACTCCACTATTGTTATCAATACACTAGATAGAACAAACTGTGCTCCTTGCGATCCGTTTTGCTAAATTGAGCTAAAATTTTGAGGGTAGCTTGGGGCTACCCTAACCCTATTGCTCATCGATTTCATTACAATCCCATCAGTTATGTTCCTTGAAAACGAGAGATTTTTTTCCTCCTTTCTCCTTTGGAATTGAGCAAAAAAAATTAAACTTCACTTGAAATTTGATGGCTTACATTTCAAGGTACGTAGAGTCCAAAAATCGGACAAAAAAAATTCCGTCCGTCTGTTTCATGTCACTCAGTTGGGCTTCCTCAAAAACCAAGCGTCAAATTTCGTAATGAAGCATCCGCACCTCTCGGATAGCGCTATTATTCTTGCAGCCGAGTTCTATGCAGACAGGTGATCTATCTACAGTTGTCACACAAAAATTGAGCCATAACGCTGCAAATGATGACACAAAGGTTTATTATTTTCTGTACAGATCACTCGCCTGCAAAGAACACAGGTTTGCCATTGTCACTACCTGCTAACCATAGGTATCGCTTACCTTCTTCACAATCAAGTTTGTGGAAGAAATAAAAGCTACTCAGTTCGAAGAAACAGGGAGTTCAGTTTCCTTCTAAGGACGCAAATCTGAGAACAACTCGAAGAATCACAATCGTGTTTCTGATTTATCGTAAGTCCAACCCTCCAATTCTCGTAGGGAGCGAAAGGTTTGTCCTACAGAGCTCCGGGTGGTCTCAATCGATTCTAAAAATTCAATACTATTTCAAATTGGTGAAAAAACAATACCTTTATTTCGGGAGTTTTCGAGCTAGGGTTCTTTCGAAAATTTCAACCCTCATTTTTCACTCCTTAGAAGTGACTGATTCAACCAAAATCTTCGCGGCACAACTAGACTCCAAATACCGCGGACGGCGGAATTTTTATTCGATTTTTGGATTCTACGTGCCTTGAAACGTAAACCAACAAATTTTGAGGGGGGGGGGGGGGGGAGGTTACATTTTTCTTTCTTGATCCATTCCAAAGGTTCATTACTGAAAATAATAAATAATAAATAAAGTTCATTATATCACTGCTATAGGTACATACTCGTAAATTACATGTTTAAATTCATCCTGGGTTCTAAATTTATCTAGCTTGGCCAAAAACAGTAGTTTCTTGACTGTTTTTGGTTTTTATAAATAACTGAGCTTCCGAAAACCTTACCAGTTTGGATTGTTGATTTGGCAAAAAAAGTTGAGTCAGTGCCTATTTTTTCAAAATACACTATAAGTCGACCTCTTCCCTACAGTTTTACGAAAAAGAATTTTCAGATAAGTACAAATAATTGGTGATCAAAATCAAAGTAGTGCAGAGAAAATATTCTTGAAATGGATGCACGTAAATGTGTTAATTTTGTCTGTAGTTGAAACTTGAAGATTATATCACCCTGATTGAAAGATCCAAGGATTTTCATAGATGGAAATCCTGTATTTTTCTGAGGGTGGAAAAGTTTTTAAGCCCAGGTTGTGTTAACTTGATCATGAAAGGAATTGTTTCCCACTTATTTAAGGTTCATCTTGGACTTCTGGATCAATTGGAACGTTGTCAAACAGATGCCTCGACTGGTGATAAGGTGAAAGTGGTCTCTTAAAAGGAATTCAATGAACAGAAGGCTCATAACCGTGCTGGCAGTAAAACCTCCACAAGAACGGTTCTAGGCTATTTAGACAAGACCTTGGCCGTGGCTGAGTGTCGGTAGCATTGGGTGAACGCACCTAGCTGAGGCTGCCAATCATATTTCCGTACAGTTTGGCTCTTTGACCACAACTTTCCGAGAAAAATAATGTCTTATATACGATACAATACACAGATGAGCTGACCTACGGCTGGTATACAGTTTTCTTGGCTCAAGATTTAAATAAACGGTTGGGAGGATTTTTAAATCGTCCTGTAGGTACCACGAAAGAAAGAGGAAGAGTGTGCGATTCGCAAGTAACTGAAAGTTCGTAATTGGGACGATTTTACGTTAGCGCATGCCATTCGGACAGCATCTATAGAGCACATCTCATACATCCTTGAAAATCCGAATGTTTTGCAGATTCCAAACTGTTTGACTTGGTATTTCCTAGGAAGGTATAATGTTATCCCAATACACACTTGCAGGATTCGTCAAGATTCATTGCGTGAAAGGAACAAAGGGATTCGCTAGTCTGAATTTCAGGAGAACGTTTTCAAATTTGGTGATGTCTTGCACCAGCTTGTACGGATGAACCTGTCATCAAGCGAACTTTCTTGACAAATTTTCTTCATAATATATATTATGGCCCGTGGGAGCTCACTTTGAGAAGCAAGATGCAACAATCCCATAAAAATCATTCTGCATAATAAGTTTAATTAAATAGGTAGTCTATTGTCTTCCATATGGCTAACTGAACAGAAGTAAAGCAATTTTCCCATTAAAAGATACAGACATTCAAAAGTTGTGAAAATTGCGCTCAGTTGGGTGATCCTGACAACGATCTGATGTACCCATTGTAACCTGTACCCATTCCTACACAGCATACAGCATTCTCCTTCTCATCATTCTCTACAAATAGAAATTGGTAAATTTCAAATGAGTTGTCCAGAGGTAAACGGTTTTTAAAAAAAGCCTGCCAAGTGGGTGTGGCACATAGCTTCCTCGTATCCATAACCCGATTGTATAGATGATCCGATGCATAGTAGTTGATCTCAAAACATCAGTCTCTAAATACCTTGCACTACCCTCATAGGGGACCATCTACACGTCAACCGGCACAATCTTTGAATATTGTTGGAAAATATAGAAGTTTTGGCTGTGGCAAGGATTTCACGTTTGCGCATGCGCAGCGGCTACTATCAGTCCGGGGGTAATGATTTTCATAGGGGCCCATCTACTCACCAACCCGCACAATCCCTGATAATTTCATCGAAATCGGATGAGAATTGTAGAAGTTACGGCTGTGGCAAGGATTTCCTGACAGACACACAGGTAGACTTCAAGAAGTTTTGAAATGCAAAAGGCGAGAGGAAATTTTGATTTTGGAGAACTTTTTTTCCAACCTTGAAAAGTGAAAATAAAGCTTTCGCTACCTTGGTAAACTCGGAATCAAAATAAATGTACCTAGAGGAGAAATGAATGGGTGCAGACATTTCCATCAAAATCAGCGCAGCCGTCCAAAAGTGGTCTACAAATAGTTATACTGTGTAAATGTGTCTAATCTTTTGATAATCGGTTTAGTCGTTTGGCAGTAATTGGTTCAGGAAGACATTCGGATAAATAAACGAACATTTCCCAGGCAACGCTTTGGTGAAATTGATCCTAACGTCGGGATGATCCCCATTGACGGGGGTAATACCCATGGCAGTAGTTTGAAATTTAGTACAGTTGCGCATTTCGCGTTATAGTTTAAGATTGCATTTCCCTTTCGATGGACAAACTGTACGAAAAGTTTCGAATTTGAATCGGTTCAGGAGAGACTAAGATGATTAGGATATAAATATTAGCACCTATCTATAAATCATTTATTTGGTTTTGTACTTAATAACATTATCTAATACTATAAATATGATCTTAAGGTCCAAAAAAGGTGAGGGGTCAACAACTACAGCATAATATGCCAAAATACAAACGACAACTGCATAAGTAAAATATAGGCTACATATCTATTTATTCTTGATATTAACTTCATAATTACTACGGTAATATATGATAACCTACTAACGCAAAGTATTATACTAGAAGATATCAATTATTAGTATTATCATTATTGTATTTGTTAATTTATAAATTGTTGTACGTACCTGTTATTATATTATAAGAGGATTGGCCTACATATCCTCGCCCTCAAACCCAAATGATCAACAATCGCCATAAAACCACAATGATACCTTTAGATTAGGAGGATTTTTATCTCTCCAAATCTTTAATGCGCCACAAGTGCGAAGCCATGGTTTAGTCCGTTTCTAGAACATCGCAAACGTGACTGCCAAAATAAAAAGGTATCTAACAAAATGATCCCGTAACTCCAAGTTGTGTGATGTTCGCGTTTCCCCACATTCTGAACAGGCTCTGTTCAGATGTTCAGAACGGAGTTGATTCTTTGCCCACTTTAAAGAAGACGTATACTATGTGGAGCGAACATTTGGCTCACCCTCACAATTCACCTTCACGGCTCCCCGAATCTGAAAGCGTTATCTGTCCTGTTAGCAAACTACGTCCTGTACGCTTGTTACTCAACGAATACGATGAAATTTTCTTATACACGAGAGTTGGAAGAGTTCAACACGAGAGTTTGTAACGAACATGATTTTTGGCAAACTCCTCATGTTATGTAAGAAATGTAGGGATGACCAGAAAAATTGAAGAAAATATCAATCCGAGTGACTTGGTGTTCCGAAAATGATGTTCAAAGAGTAACGATTGGATATCCTGCTGTAAGTGGAGTAGTTTTGTCACTAAAAATTACTTAAGAACACAGTCCAACCCTTAAGTCGTCATGGGGAGCGAACAGTTTGTCCTACAGAGCTCTGAGTGGTCTCATTCGATTCTAAAAATCTAATTTAATTTTAAATTGGCGAAAAAAACTATTCCTTTAAATTGAAAGTTTTTGAGCTAGGGCGTTTTGATAATTACAATCTATTTTTTTCACCCAAGTGACTGACGATAACCGAAGGCTTCGGGCACAACTAGACTCAAATAGAACACATTTACCAAATTACATAATTTTCAAAATTTTTTATTCGATTTTGGTTTTTACGTATATCTTGAAACGTAAACCATCAAAATTTGAGGCGAGGTTAAAAAAAGTTTCTTGCTCGATTCCAAAGGTTGAGTATTGAAAATAATGAACCAAAAACCCTTGGTTATCTGCGTGCATAATGTTTATGTGCGCTTGCGTTCCCATGACTGGATCCACCAGTCGATTAGCTGATGTTTGAAGTCCCAACCGTTGGTTATTGAATGCTAATTTGACACTTCTGAGTTTACAAGATCGTTACCTATAATGTCTCAAAGCGAGATATCCATCAATGCTCTATTTACTATACTTACTATATACTTAATTTACTATGCATCATAGCTACTGTACAATAACGCTCCCCTATAAATTTCTTTGCAAGCCATTTTTATATCAACAGTGTTACCGTCAACTTCGTGAATTACTGACATTTCTAAATTAATGATACTGTTTTTCCTTCGGTTGTATAATTCCTTCTCGTGGGAAACATCATTCTTAAACATACTGACTCAGAAGTTGTGCCTTGCAAGATTGAGAACGCATAAACAGCTCTATTGTTCACCAACCTTCAAAATGTCACGTTGCATTGAGCAAAGAGACATACTCAGTCACACATATTTTGGTTTATTATTTTCAATAGTAAACCTTTGGAATCGCCCAAGAACAAAAAAGTTTAACCCCCTCAAAATTCCTTGGTTTTTGTTTCAAGGTACGTAGAATCCGGAAATCGAATAACGTACGCGGCACTTTCCTTAGCAACCATGGACCGATTTGGTTGAAATTTGTTATATGGGCTCCATGGGCTTCGGTTGATGTCAGTCACTTCTAAGGGGTGGAAATTAAATTTTCAATAGTGCCCTAGCTCGAAAAATTTCGAAATAAAGGTATTGTTTTTCCAACAATTTCAAATAGTTAAATTTTTGAAATTTGTAGAGACCACTCGGAGTTCTTTAGGACATACCGTTCGCTCCTTATGAAAACTGTGAGAGGGTCGGACTTACGGTAAATCAGAAACACGAGGGTGAATCACCAAAGAGGCCTAATCTCCGTTGAAATTTTAGCTGACCAAAAATGTGATTGCTGATCGTTTCGTCGAGTTGTACTCAGTTTTGCGCCCTTAGCAACCAGTAATCAATTTTCCTAATAATTGAAGCAACCTCAACTCCCGGTTTCTTCGAACTGAGTATGAAGCGTTTATTTCTTCCAAATAAACTTGATCGAGCAGTAGGTAGGTAGTACGTGTATGATTGGTAGGTGGTGCAAGGGTAAAGCCGTGTTCTTTACAGATGAGTGTTTTGTTTGTGAATACTACGTACTTTGTTTGTCAATTTTTACTCCCTTCAACTTACCAAAAAGGCGAAAAAAGAAACTATTGTGAACGACTGAAAATCAAACACCTCTTTTCGGGGGTCCGGTGTGGCTACGGGCGTCGTTGTTTGGCGGTGGAATTTGGACCGACTTCTGCGGGGGTCGTGGGTTCAAGGCTCATTGCCGGCAGTGTGCGTTTTTCGGCGGCCGGGGCTCTCATCGCCTCCCTCGTCAAAACCCATAGTGGTGAGGCGAATGGCAGCCGGACGAAAATCAAACCTTAAATGGTTGTTCACTTCATGCTTTTTTACTCAAACACCTCTTTATAAAAGGTATTATCAAATTTCTTAACGTTTTAAACACAATAATTGTGTGTGACCGTGTACGAGTATGTACAGTTTGTATACCAACAAAAATTAAGAAAATTCCAATTTCGAGGTTTGTTTCCAATTCATGAAAAAAAAAAAAAAAAAATCGAATTCATCTTAAAAAAATTTGTTTTTCTAAAATTTCTATTACCTACTCGATAACTAGAGATGGAATTTGACTTATTTTGATTATTCAGTTCTGAATATTCATAGAAATCTGTTTTGATGGGGTTTGAGCTGTATCCAACAATTTAACCAATTTAATTGCACATATTTTTGCATTTTTGGAAGCAAAATGCGTATTTTCAAGGTTTATGAATATGTTTTAAAATTTTTTGATGATTTTAAAATTTATTTATCTCAAATATTCGGATAGATTTAAGGAAAAAAAATCTCCGGGAAATTGCTGCAATAACATCGCTATTCGAGATTTGAGAGCGCCATCATTCCGGAATTTGGTTCTTGGTTGCTAAGGATGAAGAACTGAATACCATACGAAACTTTACTCAAATAAGCAAACATTTTGATCAGCTGAAATTCGAACGGAGATGAAGTCTATCTCAGTGAATAATCTCTTGCGATCTACTCTCGTGATTCCGATTTATTCCAGGTCCAACCCCTGGTCCGAATATTGGCCTTAAAAACATACAAATGAATGCATAAACGCGCTCGAATTTTAGCATATCGATCACGTCTTAAAATGGGACTTATGTTACTAAAATAAAAACACCAATTAATTGCTGCTAATCAAAATTTGATTAATTTATGATTAATGAATTATGATGATTTATGATTATGATGAATTAATTTGATTAAAAATGATTTAATCACCATAGCATAAAACCTAAGACAACTTGGAAGTAAGTAGTTTCCTGTAACACGCATAAGAATCTCCTTTGTTTTCATCAGTTTGTTTCACTTGAATTAATGTTTTGAAGAATCCATCAAGTTAACCTACATTTAAATTTTATTATTTGCATTTTTGGTGGCCCACTTGTTACTAACTCAGCCATCACACCATCACACGATTAAGTACAATCGCCAATCTACAGGTTGTCTCCAAAAACGTCCCCCCCCTCCCTGCTAAAATCGTTCAGATAGTGGTTATATATATATATTTTGCTTCCGAGTCTACCAAGGTACCTAGCGGAAGCTTTGTTTTCACTTTTCAAGGACGAAAAAAAAAAGTTCTCCAAAATCAAAATTTTCACTCGCGTTTTGCGTTTTAGACCTTTCTGAACAATTTTGGTTCAGTGTCTGTGTGTCTGTGTGTCCGTGTGTCTGTGTGTCTGTCATGAATTCCTTGTAACGCGCATAACTATACGAAGTTATTGTCCGATTTCGATGAAATTTTCAGGGATTGTGCGGGTTGGTGTGTAGACGGTCCCCTATGAAAATCATCATCCCCGGATTGATAGAAGCGACTGCGCATGCGCAAACGTGAATTCCTTGTAACGGCCATAACTTCTACATTTTCCATCCGATTTCGATGAAATTTTCAGGGATTGTGCGGGTTGGTGTGTAGACGGTCCCCTATGAAAATCATCATCCCCGGATTGATAGAAGCGACTGCGCATGCGCAAACGTGAATTCCTTGTAACGGCCATAACTTCTACATTTTTCATCCGATTCCGATGAAATTTTCAGGGATTGTGCGGGTTGGTGTGTAGACGGTCACCTATGAAAATCATCATCCTCGGACTGACAGAAGCGACTGCGCATGCGCAAAAGTGAATTTCCTTGTAACGGCCGTAACTTCCACATTTTCCATCCGATTTCAATGAAATTCTCAGGGATTTTACAAATTAGAGTTTAGATGGTCCCCTATGAAAATCATCACCCCCGGATTGATAGTAGCCGATGCGCATGCGCGAACGTGAATTGCTTGTAACAGACATAACTTCCACAATTTCTACCCGATTTCGATGACATTTTCAGGGATTACGCGGATTAGGTTGTAGATGGTCCCCAATGAAAATCAAGGCCTTAAAATTTACAGTAGCCCCTGCGCATGCGCAAACGTAAAATCCTTGTAACAGCCGTAACAGTGGCGTGTGAGGTGAGGATCTCAAACCCCATTCAACCACCCCCTTGATGGGTCAGTCAGCAATGCTCTGGATTCCCACGTAGGAGTTCCAGGTTCGAATCCTTGTCAAGCTAAAAACTACCGCACTTACATTTTTCGTCCGAATTTGATGAAATTTTCTAGTATTGTCCAGATTAGCGTGTAGATGGTCCCCTATGAGGGTAGTGAAAGGTACTTTAAGATTGGTGTTTTCAGATTAACTACTATACATTGGATCATCTATATAATCGGGTTATGGATACGAGGAAGCTATGTGCCACACCCACTTGTTTTTTTGTTGGAATCTTTATGATTTTTCCCATGGATTTCAAATATGACCACGGTGCGCAACGCCCACAACTTCGTTTTTTCAAATAAGACCCCCCATTTTTTATTGCAGATTTGGATTCTACGTAAAATTTCATAAACATTTCACCAACAACCACGAGGTGACCTCAAATGTGCATGTACAAAGTACCCAAGCGTGAAACATGACGTTTTAGTATTTTTTTAAACATTAAATCACGTGGTGATGTTAGTTTCTTAATTTGACGGCATTTTGATCAAATTATCGACGAAAAATGAACTTTTTAAGAAAGAAAACGGTCTTTTTTAAGGGCAAAACCATCCTGTCTACTTAAAAACTTTTTTCCAAGATAATCGGAAAAGAGCAATTTTAGTAGTAAGTAAAAAATGAGTAAAAATACCGTTTTAGTAGTGAGCAGTGAGTAAAAAGGCCATTTTCTTTCAAAAAAGTTTATTTTTCGTCGTTTATTTATTTATTTATTTTTTTAGTACCTAGTAAATATTTTTAAAAAAATGATACTAATAATAAAAATAAATAAATCTTTAAGAGCTCAAATGTAGACACTCGCAACTGTCTCAATACACAAGTAATAAGTAAATTATTGTCAATATATGATTAACGAATATAAATTTCACATTACCTCGCCTAACTCAAAATATGAAAATTC
This sequence comes from Apolygus lucorum, assembly GCA_009739505.2. Classification (NCBI taxonomy): domain Eukaryota; kingdom Metazoa; phylum Arthropoda; class Insecta; order Hemiptera; family Miridae; genus Apolygus; species Apolygus lucorum. The sequence goes on from CM019177.2 coordinate 36,253,435, forward strand.
CTTACCGTGAGGCTCATCTCAGGTCTTCCGTGAAAATCAATATTGGTGCAAATTTCGATTCACCATCATCCCAAGTACTTAGCTCTTTGTTGCAACGGTACGTTTGGAGTACCCACCATGTGAGTACCATCCTGAGTGAGTCAATTCAAAGTTATTCAAGTAGTCATTCAATCTGACCTTGGAGTCAAAAACGAACCCACTCTCCAATTTTTTTTCAATTTTCTGACAATTTTTTTATTTTTTTTTAAATTTTTATTGGAGTGACTATTGATAGAGTAAATAGCTTTTCCAAATTGATTAAATTATTTTCAGATTGGAGTATTTTCGTCCTTTTTTTTTAATTATCCAAAAAATTGATCACACGGGGAGCTTCTCAAAAATGTGCGTTATGATGTATCGGAAGAAACCGGATGTGGGTGAAACAGGGGAGAAACGACGTCATTCGTTTTTACATACCTTTTTGTACATTCCGTTATTTCTTCTTCTTTTACTTATCTCTTTATAATTTTGGATTTTTCTAATTTGGATTTCGAAATTGAAAATTTGAGAATAGGGATCTTCATGGGTGGTAGATCCGGTTCTGCATTCAGAAACAATAAATTCTAACGCACAATCATTCCTCATTAAGAGCAACTCTTCCTAGATAAAATTCAATATTTTCCAAACTGAAAGCTTAAAAAAAAAACAAAAAAAAAAAAACAGCGTGGAATACTTCTTACAGGTAGCTCTTGTCTATACATCAAAACTGTCCAGTTACTTAGAAGAGTTTCTTTTCGGTTTCTTATGTTTGAAATAAACTTTTGACATGATTTCCAGAACCCTTTATGGCTTTATATATCGATACCTTAAAGCACAAAGGCGCTATGTCCATCCACCTTCCACATTTTTTTTTTAATTTCAGAAAAACTCAAATTTAACAAAATTATTATTGAGTTTTCTTGACGATAACAGCTTGAAAATTTATTGAGGAAATTAATGAGTTTAGTGTAATAAGCCATTATTTTAGGAATGGTGCATTGGCGATAATTTCTTTTGGGTTTTTCTCAAAATTTCGTTTTTGGACATAGCTCCTTTGTGCTTTAAGGTATCGATATAACACTTATTAAAAGCATGTCCGAGCTTTATTTGTGCCAATATGTTTTTTATTCATAAATTGTCCACGTTTGTGAATTTCTCAGCCTACAAAAACCGTGTTAGTAACGTTTAAATCATCCCAAACACACAATTCTCTCTCTTTCCGTACTCTTTACCTCAACAAAATCTGGTAATGAATATAGGTTCCATGTTAGAGCTTGTTAAAGTTTCCATTTGGCTTCAAAATTATCGTTGATCACCAGATCGTCTTGAAAAATATAATTGTTCGTTTTATATTATCTATCAAGTCCTTCTATACGGTAATTATAACAGGGGGATATAACGAAGCAACACGTACAAGCATAAATTTATTGAGTCACTCAAAAATTATTTAAAGTCTCACTCATGATAAAAATGATCAGTGCTACTAAAAGTACATTACTTCATCTACTTAAATAAAATATCGTCGAACTGCAACTACAAGCTGTCGTTTTTTATAAAAACAACATAAATCACATACTTCTGTTGAAAGAATAAGGTACAAAATTGGTCTGTACGTCACAGGTCCTTCAATCGATAAACACAAAATTAATAAAATTGTAGTTGCTAAACTAAAACCTCCATTTTTCAGTATTTCTGCAGTCTTGGTGGATCTCCATCTTCCGTACAGCTGGAAACGTTGTCGGTCACCCTGTGGATTCCAGAAATACCTACGTATTATTATTCATGAAATGTCTGAAGGAGTGGCCTAATTTTTTATCAATAGTACTAGATTTTAGGCTAATTTGAGCGCTATATAGCGACTATTGAACTATAACTTTCTTGGGCGTTTGGACATTTAAAAGCGATACTCTTTGATCCATGGCGTGCCGTATGCCCAAACATAACTAAATTGATTTTCATGAAACATCGACGTAGTCCTCAAAATTTCACCCTATTTTGCTTTAGATATTTTTGTAATGGAAGCTCACAATGTACTTCCGCACAAATTCAAGACATTCCTACCTTATATCACTGAGGCTTCTAAAATTATTTTTCGATATAAGTCGAGATATACAGGGTGTAACACGAGTGGTTTACGACCTTTCTCTCACGTGTTCAACAACTAATTTCCGACAAAAAGTGTCTCCTGACATTTTTTGGTATCCCCACTCAAAATGCCTTTTTTTCACTTTGAAATTTTTTTTCGTGAATTTCATCTTTGCTCAATAAATCTACCATGACTCTCTCAATTCAAGAATTAGCTCTAATCAAAAAATCCGTCGGAAAGAGCGTTAAATTTGCAATCTTTTAGATGCCCAATAACATTTTTCTAGGTGGAGTTGAGATGTGCAAACGACGCATGAAAAGCAAAACTCGTCAAAATTTTGAAATCGCTTGTTTCTTCAGTCGCCTGGTAACCATATCAATTCTTGACGCAAAATTATGAAACTTCCCTAAAAAGCTTGAGCTAACTCTTGAATTGAGGGAGTTATGGTAGATTTACCTATTTAGCAAAGATCAAAAAACGAAAAAAAATTCAAAGTGAAAAAAAGGCATTTTGAGAGGGGAGAAAGGTCGTGAACCACTCGTGTTACTACCTGTATGTTTTTTAGACCTCCATTTAAAAATTACCGAGACGAAGGGCTTTTCCAGAAAGTAAGTTTACTTTTTGAGCATTTAACAGTTTACTTAGCATGAAATCTTGATTGTGGCTGGAACCCGACCAATTACGACAACAAAATTACGCGATAAACAAGGAGCCAAATAGCACTACAATATAGAAATTAAAAATTTTATCCTCCATTAAAACATTATGGTTATAAATACATCGGGAACATCCGTTTTTGTTGTTGAAAGAAAAGGAACGTGAATTTCAACAAGGAGGAAGAAAATAGACGGAATGGGCCACAACCACACAACCTAATGGCCGGGACGAGCCCCCATGCAATCTATTTCGGAAGCCGGGGGAGGTCTGAGTAAAAGTGTTATCTCGGATCCAGTTTCAAAACCACCTCCAACCACCTTTTTCGGACGGGAAATTCCGCTCAGTGGCGAGTCCTGGAGAATATGAAGAACACTGGGTAGTCTTCAAAGGATTCCCTCAATTTTTACTTAATCTACAACCAAAGAGTTTAATAGCAGTGCAAGTGAAAATTTCTTATCCACCATTGCAGACAAGTTGCACTTCGATACCACAAATGAGTGTCCAATGTTTGTCTTCTAAAGTAAATATTCCCAACCTCATTACCTAAGGCAGGAGGAAGCCTAGTATTCTTGCAGGAGGTCGAAAATCTAAATCTCTTGTCATTTTTATTTCTAGTTGCTCTCTTAACACTTGTAATACCATGTAAATACTCATGATTTCGGTTGAATTTTAATCAAATTTGAAGGTTAATAGCAGCCTCAATAAAAATGTCCTTAATATTTTACTACTTTTCGAACAATATTGGATATCTGAATAACGCTAGGTATTTGACATTCAGATGGTACTCATGATTTCGGTTGAATTTTGTGGACATTGAAGTTTTGTATCTTCCATAATAAAAATGTCCTTCATATTTCACTACTTTTCGAACAATATTGGATATCTGGGCAAAACTGTTCGAAATTAATTTGAATTAAATTAAATTAAAATTTGAAATTAATAATTTGACTACTTTTCGAGCAATATTGGGTGTCTGGGCAAAACTATTCGACATTCAGGTAGATGTTACTCATGATTTTGGTTGAATTTCCATAAAATTTGACGTTTTCTATCTTCAAAAATGAAAATGTCCTTCATACCTTTACTACTTTACAAACAATCTTGGATTGCTGCATAATTACGAATATGAGGATTTTTCTTTATTGATCACTTCATTAGATACTTTGCAAGGCTCTAGAATAGATTGCCTCGTGCAACATATGAATAATTCACTTTAATTTTGGACGAAATCCACTTAAAAGAATCCATAAAAACAGTTTTATTGAGTTTAGAAAGCATCTAAGAGCTCTTTTCTTTAACTCGTTGAAACCTTTTTTTGCTTTAAATAAATTGCTCAAGTAGATTTTGTCTAAAATTACATCGAAAGACCCGATGCTACACAATGGCGCACGATGTTGTAATAATTTGTTCACAATAATTCCCTGTGGGCGGGAAAGATTTTCACTGAAATATCAAATACTTCCACAATAATATTCGATAGTAGTGAAGGAGGTAGTTAGGGATCGTAACCAAGGTCATACTGAAAGGTTTTATCAATTTATTCATGTACTGACCTGACTTATCATTTTAAATATAATAAAATAGAGCCGCGGGAACTTGCCTATGATTTGACTTGACATCACCGTCACTTCCTAATGGTGAAACTAATAATTAGTTTTTACAGTTAAAAAATGAATGAACCTGTCTTACATGGCTGGAACTGTTAAACCATCTGTGCAACTGAGATTTCTTCCGTTATGGTTTTAGTGGATCCATAAAGGGAGATATTTTTTTTCAGACTTTGGTTAACCCTAAGTGGACTCTAGTACCTTTAGCGACACTGAAAACATCTCAGGGACTCCACAAATATCCCAAAATGTCACCGGAATAATCAAAATTAAATTGCAATTTTAAATTCAATGGACAGCCGAATTTTTGTGGACTATTGGAAGTCTCAAAATAGAGTTATGACAAAAATGTCCAAGAATATCGAAAAAATTGTCTAAATTTTTGTCATAACATAATTTTGACTTCCAAATAATTTAAAAAATGGTTCAAAAATTCAGCTTTGGCCATTAACTTTTAAAATCTGGAGACACGTTGGTACAGTAGTGGAATTCATAAGAGGTTTTCGGTGACACTAGTGACACCATGGTCCAATTAGGGTTAATAAAGACTAAAATATAAATGAGCGAAGAGAGAAAGGAATATCAAAAAATTTTTATTACTTTAATTTTATTGTACCAAGAATTTCAGGAAGCTCCCATACAAGTCTCAAGGACTTTCTCTTTAAGAGAAATAGCGTTGCTAATAATATCAGTCATAAATTGAGGAGATCGGAAACTTATAATTGGATGTTCTTTCGATGCCAAATCGGTTAACTGCAGCAAAATCGTTCTTTTGCCAAATGTCTCTCTTGAAAGTTACGACGGTGTTCAGGAAGAACTTGCCAAATATGCCGGTAACGTAACCATTGCAGTGCAAATGATGAGGAATACTCTTGCGTGAGAGGATCTCAACTCTAAGTGTTCATTCTATCATTATCTACCTAGTTTAATGGTGATTGTTTGACAATGACAGTAGGTAAAAGACAATTGAGGGGTTTCCGATAAGACCGCAAAAGTCCGAATTTGGAAAGTTTAGAAACTGGTATTCAGTGAATTGCTCTTCCTCCAAGATAAATGCCTCCCAGTTTCCAAAAAGTAACTCGTTTTGTTTTTGCAGAATTCATTGAAGTTCAATTGTATGTTTTCCATAATTAGTACATTATTATTGAAATTGTGTTTTTACGAATAATAAAGTTGAACTTTTGTTTTAGGCTTACTGAACCGGTTTTTACTTTCTTTTGATTTTTTGAAAAGGTTTCTGTAGATACTCAGATAGCTGGTTCAATTTACACCCATTTGTTTCACTATAGAAGAAGACCTGCCCTAGGGGTGTCGTCTAACAGGTTAGTTTAACAAACAGAAGCAAGTACCAAATGTCTTGTTCCTTATAAATATGTTTCTTATGAATGTCTTGTTGACTTATATAATACAGCAGACACTGAAAAGCACTTTAGTTGAATATAAAACTGAAAAGCACCAAAAAGCCATATGAACAGTCAGTAATGACAACCGTCGCTGTTGTCATCATTATCAATCTCCCCAATTCTTCAGACAATTGATTATTCAACAAATTATCATTATTTTGGCAAATCGATTTTTCTTTTCGCTAATACCATTTCGACAACTACTGGAGTCCTTGTTCGACATTTTCACTCCTAAAATGTTCAATAAATGTTTTCTCCCTCTCACAAAGGACACAGAGGATAATAAAAGATCACACATCAAACATTTGATAAAAAATAAAGATAACAGCGCAGTTTTCTTGTTGAAGTCTTTCTTGGACGGGACTTTTTCGGTTCTTGCCAAAACGAACTTGCCACTAAATCTCATACATGTTAGTATGATTAAGAACAAAATGGCTCCTGTACCCGGTTTTTTAAATTTTGGACTTATCAGGTTCTTGTAGGAAACCCCTTAATTATAATATTACTGCCCATGGAAGATGACGGTTCTTAATGATAAATTAGATACAAGTGTGAGTATACAACCAAACAAACAACACAGAATAGGAGAAGGTAAACCACAAGATGCACTTACCTCTGAGAGAGACGTTAATGGTTAATCATTAAGATTCATGGAGATTAGTGATCATGCTTGAAGCGAAAGACACTGATGAATTCATAACAACACTGAAGTTTTAAGCCTGGGAAATTGGTAGTTTCAAGGACCACACAAGCAAGAGCCGGTCGCGATAAGTGACAAACATTTGAGCTAATGTTTTATTAACCCTTAACGTTGGTTAGTAGAACATAAAATACTCGGATATAATGTTATGAAATGCCTCTCATAATTCTTGTGACAGATGAAATAAGTTTGCATTTGTGCGAATTTACGCCATTTATCCGAAAATTCGCTTTAAACCGAGTATAGAACACTTACATATTGATAGACAGATACTTAGTTATTATTGATTGAACACTTATTGATACAAATCGAATTGTCACCCAGGCGCCACGCGTGTCAATCTGATACGATTCCAGTTCACTCTGAAGCTCTTTGTAGCTGATGGTTGTCATTGATTTGAGTGCTGACCTTGTCTGGCTTCACATTGTCACTTTTTTTTGGATGAGCAGGAGGTCTTAAATGGGTTGATATACAAACTCCCTCCACTGCGACCTAACGAGGTCTATTGTGGAGTGCTTCCAGGCTATGTACCCCACTAAGAAGGGTTTATTGAACACCTTTGTTCCCCACTTTTTGGCAACGCAGAGAAGATCGGTGTATGCCACCTTAGAAATGGTGTTAGGAGGTAAGACATCACTTCCGAGGATTGTGTATCTAGCTCGACCCAGTGTTTCACAGTCGCACATGATATGTTCGGCATCAACCGTTTCCATATCGTAGAAGAGGCAGATGTCCGTTTTTAGTTCGCCTATCTTCTTTAGATGATAACGATGAAGGCAGTGATCTGTTAGCAGACCCTCAAGTAGTCTAACGTCCTTCTTAGGCATAGCTATGACTTCTTTAGCCCGTTTCTGAGAGAACGTTTCAAATAGTTTTGCCTGTCTCAGGCCTGGGACGTTCTGCCAGTATTTTGCTCGCTCATTTCTTTCCCTGTTGTTAACCTCATTCTGTGAGCACCTTTTGGTGGTTCCCAGGATCGGTTCCAGCCCTATTGGCAGGGACTCTGAGCCTCTTTTCGCAAGACGATCCGCAGTTTCATGACCCTCATGGCCTTCATGTCCAGGAATCGAGAGAAGTTGTTGTTCGGGGCCATAGTTTTGAGGGTATTCAGACATTTTCAGACCAGCTTCGAGCTTATAATGTATGAAGCAATGGCCTTCAGGGCAGCCTGACTGTCAGACAAAAAGGGGTTGCACTTTGGCTCTGTTGAGATGCTTGTTCAGCATTTCTTCAGCGTACTGCTGAATTGCATGAACCTCTTCCTGAAAGATTCTGGCATTCGTCCCGAGAGACTTTACAAGGCTGGCCGTAGGGCCTTTAATGCCTATGCCAGATCTTCCACACATTACTGATCCATCTGTGTACCACACAAAAGAGCCCTGTGCAAGGTTGGGCCTTTTCCCCAGTGATCTCTATTATTGATGACCACCTTAGTAGGCATTTCAAAGTTTTGTTTTTCTTTCAAAATATCAGTGATTGTCCGAGCCATTCCAGCTTCATATTTCTCAAGAATTTTGTGGTGGCTGAGCCTGGATCCTGGTCTTATGTATCCCTGCAGCCTTGCAGTCCCTAGGAAGGCCTAGTCGTACATAAATATGTAGCGGTGAGAGTTCCAGAACATGCTTGTCTTTGGACTTTGTTGAAGATCCTCTTGACAGCTGCTAGGTTGATTTTGGGCCACCAAACAAGGGCAGAGACTATAGAAGACTATAGGCCTGATGATGGCTGTATATAACCATAGATCATCTTTGGCTTTAGTCCCCAGGTTTTGTTGAACATTCTCTGTCCAGCCCATAGGATGTATCTTGCCTTGATGGCAATCTTTCCTATGTGAGAGTTTCATGTTAATTTATGGTCCATTGTAACCCCCAGGTACTCAACTTCCGTTTTAGTGGATGGTTTTGTTCCATTAAAATTAAGCACCTTAAGAGTCAGCTTACGCCTGTTGGTAAAAGGTACCTCACTGTCACTTAGCACCGTTGGCCCGGGAAAAGCCCATTCATGCAGCATGAGTTAATGAGCGAATTTTCAAAGAAATCTTAAAAGCGATGGTTAATAAAATCGAAATTTTAGCTATATGAGAAATTAGTCACCCTCGTGTGTGTGGCACATAGCACGAATCGTTGAAATTATACTGGGTGTCCAAGAAAGATACACCCAAACTTAAGGAGTCCATTCTACAAGTAATTTGCAACGAAAAGAGCCTCGTTGAAATTGTTTAAAAGCTTCCTTTTCGAGTTATTTCACTTTTTAAGATTTTTTCGTGTGTTCGTCCTTGCCTCACTTAAATGAGTGTAACCCCCTCATTAAAAAAAAAAACTCATGTAGATGCAAGGTAAAAATAAGGTAAAAATAACTCGAAAAGGAAGCATTTTTTTAAAATTTCTACGAGGCACTTTTTGTTGCAAATTACTTGTAGAATTGATTCCTGAAGTTTGACCGTAAGTTTCTTGGGTACCTTGTGTAGCACTTGCAGATTTGGTTTAACCTTTTAGAAATTCTTTTAAACCTTTTATGAATTCAATTCAACCTTTTACAAATTATATTCAACGTTTTACAAGTTAAACTGATCCAAACTCTTTAACTGATCTATCATCCTTCGGGTGGTAAGGAAAGTAATACAACACACAGCTTAGCTCATGTACTTAACAGTTGCCCTGACTGACTACGCGATGGACATTTTCCTCGTTTTTGCCGCAGCTTCAGGGCAACTGTTACATTACCTAAGCATTACCGAAGTGTTTACTTTCTGTAATGATCCATTAGTTACATAATTTAGTTCTCCAATAAAGAGACATGAAGGGGAACCCCTGAGTGAGTCATCGAGTGGTAGCAGGAGTGAGGTATGGGGTAAACACGTCAGACTGACGTCACCCTCCTCCACTCTCCCTTTACTTTGTTACCTGTAATATAAAAGGAAGACTCAGGGCTTGTTCTTCAAGCAGTTTACTTCAACAATTCACTTGATCATTTCTCTCTCTTTCGTCTCATCTACAAGCCCAAGTTCCTCAGAAGCATCGGTAGCTGTCAGGGCACCGGCCTCTGCTCCCATCTTACCTAGGAGTTTTCTTCCCCAACTAGCCCCTATGTAAATGTGCCATCTCCCGCCGGTCTGCGATATTCGCGCCAAGGTCCACAGGTAGAGTAAACTTTTATACACTCCTTCCCTATGTAGGCAGTAATGCGCCGGGAAGCCAGTGTATGGTAAATCTGTTGCATTCTTGTTGGGTAGGGACCAACAGAATTCAACAACCCATAGAAGGCCATCAACACGCTGACAACACTTTCCTTACCACCTGAAGGGTCATAGGGTTGATTTTTTTTTTTTTTTTTTGTTGCAGGAGATCAGCTGAAAGGTTGGATGCGTTAAATTTGTAAAACTTTGAATAGAATTCGTAAAAGATTGAACTGAAATCGTAAAAGGTTTAAATGAATTTGTATAAGGTTGAATTAAATCTGTAAATAAATGCCTTAGAATCAACCCCTTTTGTTAGTATTTGGATTGATTATCATGGATTTCTGACCTAATCAGGGCCTCCTTCTGGTAATGACTTCTTCTTCTTCGGTTTCCTCTTCAGTCGCTTCGGAGTCGTCGTCGAGGCTAGCGATCGCGTCCTCGTCGTCGCTGGGTTCAGGCGTCGGTATCCTCAAACCTAAAGGAGCCTGTGACGGTCTCAGGGGGGCGGGGGACGGGCTTTTCTGTGGCGCTCCCCGCTCGGCCGCCAGGAAGTCGTCAACGGCGGGCCGAGAAGGCTCCGGGCGTCGGACGGACATCGGGTCGAACTCCGACGGCTTCGTGGGCGGAGTTTGAGGAGTCGGGGGAGTCACGTTTGGAAATTCAGGCACTACCGGTTTAACAGGTTCCGGGGTTTTAGGTTTGGGCGGTTCCGGGGCTTTCACGGGTTCTGGTACAGTCGGTTTGGGAGGTTCAGGAGATTTGACAACCTCGGGCGTCTTTGGTTTTGGTGGTTCCGGGACTTTTACGGGCTCTGGTGCTTTAGGTTTAGGAGGTTCAGGAACTTTCACCGGCTCAGGAGTTTTCGGTTTAGGAGGTTCGGGAACCTTCACCGGTTCGGGAATTATCGGTTTAGGAGGTTCGGGAACCTTCACCGGTTCAGGAATTACCGGTTTAGGAGGTTCCGGGAGTTTAACCGACTCAGTAGGGCCTTTGGGTTTGACGTCCGGTGCTGGCGGAGGTGGTTCGCCATCTTTTTTGCATTTACTAGGCCTTGAAAGAAAGAAAAAAAATGAATAAATAAACAAAAACTGATTGAAAAAAGTGAAAACAGACAAGAAAGAAAATTAAAATAAATTGAAGAAAGTCCAGTTGCCCGTACGAAAATGAAGGGGGAAATGCAGTCAACTCGATATCCTGAGGTATCTTTTTGGAAGTCTGATTTATACCTGAAATAGTTTATACAGTTTTAAACCAAAACTGATAGCCGTTGGCTCTCTTGATACTCCAAGAATCGATTGTGTAAGGAATCATAATAATGAAAAAAAAAATTTCTCCCTTGCGAGGGAAAAACATTAAATCATGTTTAATGTTTTTCCCTCGCAAGGGAGAAATTAGACTGCCGATCACTCAGCTGATCAGTGACCACTCAGGCGCCTTCAGCATTCTCCATTGACCCTGCTTCTCAAATTTCAGCTTCCTGCGTTCAACAGGAGAGAAAATGGCCTTGGAGCTCACTCAGCTGATCAGTGACCATCTTGGTACAACTAGACCCCAAATGGAGCCGATATAACGTGGTAACTAAGAAATCGGTCCGTGGTAACTAAGAAAAAAAACGTTGCAGATTTGCGTGTCGGAATTCACAGAACGACCCCCAGCCCTAAAACATTAAACATGTTAATATAATAACTCAAAGAAAAAACATAGTAATTCTCGAGTTGACAGACTCTGAAGGGGCGTTCGAGGTACCTTCTACCCTCATTTCTCAGTTTCTAGGCTATTCAAGATGTATTTCCTTGTCAGGTATCACAGACCCCTCTATGAAGTGAACCTTCTCACCTTATTCCTTGGTTCTGAACTTTATGAGAAATAATAGACCTCAACCTAGTGTGGTCCAGGGAGACTGCACGATACTCCAAAGTACCTATCGATGCTCCTTTCGATGCGATATTTCTCAGGAAGTATCGATACCCGATATCTTTTCGATACCGATATTATTAGATATCAATACTTCGAAAATATAGCCTCAAAGTATCGATACTGCTGATGATTTCAAATTAACCAACCTATGATTTCGCAAACCAACATAATATATTAATAAAAGTCAATAAATTAAAATGTAGAAAAAGGCAGTAGTAATTTAAAATGTAATAAAAGTCAATAATTTAAAATTTATAAAAAATGAATGATCATTCCACTATATTTATTCCAATTCTTATTTGCAAGAATTCTCCGTTCAATGAAATGATTTTTTTTTCTTCCACTGCAAATGGAAAGGATCAAGTAATTAATAAGTTACATCACAAATAATATTTATTATCGAATCATAAAAATAAACATTTGGCGTAAAAGTAAAACAATGATCACAAGGAACTCGAACTGTTCAAGAAACTCAGCGAAATGAAAAACGCAAAATAATGCGAGGTTACAGGGAGATAACATGTGGAATGTTTTTTGAACATCGATGAAGGATGGAAGCTATACATCAATAGCTTCAATAATAGATTCATTTCTGAGGCTAAAGAGTATTATTTTGTGGCAGACACAGTATGGCATTCTTTTCTGAGTATTTTTTCACCAATCTACTTTGGCGAAAAAATCGATAATATCGTCAAGAAAGTATCGATACCAATATATCGGTATGAGTGTTTCATCAAAAGTATTGTTACAAATATCGGTATCGATACTCCGATATATCGGTGGTATCGTGCCGTCCCTAGCCCTTGGAAAGATCATTCTTGAGCTGACAGACTCTGAAGGGGCCTTCGAGGTACCTTCTGCCCTCATTTCTCACCCTGTAGGCTATTCAGGATGGGTTTCCTTGTCAGGCATCGCAGATCCCTCTATGAAGTGAACCTTCTCACCTCATTCCTTGGTTCTGAACTTTATGAGAAATAGTAGACCTCAACCAAGTCTGGCTCTTGGAAAGATCATTCTTGAACTGACAGGCTCTGATAGTGCCTTTGAGTCACCTTCTGCTCAAATATTCCATACATTTGTCAAAATACATGTAAATTAAATTTTAAACGTCTGATTTTTTTGAACAAGTGAACAAATTTTTTGAACAATTGGGGATTAATACCTACAGTTTGAGGTTACATCCGTTATTTTTTACCTCAACATAAACTTTAACCAGAAATGTATTAGCAAAATTTCTATTTTTGCTCTTCTTAAGGGGGTCTCAGTCGATCGCCGTTCGTTCCTCGTTCCGGGTTAGTATTTCTCTCAATAACCGGCGGTCAAAGTTTATAAGTTGTAGTACTTAAATTTGATATTTTCAAGGATATTCGAAATTAATTTTTTTTAAATTCTATCTAGAGAATTGAAAAACTAAAAGATTGCCTCTGGAATAATCAAAATCGAACAAAATTGCCGGCGTAAGCTCGGAATTCAGTTAGTGAATGAACGTAATTTCCCACTTTTTGCCGGTAATTATATTTTGATTTTGATGATTCTAGCGACGATCTTTTAGTTGTTCAACTCTCTTGGTAGATGCACTAATGAATAAAAAAAATCCTTGAAAAATTCAAATTTAAGTACAACTTTGAAACTTTGAGCGCAGGTTCTTGAGAAAAATACTAACTCGGAACGAGGGACGAACGGCAATCGAATGAGACCCAGAAAAAAATATACGTTCAAAGAAGATTAAATTGTTCATAATTTGAGACTGAAATTATTATTATGAAAAGTCTCTACTTGCTTTGCTTGTTAGTATTCATTGTTCTCAGAAATTCGCTGAATAATAAAAAGTACGTTTAATCAACATGGCGAGACTCCGACTTGCGCGATTGAATTGTTGTATTAAAGGCACCTTAAGTTGTTTGCTAAGATCAATAGTGGCGCCTTCACAGCCTTATCAGTGCAAGGGGGCGTACAAAATTTAATAAATACAGTTATCTTGCCCCAAAGTCAACATTGTTTTAGGGCCTATTTACGTATTCCTCTCGTGAACTCTGTTCACTATTGTGAGAATACAGAAGAACCATATTGTGACGGATAAGTTATCATCATTTGCCCCCACGGAGTTTCCGGTGAAGATTTTTCAGCTCAAAATTCCGCCAAGTAGTGCCGGAAACAAGAGGAGGTAGTCGTGACGAAATTAAGCTACCCCAGTGAATGGGAGCTATCAAATTCAAAGACCAATTGTTGGTCGGTTTCAGTAGTCGGATACTCTTTTATGGCTTCTTTTTGAAGAATATTCTATTGGAAAACCCCGATTGAGGTCTTTCAAGAAGGCTAAATAACCATAAAAAATTCGAATTACATTATACCATACTAGTTATACAGGGTGTACAAGTAACTACCCTCTCCCCACTTATTTTCTCTAATTGTGAACGATAAAAATCTGAAAAACGCTGTTCTTCATAAATTGTAATCGCGCAATCATGATAAACTTTGTTTTCTTCAAATATAAACCCCCATTTTGGTTTATTATTTTCAATAATGAACCTTTGGAATCGACCAAGAAAAAAAAATTCTAACACCCCCTCAAAATTTGATGGTTTACGTTTCAAGGTACGTAGAATCCAAAAATCGAATAAAAATTTGGCCGTCCGTCCGCCGTACGCCGTACGCGGAACTTTTGCCACTTAGCATTGACCGATTTTGATGAAATTTGGTATGTAGGCTCCATTTGGAGTCTAGTTGTGCCCCGAAGCTTTTGGTTGATGTAGGTCACTTCTAAGGGTTCCAAAATCAATTTTGAAATTTTGAAAACGCCCTCAAAAAATTTCGATATAGAGGTATTGTTTTTCCTTCAATTTAAGATTCTATAGAATTTTTAGAATTTTTTGAGACCACGCGGAGCTCTGTAGGACAAACCGTTCGCTCCCTACGAAAACTTAAGGGTTTATATTGAAATATATATATATATAAATCAAAACACGAGTGTGAATCGCAAAAGAGGCCTAATCTCCGTTCAAATTAGAGCTGACCGAAATGCGATCGATGGTTGGTGATTTTGATTTGTTTTCTTTTTTTTTCTTCTTCTCTTCATATTGAATGGTTGGTGATTTTGTAGACGAGTGATCTATATAGAAAAATAATAAACCATTGTGTAATAATTTGCAGCGTTTTTTATTGCGGATTCGGATTTTACGTCAAATTTTATGAAAATTTTACTTCGACAACTTTTTTTTTTTGAACCCGCGCAACCCGCTCGGCGAGCACTCAGAGATTGCGCCAAAATTGAGATGAAGGCAGACCTCAAGTGTGGCACATCACTTAGCACTGAATTTCCTGGTGATACCCCTTTCTTGATTAGATTTGATTTTACCGCATTTACAGCCGAAGAAGTCAATCTTTTCCGAGTATCGTTTCCTTCGCGAATTATTTTTCCTTTTTGCAGCTGGACACAATTTTATTTATTCCACATTTTTTAACACTTTATTGGGGTTGATTCATTGAAATAGATGATTTGCTCCTCGAAAATTGACTTTTTCGGCTTTAAAAGGGCTCGACTGCTATTTTTTTAAAATTTTTTATTAAAATTGAATATATTTTGCACATTTTTTAGAAAAAGCAACGCACATTTTCAATTGGAAGACCTTTTTCTAACCTACCAAACATAGGAGCGTAGGATGTTGTGTCACCTTCATCCTACTGCCACTGATCTTCTAATATTTCATAGCTCTAGATCTCTTCCGTCTTTCTCTTTCGACATCTCTACAGCTGCATTACGGGATTTATTCAACCTCCTTCAATTCGTTGCAATAATTCAAGCAGAATTGACCTGGCTGCTAACCCAAAGCCAAAAGCAACTTGCATTTTCTGAAGTTCGAATTTTTTTCGTCAAACTAATTGTGCCAATCTTTTTTTACACGTTATATATACATTATTTCGAAACATAGTTTTACTGGCTTGCATAGTTTAAGAAAAAACGTACTGCAGAAAAAAATGGAAAAAATGAAAAAAAATTCTGCAGTTTGGAAACCCAATTTTGAAGATTTGTATTATGTTCTTTTCTGAAATTGGCTTTTTCACATTTTTACGGCATATCTAAATACAATAGTGTAGATTATGCTGTAAAAGTTTGAAAACGATAGAGGCAATTCTTCTAGAATGGCAATCAAATGAAGCCGAACTCCCTTAAAAGCGGTAAAATAAAATCAAACCAAGACAGAGAAATCATCACGCGATTCAGCGTAGAAAAACAGTGCTGTGCCACACTTGAGGTCTACCTCCATCTCAGAGCATCTTCATGCGCGCAGATCAATCTTGTCATTTTGAATTCTACGCAAAAAATTATGAAGAATAGCGTTGGTCAGATTTTTTTTTTTTTTTTTTTTTAGTAACAATTAGAGAAAATAAGTGGGGGGAGCGTTGTTACTTGGACACCCTATAGAGTGGTAATTGTGCCAGTTGAAATCAAGTAAAGAAAACAAAGATTGAAACTAAGTTTTAAATATCTAGGTGTTGACCGAATTGAAAGAATAACAACTTATCGACCACCTAATTCCTGTGCAACGGACGGATAACCAGTTAGTTGAACGTTACACAATATGTACTACTGTTTTTTCTGTCTAACGGAGTTTCAGACTGACAAAAATAGTCGTCACTGAAATATGTAACCACTTCAGCGCTTTTAACAATTCAGGACCTCATGGTTTGGACGTGAGTCACGACATCTCAATGGCCGTTTCATCAGAAACCTCATGACAGTAGTGTATCTTTGAACATGGCTGGTAAGTAACTAATAATTTAAATGGAGGCTTCCATCGATTTCGGATTGATCGTCGGACGTTGAAAACCTTCTGAAATTATTATGCGAGCAAGAAAGAAAGAGGAGAGGTTAAGGACGATTGAACGAATTCGACGAAAGAATTTCTTCTTCTGATGCCCCGGACAAAACTAGCTAATGACGATTTTGATGAAATTTTCAGAAATTTCCATGATGAGGAAGTATTTTCTGTTATCCGCATGAAAAAGTTGATTTTCCTGAAACATTAATTTCTCTAGATGTAATCGTCCGATTGTGCTCCGATTTTGAGGATCATTCAGTAGTTGGTTTTAGAATAGTTACTGGTGAATTTCGAAGCTATCCAATAGGAAAGAAAATGCGGAGAGGGTTAAAAAATATTAAGAAAAATTGTTATCCATCGGTCCAGATTGAGAAATCGTCAAGACATGACATGACTTGACTTCATAAACATGGTGTAAGCCAAACAAGTCTGCCTTACTGCACGAGTCAATTTTACAGCTAATTTGCAACAAAAAGTTACTCCTCGAAAATTTTTTTAAAAGGCTTTGTTTTCGAGTTATTTTAATTAAAATTTTTTTTTTTCGTGACTTTGACTTCACGTCATTAAGTCGGTCATAACTCTTTCAACTTGCTGTGTAAATTACAATTTGAGAATATCGTTGGAAAGAAAATTAAATTTCCTATCGGATCGATGCCTCACCTTTTTTTAAATCTAGGTTTAAGACATAAAAAAGCCCCTTGAAAAGAGAATTTTACGTCATTTGGGAAACCTCGAATGTTTTCAATCGCAAATTGAACTACGAGAACCAATATATTTTCAATATGCTAGGAAGGTAAGAACTGCTCCAAAAGCTCAGCTATCCAACGGTATAGTCATTTTTATTTTTAAGTGGGGCTTCTCACAGAAATTTGTGTTTGAATGCGGAAAAACGCGAACTTTTTCAACGAAATCAGCGCTCTGGCCTCCTGTTTTCATAGGCCTCGCTGTCTACTGCAGCGCTCGCTCACCTACTTCCATCGTCCAACCCCTCAGATCCTCATACCCAGAGCGCTGATTTCCATGTTCAAACATGCATTCTGTAAGAAGCCCTTCATTAACAATAAAAATTACTGCACCGTTGGAAAGTTGAGATTTAGGCGCAGTTTTTACCGTTCTTGCATTTTGAAAAAACTTATTGTGGTTCTTGTAGTTCAATTTGACATTGAAAAAATTCGAGGTTTTCCAAATTACGTATAATTTTCGTTTCAGAGAGCTTTTTCATGTCTCAAACCTTTACTCACATCTATACCTTTACTCAGCATCTATCCGATAGGAAATTCAATGCTCTTTCTAACTGTATCCTCAAATTGTAACTATCACAGCAAATTAAAGGAGTTATGACCAATTTAATGATGTAAGGTAAAAATCACGAAAAAAATTTCAAATTGGAATAACTCGGAAACGAAGTCTCTAAAAAAATTACTAAAGAGTAAAGAAAATAAAGTAAACAACCATTTTCGGTTGAATTTTCGTTCGACTGACATTCCTGGCATCGCTGTCATCAGCTGTCTTCCAACGGAAAGATCATAATTTCTTCTGATGATTTCGCTCATGGCTTCCTATTGCCTCACCAGGGCGGGTTCTGACGAGGGGGGCGGCGAGCCGCGAACGGTCGAAAACGTGCCCAGTACCTAAGATTTGAACTCACGATCTTCCCGCAAGGATCGGTTTGTGTCTCGGACCCAGAAACGCGTCGGCGAACGAGCACGGCTGTAGGGACCCCTTTATTAATAAGATAAACTTTTTCTTGAAAATAAGTTATAGAATTGTCTCCTGCAGTATGGCAGACCTGTTTGGCTTACACCCTGTATAGTACTCACAATGTCTTTTATTTCTTTGTTTTTCTCCATTTTGGATCATGAAATTTCCTTGCTGTTCAATCTGCACTAACAGTAGTGCCAGTTATTTTCAAAGGGCTCCCTCTTGATTTGAGTTATTTGATTACCCAGAAAGAAATGAAGAAAAACATAGATGAATGCAGTTGTGGGAAAGTGAGACGAAAAATTCAGGAAGGAAGTCTGGACCAGGTGAGATTTATCGCGGGGTGGCAGAAACTGTCACTTCTAAATTTAGGACAACCTCTCCCCCGGAGAAGTCACCAGACTCGACGGACACGAGAAAACGTTCAGACGGTTTCATAACACAAGTCAAACCCCAGGATGTCCCTGATTCAAGTAGATTGACGAACGGCTAGACTGTCTCAGCCACTGATGATTCAGAAGTTTGCCAGGAAGGATGACTCTGACGTACCTGCCGTTATTTTTTATTGCTGACGGCGATCTAAACGGTAGAGGAGGCTTTTTAGTACTTGTGCGGAGCGGTGGGGTCAGGGACATCAACTTGGAAAAATTGTTGAAGCAGCCAAACATAGCCATTGAGGAGTAGAAGAGCTCCATTTGGTCAGCCCAAGCATAGAACCACAGATAAGTATAGTACAATAATTTTCAGTGTTAAGACTCTAATTAAAACTGAAAATTATTGTTCTATACTTATCTGTGGTTCTATGCTTGGGCTGACCAAATGGAGCTCTTCTACTCCTCAGTGGCTATGTTTGGCTATTCAAACTACGTTAAAAAACGCTGCAAATGATTACACAAAGGTTTATTATTTTTCTGCATAGTTCACTCGCCATATTTTCGCTTCAGAATCAAGTTTATTTTGAAGAAATAAACGCTTCACACTTGATTCGAATAAATAGGGGGTTGTGTGTGTCTTCATTAGCAAATTTGATTAGGTACTGGTTGTACGCAAAACGAGTACAAAGGACGCAACAATGGGTGCAACAGTCCTTTGCGAAACAAACGTCGCAAAGGACGCAAAACTGGGTGCAACTCGAAGAAGCGAACAACGATTGCGTTTTGATCAGCTAAAATTTGAACGAAGATTAGGCCTCTTTGGTGATTCACACTCCTGTTTTTGATTTATCATAGTTAGACCCTTTAGATCGGTTGGGGAGCAAACGGTTGGTCCTACAGAACTCTGGGTGGTCTCATTCGATTCTAAAAATTCAATACGATTTTAGCTTGATGAAAAAACAATAATTTTTACATCAAAAGTTTTTGAGCTCTCATTTTTCTACCCTTAGAAGTGACTGACATCAACCAAAAGCTTTGGGGTATACCTCGGCCCGAAATGAAGCCCATATACCAAATTTCATCAAAATCCACCGGCGGACGAATTTTGAGGGGGATGTTACTTTCTTTGTTGGTCAACTCCTTAGGTTCATTATTGAAAATAATAAATCAAAAGTGAATTTAGTGAATTGAGAATTTGATAACCGAATTGAACTTGCTTTTAGAACTTACTCGAATGGAGAAAAGAGAAGGAATGAATTATTGGATGGAGAGTATTGGCTAAATGTCACGAGTTTAGCTGTGAAATCTGTCACCACGTGACATCAACAAAATGAAGAAAATTTCGTTTACCCCTCATTTGAGAACTGATCGAGATATTTTCTTCTGGAAGAGAAATCCGTTTGCGGAACTAAAATATCTCGATCCCGTTTCTAATGAGGAGTAAACAAAATTTAGCTCCAATGGTGCTGCCATCTCTTATCTCAGAATCACACTAAAACCTCATGACATTGAGCCTTAACTATTAACACGACGTAGGTAAGGATAGGTCTAACATGCACATAACCTTTAAAGATGTGGGTTTATAGTAGTAGTTTATTAGCAGTAGTTTATAGTAGTTTATTAGTAAGTAGGATGGATCACCCAATTCGTGACCGTTAAATAATCGCGGTAGGTTATTGGAGGTAAGATATCAATTTATCTAGACAGAGATTTGGGCTAGAATGGGTTCTGGTAGCACCTCGAGTTGCCCTTTGACATTCCTTGGATAGAAGAGAAACGGAGGGAGGCTGGCGCTTCTAATTCCGAACCCATAGATGAACACATGGCTCGAGGTACCATCACGCGTCTGGTTTTATTTGTAAAGTATTTGCGTTTAGGAGAGGTTCACGACATTTAATATTAGGCCGTCATTCAAGGTGAAAGTATTGATCGGTGGTGAAGGGTAAATCCAACGTACATAAATACGACTTCTAGGTTATTATTGACTGTTTTGCGTTGGTACGCGCAGATGTGAGCCCTGTATGTGTATTTTAAATTAGTAACACGAACAGTTACTTCACGGAGAAATTAGAGAAACATATCAGATGAGCTCCAACATACACAGATGAAGAAACGATGGAGACCTCAGACTAAACGGCTTACATTTTTGAAATACTGCAGGAGAGCGAAACAACACTCTTGGCAGCAGAGGTCAGTTAGAGCCCGTGAATGGCCAAGAGCCCCAAAAGCCTTGAACGTCGATTCTTTTTCATCAGACAAAAACAGCATTACCACAACTTTGAAACAAATGTATTTGGAACAATCATACATTTCTCTGAGTTATTCCATTGATTTAACTCGAAAGAGGAGATATTACCAAATCCTCTGATGCCTAGTATTTCTACCAAATTAGAGTTTTGGCATTATCGCCAGTTGATTCTGAATCGACAACTAATTTTTGCTGACTCTGTCGCGTTTCTATTTTGGTTTATTATTTTCAATAATGAACCTTTGGAATTTTGAAAACGCCCTAACTCAAAAAATTTTGATGTAAAGGTATTGTTTTTCCTTCAATTTAAGATGCTATAGAATTTTTTGAATTTTTTGAGACTACCCGGAGCTCTGTAGGACAAACCGTTCGCTCACTACGAGAATTTAAAGTTAGGACGTACGATAAATCAGAAACACGAGTGTGAATCGCAAAAGAGGCCTAATTTCCGTTCAAATTTCAGCTGACCGAAATGCGATCGATGTTTTTCTTCATGTTGGATGGTTGGTGGCTTTGCAGACGAGTGATCTATATAGAAAAATAAAAAATAATAAACCATTGTGTAATATTTTGCAGCGTTTTTTACCCACATTGGCACTATACTTGGGTTGGTACATTGTAGATCCCGGTCCCACGAGAAAAATGCAACTACGTACCACCCTAGCTAACCGATTAAATAGATTTTACTTTGTAACTCACTATTTCCGTGGAAATGTACAAGGTTTTCGCGTTTTCTCTTGATTCAATCGAAGTACTTTCAATATTACTACAGTAAAAGAGAAGAATGTAAGAAAACTCCAAGAATTTATTCCGATGTCATCATAGGAGTAATTATGGTCCATTATACTGAATTCAGTCCAACCAAGTATTTTGTTATTCTTCTCCAGTTCTATCTGTAGTACTTTCGGTTACCGTAGATGGAGTTTCTTCTGGGTTCGGTGGTGGGGGCGGGGGATTCTCTATAGCTGGCGATTCGTTTTCGGTACTATCTGCCTTTCTTTTATTTGCCTCCCTAATTTAGAAAATTCAACAAATTACAACGAGTTGAAACGATATACTATATTACATTAATACATAGATAATTCATTACGCGTACATGATTATTTATGTTAAAAATTCATGACAAAACCTTTCGACGATGCAGAAAATTTCGGATAGGTATGTACAAAGTAGAACAAATTCAGAACTTGCATTACAGCAGTTTATTTTTGCTTTGAGAATTTTAATTTGATGATTTTGATCGCCCCTCCCTCCTGACGGAATTCGAACTATTTTCCTGTAGCACGGAAATTTGCCTTCATCATATCACTTTTTAGCAAAATGTTTGAGTTGCGTATAGGACAAGAAGGGATTCGATCGAGAAATTGAGAGATCATATTGGGAAAATGCGGGTCAGTCCTCAATCGTCACAACCGTAACTTCATACGACACGTCTGTAACTGCCTGCTTTACAGTCTTGATTTTGGTTTATTATTTTCAATAAGAAACTTTGGAATCGAGCAAGAAAAAAGTTTTACCCCCCTCAAAATTTGATGGTTTACGTTTCACGGTACGCACGATTCGTACTCGTAGATTCCAAAAATCGAATAAAAATTTGGCCGTCCGTCCGCCGTACGCGGCACTCTCCTTAGTTACCATGAACCGATTTTAATGAAATTTGGTATATGGGCTCCATTTGGGGTATAGTTGTGCCCCGAAGTTTTTGGTTGACGTAGGTCACTTCTAAGGGTTGCAAATAATGGCTAGAATGTTCAAATCGTCCTAGATCAAAAAATTTCGATATTAAGGTAGGTAAGTATTAAGGTTTTTTTTAAATTTAAAATAGTATTGAATTTTTCGAATCGATTGAGACCACCCAGAGCTCTGTAGGACCAACCGTTCGCTCCCAATGGGAACTTAGGGTCCGTACGATAAATCAGAAACACGAGTATGAATCACTAAAGAGGCCTAATCTCCGTTGAAATTTTAGTTGACCGAAATGCGATCGTTGTTCTTTTCTCTGAGTCGTCCTCAGTTTTGTGTCCTTAGCAATCAGTATTCAAATTTCCTATTGTAGGCTACCTCAACTCCCTATTTATGAAGCGTTGATTTCTTCAAAATAAACTTAATTGTGAAAGTGAAATATGGTTGGTAGTTAGTGACAATGGCCAAGCTGTGTGCTTTGCAGGGGAGTGATCTATACAGAAAAATAATAAACTTTTTAGTAATAATTTGCAGCGTTTTCTCAAAAGTATTTGCTCTCCCCAATTATAACTTGGGTATGTTATATACTCAATGTCATAATTACCTAAATGTTATTCTTTATTATATTACTGCTAATAGGTATATTCCTAACATACATAATATATTACGGCTGGGGGTAATTCTTAAAAATCTGACCAACAAAAATATCAAGACGAGGAAGAGGGTATCATATAACATCTTCAAGGATGGGGTGTTTAGGGGGGAGGGCAGCAAAGAGGTTGGGTACAGGTTGCCATGGGGGTCAGTATAGGGGCTGCCAAGGGGGGTGGATAGTAAAAGAGATGTGAAGGAGAGTCTAGCCCCAATTTATCATACACTCATCCGTTGTATCTCACGCAGATTTAGCTCACCATGGAAGTTGCATGAGGGAGGATGCTCTATCATATATGAGCTGGCATCATATAATGCGATATCACCGTTTAGGGGAGTACTAATACCTCTATGTAAGCTAAACTCCCCAACTCACCTTGCATAGTAGACTAGACCAGGGGCATTTCTTAAAAACACATTTTTTGTACTTTTTTAAAACTCTGAAACCCATTATGCTACAAATTTGTCCGAACCTATGAAGAACAACTACTGCAAACTTGGTATAGCATAGTTGGTATAACTCTCAGAAATAGGCATTTCTAATCACACACATATTCCAACCTTACATTTGAGGTTTTAATTAAAAAAATTATTTGACAGAGGGACTCATTCTTTGGTTCTTTGCATTGAAACTGTCAGATAATGTGTTTACGAAAAAATACAAAAAAAAAAAAAAAAATGGAAAACGTGAATACGAAAAAAAGTTAAACCATTTTATTACAGGAGGCTATCATGAATAAAGACCAATATCGAATAATGGATTTCTTCAACTGGCAAAGCTCCCTAGGTCCTCCACGCTTCACGACGTCTCGGATTCTGTCTTTGAAATCAGTGCCAACTACCGAAATATTTTCCACTCCTGCGGTGTCGGAATGAGAAAGTGTTGCGCAACTCTACAATCACAGAGCAATATAAGTTCAAGGAGAAAACGCGTTTTACTATCAAAATTGAATAGGAAGAGAAGGTTTTTCACGATTTTTAAATTGTTAAAATTCGGAGAAATCAGGTCAACCGTATGTACCCTTTATCAATTTATAGTGCTGTTTGTTGAAAGCATAATTCATTTGTACCGTTCAGCTTGAAATATGCTGCAAATCATTACACAACGGTTTATTATTTTTCTGTATGGATCATCCACCTGTAAAGAACTCGCCTTTCCGTTAATAGAACCAAGGTTACTATCAACTTTATTTTGACAGCAAAACATCGTTATCCGTTAGTTGTGGAAGCCCTTATATTCATAACGAAGTGTGGTTCTTGGTTGCTAAGGAAGCACAAGTGAGTGACATACGATGAAACAACCGGTTCTAACAGTCTAACTTAGTCCAAAGAATTTTGATCAGCTGAAATTTATACAGATAGTACACCATTTCTGTCGTTATGAAAATTACGGCCTCTATTTTTCACCCCTTAGAAGTGACTGACATCAACTAAAATCTTCGGGGCTCATAAACAAAATTTCATCAAAATCGGTTCATGGTAAACTAAGGTAAGTGCCGCCGTACGGCGGGCGACGGACGGATGGACAATTTTGTATTCGATTTTTGGATTCTACGTACCTACCCTGGAACGTAAACCATAGAATTTTTAGGAGGGGGGGGGGAGTTTAAAATATAAAATAATAAACCGAAATGATCGCATTGATCATCTGAATTTTAATGGAGATTTGGCCTATTTCCGTCTGTAACAATATTTTGCGATTCACACTCGTGTTTCTTGATTTTAAGTTTAAGTTAAGTTTTAAGTTTAAGTTTAGTTTATTATTAGCTTATTTTAAGTTTAAGTTTAGTTTGATTTTAAGTTTAACCCTTAAGTTCTCAAGAGGAGTGAACGGTTGGTCCTACAGAGCTCAGGGTGGTCACCGATTCCAAAAATTCAATTAAATTATCAATTGGTGAAAAAACATTACCTTGATCACTTAAGTTTTTGAGGTTTTTCACCACTTAGGAGTGAAATTTCATCAAAATTGGTCCATTTTAACTAAAAAAAAGTGCCTCGTTCAGCCTGGTACGGAAAATTGTTGAGGGGTTTGAAAAAACGGTACAGTGGCCACCGACGGTGACAGCCAGGGTAATAGGTTTTAGAAAATTGAAAGAGCTCTTGGCTATTGTTTCAACTGAGACCTTTTGGCCATGCTGATGATACTCAAAATTACATTAAGAACATTGTAATTTCTATATTTTATTATTCTACCTTTTATTTACTTTTATATTCTATGTTCTATCGATTTTCTTTCTTTTTTCTATCATTAAGGGGATAAATCAAGGGGGGTAAATTTGATAAGTTTAAAGAACTTCGCTTCTTATTCAATTTCGACGTAACTGAGTTGTAGTTGGTTGCCCATACTTCTTGCTGAGCGGTAATGGGTAGAGCTCATTACGGCATTGGTTCATCACTCTATTCTCCGCGTACTTTGTCCAAGAATTGCTACTGAGATTGATTTCCCATCGTCCATGTCAGACTTGACTCATGAAATCTCCACCCAGAAGTCAAAGATCATTTCAAATCTTACCAATTTCTCTCCGTGCGGGCTCGCAGTACGCGATGCTATGCCAAGAAACTAATAGACCAAGGTGACAAATGACGGCAGCGGGAAGGGATAGGAGAGCTCCGTGAACTTGCCCGGATTGGCCTCCCGGCTGTGGTTATTGTTAGGACGGCGGGTGCAACACCCTCTGGCCGCGGGACCCGATGCTCTTCACCACGCCAAGATGAAAACTACGCTTCCATAAAATATAGACGTTCAATGAATTCTGGGAGGTCCTAAAAACTAAATAGTCTCATTGTAAAGTGATCTAATAAAAATCCTTGTCTACTATCTTTCAAAAACCTGTCTGTCTGCCCAGGTAGCAGAAACATTGTTCGCACTTCTGGGAGCTGAACATTTTTGTCCTCAAATTTCAACATCTCCATTAGATTTTTGCTCTTTCAACCTTCCTGAATCACTCGGGTTCCTTGTATCTCCTGTCTTAGATGAAGTGAGTCGGAAGTTTCGCGATGAGAAGCACGAGACGACCAGGGGTCCCAAAACAAATCAGGAATTGATTCTACAACTAATTACCAACAACTTTTTTCTCTCAGCACTATTTTTATTCCACTTAAAATCCAACTTTTAACTTTGAATAAGGCGAAAAAAAAACACTCAATTGTCGCTGAAATAACGACGTTCTTTCGCATTTAAACACAATTTCTCCTTAAATTTCATAGTAAACCTAAAAACGGGCTACTACTGGAAAGCTGGGAAATGGAATTTGTTTTAAGCTTTTTAGAGCCTCGGAAGAAAGCCATGTTTTACCAGGAAAAAATTACCAAAAAGTTTGAAGAACAGAAATTGAAACATTTTCAAGTTTGAGGTAGAAATACTATACTTCCGAACAATTTTTCTGAACTGGCCATGAGCTCATCATAAATAAAATTTGACTCTCTCTCTCTAACGGTGTAATAAATTTTTTTTTGCATGGAAAAAGAAGGAGTTATGACGATTTTGATGCCAAAGGGAAAACGCTGCAAATTATTACACAATGGTTTATTATTTTTCTATATACGAGTAGATCACTCGTCTGCAAAGCCACCAACCATCCAACATGAAGAAAAACATCGATCGTATTTCGGTCAGCTATTAGCTGACTAGCTAGATTAGGCCTCTTTTGCGATTCATACTCGTGTTTCTGATTTATCGTACGTCCAACCCTTAAATTCTCGTAAGGGGCGAACGGTTTGTCCTACAGAACTTCGCGTGGTCTCAAAAAATGCTAAAAATTCTGTACTATCTTAAATTGATGGAAAAACAATACCTTTATATCCAAATTTTTTGAGTCAGAGCGTTTTTAAAATTTCAAAATTCATTTTTGAACCCTTAGAAGTGACCTACATCAACCAAAATCTTCGGGGCACTACTAGACCCCAAATAGAGCCTACATACCGAATTTCATAAAAATCGGTCAATGCTAAGTGGGGAAAGTGTCGCGTACGGCGTACGGCAGACGGACGGCCACATTTTTATTCGATTTTTGGATACTACGTACCTTGAAACGTAAACCATCAAATTTTGAGGGGGTGTTAAAAAAAAAATTTTCTTGGTCGATTCCAATGGTTCATCATTGAAAATAATAAACCAAAAGTGCTGAGAGTGATAAGTTGTGGAAAATCAGTTGTGAAGTAGGTATTGCTTATTGTTTTCGAGGCACCCTGTGTTGTACAAAGACGATAAATCTCTCAACTGCACCAATCTCCCAGCCCCCTCCCTGTTGGTCTGAAAAAAATCCTGTATATTCTTGAGGGGTTGCACAATGGAATTGTCACTTTTTTCCTCAAAGGATTCTCCGACCAGTCACTTCTGCCCTCTGTTCTCGATAGATTTTCGTAGGGGGATATTTGTACCTTCTGTCAGATGAGCTGTGTGAGGCCCCTCTTCCTTCCCAGGTCATTTCAGTGTGCTGAAATTTGGTTCTGAGTCTTTTGAGAACCGCCTGAAGGGATAAACGCCATTTAGCGCTGAAAATTGGTACACAGCCACAAGGGGATCTCTAGACGTATCCGAGAGAAAGTCTTAATCAACATTGCGAGCTATAGCTCCTCACCCAAGTTATCCAAAAGTACAGAAATTCAGTATGCTCGGACAGCATTGGAAGTGATGTCAAGAAAGGAAGAAAGTTAAATTAGGAGATCTCGAATTATCTCTTGGTTACCAAAAATGGAACATGGTATAAAACACTTATGGAATGGATAAAACAGTGGTTTTGATTAAACAACAATTGAATACAATTAAAAAATCTTTCCTGAGAGCTGGTAATAACAAAAAACAATTTTTAGATGAAGCCAGTCCACCACCAAGTTCACGGGCCGAGCTGTGGAAGATGAAGAAACGGCCATAATTCAAGTAGTTATTCCAAGAAGCTCTTTCAAAATCGCTTTTTCTAGAACAACGATGGCGTCAATGCCAAGTTTTCAGGTCCGAGTTTTTCTCGGTTGTCTGTCTGTTCCAACCCTCGCTAGAGGGAGGATGGGAAGTTCGGGAATCTCATTTTCCTCGGTGACCTTCAGTTCTGACATCGTTTGGAAAAGTTC
Source organism: Apolygus lucorum (assembly GCA_009739505.2). Classification (NCBI taxonomy): domain Eukaryota; kingdom Metazoa; phylum Arthropoda; class Insecta; order Hemiptera; family Miridae; genus Apolygus; species Apolygus lucorum. Next base: position 36,281,545 of record CM019177.2, read on the forward strand.
CAAACCTATATACACGGCCTCAACGCTCGGTTGGACTGGGAACTTGTAAAGATTATGGATCTCATCACGCTGCGAGAGTATAACAAAGGTTGGCCGCCCAAAAACAACATCATTTCATGGAAACTCTAATATTATATCACAAGGTAACTTTGAAATGATCACCGAATTCTAATTGTATTGGCAGGCTCGCTCGATAAAAATCTCATTTGGTTGATCATCAGCGAATTGCGCGTGCTGAAGCTGATGGGTTTCCGTCTGGTCGACAACAAAAGTGCTTTCTCAATGAAGCATAAGGCAGGGAGGAATTTTAATTGTGTAGCAAGTTTATAAAAAGTGTCCTTAAAATCAAACATTCTCGACGTTTGCACTTTTCAGTTCTTTGAATGATTTCGGTTCCTATAAATCGGTGGTGGTTTCTTGTGCTTGAAATAACGGAAGAATTGTATTGATAGACGCTTACTTTCTCTTCAAATTTCATTGTAGAGTTATACTTACTTACAATACTTACTTGTGGACATTCTATACCTTGAATTACCTTAAAAATTGCCATTACCTACTAGGGGTCTTAAAAATAAGCTTTAATTGAAACCGAAGGCAACCAACAGAAGATTTATTTTCGGAACTGCGTTTTTTTGGTTTATTATTTTCATTAATGAACCATTGGAATCGGCCAACAAACCCCCTCCCCTCCTCCCCCTCAAAATTTGATGGTTTACGTTTCAAGGTACGCAGAGAGGAGCTTTTGGTTGATGTCTGTCACTTCTAAGGAGTAAAAATTAAGGGTTGAAATAAAGGTATCGTTTTTTCACCAATTTTAAATAGTATTGAATTTTTAGAATTTTTCGAGACCACCCAGAGCTCTGTAAGACAAACCGTTCGCTCCCTAGAGAACTTACGTGTCGGACTACTTAAGTGTCGGACTTACGATAAATCAGAAACACGAGTGTGAGTCGCAAAAGAGACCTAATCTCCGTTCAAATTTTATCTGACCAAAATGCGATCGTTGTTCGATTCTTCGAGTTGTCCTCAGTTTTGCGTCCTTAGTAATCTAATAATTGGTGTAACCTGAACTCCCTGTTCTTCAAACTGATTGTGAAGCATTTATTTTTTCCAAATAAACTTGATTGTGAATTAGGTAGGTAGGTAGTATCTATGGTTGGTAGATGGTGACAATGGTAAAGCCGTGTTCTTTGCAGATGAGTGATCTATATAGAAAAATGATAAACCTTTGTGTAATGATTTGCAGCGTTTTTAGCCAGTTCAGTTCTACACTTCTAGTCTATCCAACTTTATTCTCAAGAACAAAGGTGAATTTGGAGACAGCATCAGGTACATAAGATCCAAACCATACAGAATAGAGTAACTAGAATAACAAATATGTACAGTGGACACAGCCCAAAATACCGAATGATGATCGTATTAAACTATCTATTCGAAATTAGGCACCCTTTGTTCCTGAATGATAATCTCTAGTGCAGGAATAAATTCATTGATATCTTGAAAAAGTTTGTTGGAACAAGGCATGAATTCATTTATGCCAGTGACATCATAAGATATTTACCACTAACTTTAGTTGGTGCTTTTGCATTATTTATGCATTATTAAACTTACTTAGCAGTACGTATAGTTTAAATATAATGGTAACACTAATAATTATAAACTACTAAAGTTAGAACTAGGATTAATGGAAGTTACTATGGAAAGATTAACCCTAATTGGAGTGTCAAATTAAATTGCGATTTTAAATTCAATGGACAGACGAATTTTTTGTGGGCCATTTGAAGTATCTAAATAGAGTTATGATCTGGTGACACCTTGGGACAGTTCTGGAATTCCTAAGACTTTTTCGGTGACACTAGTGACACCGTGGTCCAATTAGGGTTAACTGGGTATCTATGTGAAAGAGAGAGAGAATGTAGGCCAGCACAAGCTATGCTAATAGGCCTGCCTTGTCCTTTGAGTATATAAGCGACCCACATTGTAAGTACGACCTATGTCATGTAGTGTAATGATAACATATTCTAATCTTCGCATTATTGTTCAACTTTTGTTTTAAGAAATAAATTGAATAAAATTGAAAAAAAAAAAAAATCAAATTGAAAAGAAGGTAGTGAGGTAAGGACATGGTTCCAATCAAAACTTTAAAAAAATGAATAAATAAAAGGTAGGTGATTTCAGTTTATGGTCAATTAGTATGGTCAATTTATTACCTACCTAATATTACAATTGTACGAATAATGTATGATCACAACTAAGTTGAAATAATATTCTACTTAAGTAAATTATATTTTTCAGAATCAGACGTATTTGATTTCAACTTTTAGTTGATAATCTTCTAGACGATAAAAAATACCGATGAGTCATCCAGAAAACAACATCAATAATTATAATGTTCTTTCGTTTCTGATTTATCGTGACAAGGAACACGGAAATTTACGAGAAGTAGACAAGTTGAACTTTTATTTTCTCCCATGCTCGGTATGATAGTGGTCAATCCAATACCCTTTTCAGTATCTATCAGTCTATCGAAAAATACAACCCTCATGCCGAATTATTAATTGAAAATCCTACATAAATAATGATGTTTCTCAATGACCTCCTAGAATCTAATTAGGTACCTATCATCTTAAACAAGACCGACCAATCAATTAAATATTCATGTAAATTTGTGATCTTTTGAAAATTATTGAAAAAAACAATGATAAGACCCATTTGGGGGTAGAAAGTTCCCGCCAGAACGCCGCCTCCTTGATCAATATGGCCATGTACGCCCTCGTCAGCTGTTTTCTACGTTGTGGGGGCGGCCTGACAAGCCCTTTCGAAGGGGGCTAACGAGGAAATTCTGAAGGGGTGGCCTATCGAACGTTTCTGGGTAGTCATCAGATCATGTTTTGGCATTGTTGTGTCAAACTTGGCACAGAAAGATGTACCAGGAAAAGTGGAGGGGGTACCCAGCCGAAGAATGTTGATAAAGATGGAGGGGAGGCGTGCGGGAGGGAGACTTATGTTCTATATAAAGGTTCAAAAACTTGACGAAATAAAGGTTACTCACTCGTACTCCTTGTATCCCAGCCAGATGTACCACAGGGCGAACATGTTTCGCCTTAATGTTCCGGAAGGCCTGAAAACCCGAAGAGGTTGTTAAGGATAAGATGTTAAAACGAAAAGAGAAGGTTTCTTTGGTGTTGTACAGGCGAGTCTGGGCGTGGAGGGGAGCACGAAAATAACAGCTTCACCGACTACTGGCGATGACTCAAGTTCGCGGCCGGCGAGTTTTATTCGATAACAGAGCGAACGACGAGCGAATTTGAGTTCGAGCACGATTTTCGTGTTTATAGGGCCGATCCTGCGCACGCACGCAAATCCGCGAGTTATAGGGTTAACACTCGGAGAGGTTACAGCCTGTAGAGCCCCTCGACTACTGGAAAGGGCCTACCGGGCTATCGATCGGTCACAGTTGTGAGGCAATGTGCCACCGCCGCCTCTTTTCTGCCCCCGTGCGCACGGCCTGTCCTCAGGAATCCGTTACCACAACAAATTGATTTTGAAAATCGTGCGAGACCAGATCGGACCCACCTAGGCATAAGTATGAGGTAAACAGAGACCAAAAGTCACAAGAATCCATTTTTACCAATCCATTTCAGATAGATACGTAAAAGAGCTAACCAGTGAGTACCATTCATAGGTAGATAGGTACCGATTCTCTAGGAAAGATACTTGACATCTTCGATGAAAACGTCTGCCAAGTGGGTATGGCACTCATCTTCCTATCCATAACCCTGCTTAGTATATAATCTCAAAAAATTATTCTTTAAGTACCACGCACTACCCTCACAGGGGACCATCTACACTCCAACCTTCACAATCTCTGAAACGTCTGCCAAGTTGGGTGGGCAGTATAGCTTCCTCACTCATTGTAACATGGACATACGTCCATGTTACAATGAGTGAGGAATACACAATAGAATCAGTTGATTCAACGTAGAATTTTATTTAGCGGTCCACCGTCTAGGACCTAACCCACACAATCCATTTCATCGAAATTGAAAATTTCATCGAAATTGGTTGAATAGTTGCGGAGTTTTGGTTGTAACAATATATTTAAAGTTCGCGCATGCGCAGCGGCTATTGCTTGACCAATTTGATTGAAACTGATAGGGTGTCTCTTACAAGTTAGTCCCTAACTAACCTCCAAATTTGAGCAAAATCGGTTCATTAAAAACCGAGAAACCGAGGTTCCAGGAAATTCACGTTTGCGCATGCGCACTCGCTCCTATTGGTCCGAAGGTGCTGAAATTGATAGGGGACCGTCTAGGACCTAACCCGCACAATCCCTGAAAATTTCATCAAAATCGGACCACAGGTTAGTATAGTTTTGCCCGGGACAAGGATTGACCACAGACAGACCGACAGAACGACAGACCGACAGACCGACAGACAGACAGACACGGAACCAAAATTGTTCGGGAAGCTCTAAAACGCAAAAAGCAAGTGGAAATTTTGCAAGTTGAAAATTTTTTTTCACTTCTTCCACGAATACAAAGCTTTCCTACCTTCGGTAGTGAGGAAGCAAAATATCAAAATCGGGTGGAAACCTTTTTGCTGTTACAAGGAATTCACGTTTGCGCAAACGCAGCGGCTACTATTGACCCGGAAGCGATGATTTTCATTGGGGACCTTCTTCACTCCAATCCGCACAAACCCTGAAAATTTCATCGAAATTGGACTATAACTTCGTGTAGCTTTGTCCGTTACAAGGATTCCATGACCGACAAACAGACACGGAACCAAAATTGTTCAGGGAGGCACAATACGTAAAACGCGAGAGGAAATTTTGATTTTAGAGAACTTTTTTTTCAACCTTGAATAGTGAAAACAATGCTTCCGCTACCTTGATAAAATAAGCAAAACATTAGTAGAAAGCCTCTTGAATTCCTTTGAGAAGGAATCCAAGAGAACTACCTTACTTCCGTTGGAAGTAAGTCAAGGAAGTCAGACCAGCTGTGTGAGCATAAAACCTCTCTCATTTATTGTTGGGAGTCATTTGGGTGAACCTCCAAACTCACCACAAATCAATCCAAAACGCTGCAAATTATTACACAATAGTTTATTATTTTTCTATATAGATCACTCGTCTGCAAAGCCACCAACCATCCAACATGGAGAAAAACATCGATCGCATTTCGGCCAGCTAAAATTTGTACGGAGATTAGGCCTCTTTTGCGATTCACTCCCGTGTTTCTGATTTATTGTACGTCCAACCTTCAAATTCTCCTAGGGAGCGAACGGTTTGGCCTACAGAGCTCCGCGTGGTCTCAAAAAATTCTAAAAATTCTATAGAATCTTAAATTGAAGGAAAAACGATATCTTTATATCAACATTTTTTGATTTAGGGCGTTTTCAAAATTTCAAAATTCATTTTTGAACCCTTAGAAGTGACCTACATCAACCAAAATCTTCGGGGCAAAACAAGACCCCAAATGGAGCCTAAATACTAAATTTCATCAAAATCGGTCAATGCTAAGTGGCAAAAGCGGACGGACGGCCAAATTTTTATTCGATTTTTGGATTCTACGTACCTTGAAACGTAAACAATCAAATTTTGAGGGGGTGTTAAAAAAAAAAAAAATTTCCTCGTCGATTCCAAAGGTTCATTATTGAAAATAATAAACCAAAATGAGAGATATCACCACAAAAAATCTGTAGTTGCTACCTTGTGCCAACCAAACCCTCTTCCATACATCTTGGTTTGACATAATCACTTTGATTTGTAGATGAAATCTCCCAGTAAGGGGAATATATGTGAGGATGGATTAGGCATGCATAGGAATACCAAGCATCTTTTTAATTGTATCTGGTGTATAGTTCAAATGGATTCAAATTTTTTCCTATTTCTTTTATATGAAATCTTTGAGTATTTTTTGAAATTAAATTCATTAGTTATATCAAATTGAAATATTTTTTATTGGATATTTTATGAATAGAAAACTTGAATATTTCGTATATTCGCTTCACCATTTGAGGTCTAGTTGTGACCCTTTTGATTATTGTTAGTCACTTCTAAGGGGTGAAAAAAAAGGGTGATATTTTCAAAACGCCCTGGCTCAAAAACTCTCGTTATAAAGGTTTTTTTTCACCGATTTAGAATAGAATTGAATATTTCGAATCGAATGAGACCGCCCAGACCTCTGTAGGTCAAACCGTTTGCACCCCATTAGGACAAACAATCAGAAAAACGCGTGTGAATCGCAAAATCTTGTTCAGATACGGAAATAACCCTAATTTCAGCTAATTATTGTTCTTTGGATGAAGTTAGCCGAGTTCTATCCAGACGGGAGATCTAAACAGTAAAATAATAAACCTTTTTAATAATTTGTAGCTTCTTTTATTTATAGTACCTGTTTTTCATGTAGTGACCTTTGAAATTCGTTTTCTCTCTCGTTCATCATATCAAAAAATATTATTGAGCCTCGTTAGTTGACAGGAAAAGGAAGTTTTTGAGCTGACATAACCTAACATTACTGTCACGTAACACACGGGTTAAGAGGTACCCAGACAATATTATTATGAACCCATTTGATTATTAAGTTTGTCTTATCATCATTAGAGCTATTGGATTGTTCTAGGAAGGAGGTAATGCCCCCTCTGATAAGAACAAACCTAACCTTAGTTACCCAACGTATTCCAAAAGGTCGGTAAACTCTGTAAGGAAGTATTATTATTTGTATATATTTAATAATCAATAAGGCATGTTAGAATTGCTGATAGTTGCGATAATAATATTGATAGATAGAAAGTAGATTACAACTAGTAGTACCTGTTTTTTTGAAGAGTGTGGTTTGTAGGTTAGCTCAACGTTATCAAGAAGAATCAACGCAGGTCCAGTCGAATCATCATCGAAGGAGATCCCTCGTTCGGAAAACACTTTTGTAACTAACTAAAACTTGTACCAACTTCCTCGTATAAAACCTCACTATGAATTCTAGATCTGCGATAACAGCTGAAGTCTAATCTCGTCTCCGCGTTCCCGAAAGACAAACCCTGTCCCCACACTGAATTATCATTGTGTGAATGTGTTTTGTCGGTTATAAAAGCTTGTTATTGGGCAGTATTTCGATAAAACTTCCAAGAAATACGACCTGAAAGGAGTTGTTTGCAGGATCACAACCGCTCCTACTGACTGAGTTTCAGGTCAGAACCGCAGATGACTGTACGTGGGTTGAATCATCATCTAATACCAGGTGGTTACCTAACCTTGGCTCATCACGACGCTGTTTTCCTACGTCGAGAAGACGAATATTGCTCCGCTCTATGTGGAATTTATTATAGCTCACAGAGTGATGACTGAACTACTCCTAATTACAGCAGTAGAACAGCATTGACATCAGGGAGCCAAGAAGAGGTCTGAATTCCAAGCACAACTCAACTAGCTTTATGTAGGTATCCAGGTAGATAAATGAGCGCAGGTGCCTTGAGAGACACTCAGAGGTCGAATTGCTACCCGTGAATAATACATAATACTTGGTTATAATCAATAAAGGTACCTACTGGAAATTAATGGTCAGGTCTCAATATTGAGTGCAAAAATACTACTTTATATACCAAATCTATGCTTCCAAATCCATCAAGCAAGAACTTCTAAAGCTTTATAGCTTCATAGATCTAAAGCTTGTTAGATAGGATTGTTTTCACTTTTGAGGAGAAATGGAGGAGGAAGGAAAAAAAGTTTTTAAAAATCAAAACATCTAGTCTCATTTTACGTTTTAAATCTTCCTGATTCCCTGATAATAGATCCTCTGTTTCGGACAAAATGCATTTCTGTACGCGTCCGAAGATTCGTATAACTATCTACCTACACAGTACAAAGTTACATTCCGATTTGGATGAAATTTCTAGGGTTTGGGATTGGAGTCTTGATGATCCCGTACGTATACCTAAGCATGATCCCGGGACTGAAGGCAGCCTTTGCGCATGCGCATACGTAAATTCATTGCCGTACGCGCTACTTCCATAATCTTCTTCCGATTCCGATAAAATATTCAGAGATGGCATGGTTGGGCCTAGGAGGTCCTCTTAAAATTAAGTTTCAGCCAAAAAACGTCTGCCATGTGAGTGTGGCACATAGCTTCCTCGTATCCATAACCCGATTGAATAGATAATCCGATGCACAGTAGATAATCTCAAAACATCAATTTCTAAGTATCTTGCACTATCCTCACAGGGGACTTTTCATGTCAACCCGCAAAATCTCTGAATCTTGTTGGAAACTGTACAAGTTATGACAGTAACAAGGAAATACACGTTTGCGCATGCGCAGCGGCTACTATCAAGCCGGGGGTAATGATTTCCATAGGCGACCATATACACACTTACCCGCACAATCCCTGAAAATTTCATCAAAATCGGATGAGAAATGTAGAAGTTATGGCTGTGGCAAGGATTTGATGACAGACAGACAGACACGGTACCAAAATTGTTCAGAAAGGTCTGTAACGTAAAACGCGAGTGGAAATTTTGATTTTGGAGAACTTTTTCTTCAACCGTCTGTAACGTAAAACGCGAGTGGAAATTTTGATTTTGGAGAACTTTTTCTTCAACCGTCTGTAACGTAAAACGCGAGTGGAAATTTTGATTTTGGAGAACTTTTTCTTCAACCGTCTGTAACGTAAAACGCGAGTGGAAATTTTGATTTTGGAGAACTTTTTCTTCAACCGTCTGTAACGTAAAACGCGAGTGGAAATTTTGATTTTGGAGAACTTTTTCTCCAACCGTCTGTAACGTAAAACGCGAGTGGAAATTTTGATTTTGGAGAACTATTTTTCAACAAAAGTGAAAACAAAGCTTCCGCTACCTTAATAGACTAGGAAGCAAAATTACACTCATTTAGCGATCAACTCAAACTAGTCCCTCAAAACATAATTTTGTCATTATCTATAGTTGCTCGAGTTTCCTCATAAGGTGGTTAGTTGGTAGTTATAATTATTTGTGATCTGGGCGATGTTCTGAAGGATACGATAAAGCTTTGTGCCAAACCCACTTCTTTAAATTACGAATGGGTACCGTCTCGACACACTTTCTGGAAATCCAATATAGGGGATGTCCCTCTCAGTGCTGAGTTGACCTAGAGGGGATTTAAGTCTCCAAGCCGTCTGGTTGAGGGGGCGGACCCAGACTTCCGAACCGGTAATTGGATAATCAATTCTCACAGGAGAGACATCTGTTTCCTAGCAAAATCTGATAAGCTCCGCCTTCCATCCTCGTTATGGATATCACTACATCTCATTCAGAATGGATGGATTCCATCCAACCTTCACCTAACGTCACTAGTCATGTCACTGTGTTTTGGGGCTTAAACTGTAGGGCGAAGACTGTCCAAGTAAAGTAGAAACAGAGGAAGAGAAGTTGTCTGGTTAGGAAATTTTCATTTCTTGGCTCAACTTCATCTCTCGGCTAGAATAAATTATCAAAACCCTTGATTTCATGGATGATGCTTGTAACTATTCAATAGCTACGGCAGTGCGTACCAGCCCAATATAACAATTAGCCGAGTGAAAATCCACGTTTTTTTTATACATGAAATAAGCTTGCGATTTCCTTCGAGTACCTAAGTAACAGACTTTCCTTCGAGTATGTTATAGAAAATAACTGACTTTCGCCAAAATGTGGAAACATGGGTCCGGCTCAAACATACATTCAAAATACCTTCAATGAATCAAAATACTCTTCTTGAGTTATTTCAGGACTTTGTAAAATAAATCAAGGAATCTTTCAAAATTTTCAGTTCCAACAATTTGAAAAAAGGACATTTTATATCAAAAAATTCCATACTAAAAAAAAGTGGGGTCATGAGGTTTTTAACTTTTTTTTCTTTTATTTTTGGAAATTTTATCAGAGAACTTACAAAAACCCTTAAATAATTTTCCGAGCTAATAAAAAAACATAATTCCTTCTTTGTTACCTTCTTTTTTTATTAAAAAATGTTAGAATCATCGGTATTATAAGACTTGATTTCAGGGGTCTTTTGTCCCCTCTGGCACCATATTGCAACGTGACAATCATCTTTCTCTACATGGCTAGCGCACAAATCATGAAGAGTAAGAAAGTGTCAAACACCGCATGTAGAAATCGAGGAAAATCTAGGACAACCGTGTTTACCGTGAGAGGTTTGGTAAACAGGACTAATACAACGGGGAGGCGTTCCAACTTGATATTGATTGCCTGCTCCCAGCAGCACAAGCGTACTGAGCTTCCACCACTCCAGGCGACTTCTGGATTTACCCTTAATTGCGAGCCAGACTCAAACTCAACTTCATCACGTTTAAATTATGTCCCGTGGCCTTAATCAACCCTTTCCCACCTCGCTCGTTTCTAACGTCTTCTCATTCATGAGCTTCGTAATCCCCAAATCCTCTTCGTCAGGCTTATCTCGGCTCCAGTTTTTAGGGAATTATTTCCCACCACTGAGGGAATTTAAAATCGCGAAATTACCTCTGTCTACGCCGGGAAATATTAGGGAAGAGCCCCTCCATAAAGTGGTCTTAGAGGGCACTAAATGAGTGTTGTAATCCCATTCTCTAAAAACGTTTTATACATGTATGACAGAAATATGTGTGAACATCCGAATTCACTTTATTGCTTTGATATCACAATAATATCAATATCCATAAAAATATTTAACCAACTGCCGTTAGGTGGTTTAGTAAACCGGTCCCCGGGAGAACGCGAAGGATTGGTGATCTCCCGTGGGCGGGAAGATCCTAATAGTTTTTCGAGATGGGCCGTTGGTGAATCCCTCTCCACTTGAGAAGATGGGGAATGAGTAGCCATGAGTGAAATCATTACAACATATTCTCATATTCAATTTGGAAGCTGATGAATTCCGTGACATTGTTGCAATACTCGAACACTACCAACCTAGTGCAAAAACGCTGCAAATTATTACATAAAGGTTTATTATTTTTCTAAATAGATCGCTCGTCTGCAAAGAACACGGCTTAGCATTGACCGATTTTGATGAAATTTGGTATGTAGGCTCCATTTGGGGTCTAGTTGTGCCCCGAAGATTTAGGTTGATGTAGGTCACTTCTAAGGGGTGAAAATTGAGGGTTGAAATTTCAAGAGTGCCCTAGCTCGAAAGCTTTCACCAATTGTAAATAGTATTGAATTTTTAAAAATTCAAAAAAATCCTCGTAAAATAAGTTGGCAACATTAGTCACGTTGAAATTTCATGGAACAATTTGAAAAGAGAAAAATAAAATCCAACCTTTTTGAAGAAATGACGATAAAGCAGCTGCACTTGCCAAAATTGCTCGTAATCATTCGACTCCCAAAGAGTGTGTCCTCCACTTCCTAGAAACCTATAGGTGTGTCTTTGAATTTGCTGACTGGTAATTTTACAAATATACGTTTTTTGTGCGAACTTTATAAAAATAGTATTATTATTTACTGGTATCTAGATAACATAATCTACATGTGATGTGATGGAAATATTGTAGGCAATGGGCAGATTACAAACAGTACCTAGTTTGTTATATTGCTGAACTTGTTTCAAGAAGTAGGTACCCACAACCGACGAACATGTAGGACGGTTTACCCATAACGGTGCGTTGCTGTCACGGAGAAGTAGACAAATCTTCATCTCGTATAGGGAATTATAATGTAAGAACTAATATTCCGAAGAACATAGCAAAACCAGAAGAAGAGTAAAATAGGTACATGTACAATATACAAAGAATCAAGAAAGAACGCCAATAAAACAGGACAAACTATTTCGAGGAAAAATTTTCAAGTATTGTCAAATTCAGTTCGTAGGTATTACAGTTTGAAACATATTGTTTAGTAATGCATGCATTCCAGGGGACGTCCCATTGGATAAGCATTAGATCAGTTAAACCAGTTGGTAAGCGATAAAACTGTTTCACTCGATGTAATTTATTCATTACTTTAGGCAAGAAATAGTGACCCCCCCCCACCATTATCCACCTAGCGGCATGGGAGCCTCGAATCTGAAGAGCATTTTTAAATACATGATCTACGACACCCAACATGCGAATTCGAGTTCACCCCCCCCCCCCCCCCCCACCTACCCAACGCCAACAATGGTGCCAGTCTGGCACCAAAGCGGAAATACGTCGTAACATTGATCCTTCATCTATTAGTTTTAGTAGGTACCTAGTCCGTCGAGGTTCACATCCGTATTCTAGGTGAAATAAAACTGTTTCACTCGATGTAATTTATTTATTACTTTAGGCAAGAAATACTGACCCCCCCCCCCCCCACAATTATCCACCTTAACATTTCTAGCGGCATGGGAGCCTCGAATCTGAAGAGCATTTTAAAATCCATGATCTACGATACCCAACATGCGAATTCGAGTTCACCCCCCCCCCCCCCCCCCACCTACCCAACGCCAACAATGGTGCCAGTCTGGCACCAAAGCGGAAATACGTCGTAACATTGAACTTTCATCTGTTAGTTTTGGTAGGCAGTCCGTCGAAGTTCACATCCGTATTCAAGGTGAAACACAAAAAAAAACCACGAAATAAGCGGTTTATGGCATCATTGCACCATGGTGGCACCACTATTAGTTCCATGGTGGTACAGAGAATAATTCATGAAAATTCGGAGGTATAATGAGAATTTTTCCTCAATTTCAAAGCTTAGGTACAATTAGTAAGTAGTAAAGGAACCAAAATATTGAAAAATCGGATATTTTGTGAATATTATCCCCCCACTCACCCCCTCCCCTTGCGAATTTTGGTACTCTGGTAAAATCATGTACAACTCGGAAGTTATTTGAGTCAAACAAAAAAAGAAACACGCAAATCGGTTGGAAATTGAGGCCTGGGCAGAGTTTACAAGATTATGCACGCAAACGCACGTTATTTAAGCATTAACCCCCCCCCTTTCCCCCTCTTAAAAAGCAAAATCCAAAATTCCGGCGCCGTAGTGCACAACTAGATAGTATTACGCGTCAAACGAAAAAAGAACCACGAAAATCGTTTGAGAACTAAGGCCTGGGCAGAGTACACAAGATTATGCCCAAAAACGCACGTTTTTCGAGCATTAACCCCCCCTTTCCCCCCCTTAAAAGGCAAAATTCGAAATTCCGGCGACGTAGTGCACAACTAGATAGTTTTCCGCGACGAACAAAAAAAAACCAGGAAAATCGGTTGAGAACTAAGGCCTGTGCAGAGTACACAAGATTTTGTTACACACACACATACACACATACACACATACACACATACACACACACACACACACACACAGACATACACCTATGGTTTTTTTCGCGGATTTGGATTCAGAATGGTCTAAAACGGATTACTGTGTGGTTATTTTTTTTTTCTGTTGAGTGTTGTCCAACTTTACCCCAGATCGATCGCATAAGGACGCCCAAGTCTTACTGTGGGACGTCCTAAAAATGTGAAGGAGGTGCACACTGTGGACAGTCAGGTCAGGTGGGGTGAGACCTATCACGAGACAAAGGACGCCCTCACATTCTTGAAGAAAATAGGTAACAAAGTAGCCCCCACGGCTCAGAGTCAGCTCGTATAAAAAAATTTGTGAAAAAACGAAACCTTTATTTCGAGAGTTTTCGAGCTAGGGCACTCTTGAAAATTTCAACCCTTAATTTTCACCCCACAGAAGTGACTGACATCAACCAAAAGCTACGCGGCACAACTAGACCCTAAATGGAGCCCATATACCAAATTTGAACCAAATCGGTCCAGTGTTGCTAAGAAAAGTGCCGCGTACGGCGGATGGACGGAAATTTTTTTATTCGATTTTCGTATTCTACGTACCTTGAAACGTAAAACATCAAATTTTGAGGGGGGTTAAAATTTTTTTTTTCTTGCTCGATTTCAAAGGCTCATTATTGAAAATAATAAACCAAAATTATTGTTTAAAAATATTTTTATTCATATTTACTTAGGTATATCAAAATATTTTTCTTCACCAAGATCTAAACTGTCGACTTATTGACCATTATCAATTTTCTACTAAGATTCAAGCAACACAAAAGCGTTTGGAAAAAACGCTGTTTTTTGGGCTGACTCCCCTCACATTCTGACGCCCTCACATTCTTGAAGAAAATAGGTAACAAAGTAGCCCCTATAGCTTAACATTTTTTCTTTATCATTTTATTTATTTGATTCGCGACGAGATGTTATCCCATCAATAATGAAGAAAACAAAAATTTTAATCACACCTACGCTTTGGCCTGATCTGGATAAGTGGGAAGGAAAATTAGCTACCCTCCTGCGGGCTGATCCCCTAACGTGTTACTTTCCACGGCCTATTTCCCCTAACTTGTTGCGGCCCAGGTAGCTTGGAAGGTTTACCCATAGATATATGCGTAAATACATATATACATACATATATGTATACTGCGTAATACATATCTACCTATACTACGTAGTATATACGAGTATCTATGGGTTTACCTGACCCCTTCAAGGAAGGAAGCCACTCTATGCCCCCCATTCAATTTATGCACCTTATCAAGATCATTTCATATTTCAACAGCCGTCGCCAATAATGGTTTGATTTTATCAGGGAATGGGTTGAAAACTCATGGCAATGGTAGGTAAGAATTATGGGCTGGATCTGATTTACCTCATAAGTAATAAACAATAAAGAGACACCTACAGAAATTTTATCGTAATTAACTCTCGAATAACTACAATTACAGCTACCTTAATTTATAAATACTGAACACATTCGCGTTTTCAGATTGAAAAAAAAAGTTCACGACGTTCAGAAGAAAACCCGGAAAATTGTTAACATCGACACCATCCTTTTTTGAGATTAACACTAAGCGCCCGTCCATGATCGCCTGTTCATTATTTGTGAAACTTGTGCAACTGAACTCCCTGTGACCTGAGTCTGCGTAAAATTTTTTTGGAAGTGAGGAAACCTCTAATCAAATAGTGAAGATACCTGTAGAACCAATCAACACAATCTTTGACACAACACTTTGGTCTTACAATCTTTGACGTTGAGAATTTTCTCCAATAGTTCCATTTTATCGAATTAGTAGGGAAGAATTGGTGAAGTTCTTGGAAGTAGAAATCCTTCTTCTTCTGAAAGCAGGATTATTTCAACTTACGAATTGTACACCAAGACGATTGAGGAATAGAAAAAAGGAATTATTTACATACTCGACGTAATCATTGAGGCAGTAGTGAGCCGGGCGGTGACTCTGCATTCGAGTTGGAATGAGGAAGGCTAACTTACTACTGCTGCACTCTGTTCTCTAGGTGTTGAAACATCCGCCAGTGCAGGTTGCCGCGAGAGCTCAGACGTATACTGTCGGGATATTCTATAATCATATTCCCTTCTCGGAGAAAATAAGCCTGTGAAAAATAGTAAAAAACGTCTGCAAAGTGGGTGTGGCACATAGCTTCCTCGTATCCATAATCAGATTAAACAGATGATCCGATGCATTGTAGTTAATCTCAAAACATCAATCTCTACCTTGCAATACCCTCATAGGGGACCATCTACACACTAATCTGAACAATCTAGAGAAATTTCGTCGAAATAAGATGGAAAATGTAGAAGTTATGCCTGTTATAAGGAATTCACATTTGCGCATGCGCAGCAACTACTATTAGTCTGGGGGAGATGATTTTCATAGGGGACCATCTACACGCCAATCTGAACAATGCTAGAAAAATTCATCAAGTTCGGATGAAATGTAAGTGTTATGGCTGTTACAAGGATTTTACGTTTGCGCATGCGCAGAGGCTACTGTCAATTTTAAGGCCTTGATTTTCATTGGGGACCAACTGCACGCCAATCCCTGAAAATTTCATCGAAATCGGATGAGAATTGTAGAAATTATGGCTGTAGCAAGGATTTCATGACAGACAGACAGACAGACAGACAAGGAACCAAAATTATTCGGAAAGGTCTGAAACGTAAAACGCGAGTGGAAATTTCGATCTCAGAGAACTTTTTTTGTTCAACCTTGAAAAGTAAAAACAAAGCTTCCGCTACCTTGGTAGACTCGGAAGTAAAATGTGCTCTCTTTTCTTTGTTCCAAACCACTATAGCTAGTATTACTACCTATTTACTGACCATAACTGTTTGGGCTCTTCAGTTGATATTTTGACTGTTGTTGATGTTGATATTGATTTTATTATATTATTATTATTAATATGTTGACTGTTATAGTTTGTTTAGTGTTATTATTTTATTGAATATTGTCATACAATTCAACTGTTGTAAATAAAATGATTCTTCTTCTTACTGACTTATAACACAAAGGTTAGAAGAACCTACTGGAATCCTAGCTCCAAATGTTACTCTTTTTTTACAAGTCTTTTTTGAAAATCATGTTAAACAGAATGTACAGTATAAAATATATGTACAGTGTATGGAGGCAAGACATTCATGATGATATACGTAATTAACGAAGCACGAGTACCTAAGAAGGTGTTTCATTGTGTCAAAGTATGGTTTAACGATACACTCCTTTCCATACTTCTACTTCATTTGTAACAGCAATTAGTCTATAATACGGAGAATAGATGAGGAGACTAGTATTATAATTTATTTTTGGTAAAATCCATCAGGTTATATAAAATTTGCCAGTAGAACAGTCTCATTTCATTTCACGCGTCTCTGGCATGTCGCAGTCTACGAGGGACCCTCCGAGCCATCGTTTCAAAAGGCAGGTCTACCTCTTCATCTTGCACAGAAGCGGAGTCAATGTCCACGACGATGTGGCTCTGCTGGGATTTACTGGAAGATGGAGAGTCCCCGGGCGTAGGTGCAGTAGGTGGAGTAGGCAATGGAGCAGGAGATGTTGCCGAGGATGTGGGAGGGGTCGGCATTGGATTAGCCACTGAGGTGTTTTGAGAGGTCGGAGAAGAAGTGGTGGATGAGGATGCTGAAGTAGTCGTGGATGGAGATGGAGAAGAAGTGGTGGTTAGAGTCGCGACGGAAGTTGTAGCTGGAGCCGGCGAAGTCGTTTGAGAAGACGTTTGAGGAGCTGTTGTAGTTGTACTGGGCACTGGAGTGGTGGATGTTCGCGAAGTTGTGGTAGGTGGAGTTGGCCACGCGTCAGTAGACGAAGGCTTCTGGCTAGTTGTGGGCGACGGAATCATTGGAGGAGTTGGCCGACTTGGCAACGGTTTGTCGGGTAGAGGCGGCCTCTGATCAGGCTTTGATGGAGGCGTGGGAGAGGGCTTAGGAGCAAAAGCGTCTTTGCAACAGCAAGTCATCAGCCGGCTAAAGAGATCACAGAGCTTCGTAGTATTCGAAGGACAAGCTGTGCTGGCTGGGCATAAGTAGGATGGTTTCACTTTAGAATCTGCAGAAAAAAATTAGAAATCATCAAATGACACAGACCATGCTTCATTTGTGTAGGCATGTTGGTAACTCAATTAAAATTCAGAAACATAACTTGAAGATTTTCAGCATAGTTCATGATTCGATTAGGTACATTATTTATGAATTTCCAAGACTATAATTAAACCAAATATAGTACAGTATTGATGACTTATCTACCTACTACTGAAGTAATGTAGCACATGAATAATGAACGTCCGTCTGTTGATCAAAATTAAACAGGTGAATATAATTGAATGACAGATCCAATTTTTGAAGGAATGGTTTTAAACGATTTTTTTTATCCGAGCAAAAGAGGGTCTGTTTTCTACCTTTGAACAACAGCAGGTGAGCATGTACATGTAATCCGGGCATAACGGGTCTCGAAATATGGGGCAGTGCAAGTTCGCTGGGCATGTAACGTTCTTTGGTTCACCTTCGAAACAAATCACAGTAGGCATGAGATCAGAAATACCTTCTATCAAAACATTTTGAAAATATTGTCTCCATATGATTATGTCACAACCAAAACCAAATTCTTTTTTAAAATTTAAATTTTATATCGAATTGATGCATTGGTTTGAATAACATTTGGAAATGTATAATTTGTTCGTCAGAATGAGGTGTCAATGAATGTACAGAGTGACCAGTATAATCGCACACCTGTAGGGTTTTTGCAGTTACAGCAAAATCCGTGGATAATAGCTGAGTCAGTCAAGCAATCAGCAGGACAAGGTTCTGTCGGTTTCTCCGAACATTTTATTATAGGTGGTCTCAACGTCGTCGTAGCTATCGGAATTTTAGTTCCTGCAGCAGGGCGCTTAGTCGTCGTCGAGAGCGGACCGAAGACAGATAAGAGCGAATCTGTGAACAGTCAAAATATTGAGGAAATAATGTTCAATATGATTGATCATTATAAGGTTTGGTAGTCACTACTCTCATCGACGATGTATTACGAAAAGACAAATTTTCAAAATTGATTTTAGTTCATTGCAGTTTAAAACTAATTCAAATATCATCTCTTAATTTCTTTGCTAAATTCGGTAATATTTGCAATTGTGTTGCTTTTCATAACAATGAAAGTAAAGGCAACATGTTCAGTAAACCAACAACTATAATAACATCATTATGTGCATTATTATATTATTATTATTATCATACATCATCAATGTGTGTGTGAGCACTCGCTTCGGTGTGTCCTATGTAGATGAAATTCATGAGGGACCGTCTCGATGCTACCTCGCATCAGCCTGAAGGAGTTGCTGAATAGTTCTTTTCAGTCGAAATATTGACATGTATGTCTTTTAGCTTGGGGTCTATAAAAAAAAGTCAGCTCGAAAAAGGTAATGCGATAACGTCAAATTCGGTAACTAGATTGCAAAAATTAGTCTGAGAGACTCGCGTTCGATGCCAGGCCGTGACATCAACTTTTTTTTAAATTTAATAAATTACGTTTCATAATAAAATCTCGCCAAGGTTTTAAGATCCTTTGATTACATTCATAAAAACCAAGCCAACCAACATCAATATAATCCACTAAATCGATGTTGGTACTTACCCCAAATGTTGTTTACAGTTCTTTTGAATCAGAGGTATATCTCAGCCTCGTCCATATTTACGGCTAATGACGGTACCTATATAATTTACGCAGAAATTGTGGGCTATTCAACGAGTGGCGAACGATTTTCGTGGGATGAAAACTAACGGCGATACATTTCCCTGGAAACGGGTCGGTTGTAAGTGAAAATCATTACAAAATCCCGCGCTACTTCCAAGGTTTCGTCACGTTTTTGCACATTTAGGTGATGGCTAAAGCATGTTCCATGCTGAAACTGTAAAAGACTCATTTACTGGCGATTTGTCTCTTTGCCAAGAATTGGGTAATGGGGAGAGTGATACCTATACATATCCCTGATCTATAGTTTTTCCATCAAGGGAGAAATTAGACTATTTTTTTTTTTTATCTTTGTCTGTTTTAAATCTTCTATTTTTAGCACTAAAATTAAGTTGGTGAACTCAGGCCCGGTCCATGTTCTCGCAGTCGGAGAGAAAACGTATTGATCACATCGTATTGTAGAGAATTTTTTCTCATTCGAACCCACCCTAGAACTTGTGAATATGACTTGAACAATTTGTTGTTAGGGTGAGGGCCATTCAGTTCAAGAATCACGAGTACTCCCTGTCTGGGGTTTGGTCGCTTGAGTACTCCAGAAGGGAAAATGATCCCTTCAGATTTCCTATCATATTTGGAGTGTTTTTCCCTAGCCGCTATGTTCTCCCACTTTTCCGGACCCCCTGGATAAATTACGTTCAGTAATCATTACTGTCCTGTTTCCCTGTTACAATTTACATTTCGTATAAAGTTTCTCTTTGTCCAACGTTTTTTGTTTTGTTGAGAACTTCTTATTCCACTCGTTGAATCTGGCTGACGCCTCTCCTCATCCACACTCCAAGATTAGGTGGTAGGTGGTCTATCTTGTCACGAGAAATTTGGGTTTGCGAAAATTCAATTTAAGTACGATTGTATACAAGCTTTATGAGGCAATGATCTGACAGACATGAAAATTATACGGAATGAAAGTGTGCAAAATCTTATCATTTGAATCAGATTAAGTGGTGGAGTTGCGTGTGACAAGGGTTCGAGAACACTCAGACGGCCACGTAACCAAATTTCAGAAAGGTCTAAAATGTAAGATGGATGTCCAAACTTCGATCATGGAAAAGTGCAACGTATTTTCAACAAACTGAGGTAAAAAAAAGCCCTAGGACCTTGATTTCTAGATTATCAGCTACTATCAGTTATTGCAATTCTATTGGTTGCTGGTCTGTTCTGAGGTGATAGCGAGTATCTTACGCCTTACCTAACCACTCATCGCTTTCAGTACTGTTGCTGCTTTCACTGCTCTCCGAACTGCCGTAGTCACCGAAGAATAACCGCTTCTTCACGGAAGAAACTTGTGACACAATTCCCAGCAAAGTCACAATCAGTAACACCTCATGTTTCATATTTGACAGCCAAGTTCCTTCACAACCGATGGACGAAATGAGCCGCTCCTTTCCCCAAAACTGTTGAACAATCAACGTTCATTACATTTAATTGAAAAGCACATCAAAAGTTCAGGATAGTCTTTCTTTGGTAATGATACATCTAATCATAATTGTAGAGATGGAAAGGATTTGTGTGTGAAAGAAGAGATGGGTTCTCCATAAACTATACAGATCTCATTCCTTCAAGGAGTCGATTCTAAAACTAATTTGCAACAAAAAATGTCTCTTAACAATTGTTTTTAGAACCATCTTTCCCGAATTATTTCAATTTTAAAGTTTTTTTTTCTCTTCTTTTTATGTCATTAAATCAACCAAGTAAATAAGAAATAAAAAATTAAAAAATTAAATTAAATTAAAAATAATAATAATAATAATAATAATAATAAAAAAAAATGTTGTAAAGCTATGAAGTTAAGAATGATTCCAATGTTGAACTTTGACATGATGTTTAATACTACGTTACCAAAGCCAAATAGCATGCAGACTTTTATTTACTTATATTTTCTTCAATGTAAAGTACATATGTTCACGCAATATATTATATTTATAAAAATAGGACACTAACAAAGTAACGCGAACACCCCCTGCGACGGTCATTGACCAGCAGTATAAGAGAAGAACATACCAAGAGTCCTGTAATAGCACACGTAGTATGAAAAATATTTGTTATTAATTTTAAGTGCAAGAATCAGCAAAATTAATAAAACTAATCTAATTAATCATTATAAACTATAATATTATGTACAGGATACCCTAATATTTAGTGAATAAATAGGTACGCTTTCTCCCTCACTCTCTTCAGTAACGAATGTCGTACATTGGTGAGTTTAGTAACACCGTAATGCCGAATAATAACGTATTTTCCATCGTCTTTGACATCATAATATGATGAATTTTCATCGTAACGTTTTACAGTGGTGACTTACCTCTTTGAAATCTTGAAGAAGCAAAGTCTGTAAACCATCATTTAACTGTAGCAAATACTCCAGTGTTACTAATAGAGAACATGGTCATTGTAATGATATTTTGGTTAATTATTTTCAATAATAAACCTTTGGTATCGAGGAAGAAAAAAATTGTTTCTAGGTACGTAGAACAAACAAATTTCCATTCTTCTGACTTACGCCGTACGTGGCGTTTCCTTAGTTACCATGAGCCGATTTTGATAAAATTTGGTATACGGACTCCACTTAAGATCTAGTTGTGCACCAACGCTTTTGATTAGTGTTAGTAACTTCTAAGCGGTGAAAAATAGGGGTTGCAATGTTGAACTCGCTCTAGCTCAAAACTATCGATATAAAGGTTTTGTTTTTCAACTAATTAAAATAGAATTGGATTTTCAGACTTTAATGAGTCCACCCAGAGCTCTGTATTACATCTGAACGTTTATTCTTGTCTAATACATGACATGATCGCACTGAGTCTTGTGGTCTGTCTTGAACCTTATCACAAGCGAAGTGTTACGTTTTTATGCAAGCTGCTAATAGGTCATTTGAAGTCATCAGACGCTACCCTACTAACAGTTCAATTAGTGACGGATAATCGTAACTTTTCATAGCATCTATTCACTGGTGTCAGTTACCGGCTCTTTGACCAATTAGACACAAACGGCTTACAATGTGATTAAATCGCTTACTTGATTACACACCTTGTATACTCCACGTAATCCAAACTCGAAGCCCAAAGAAAAATCTCGTCAAGATCACCAGAGAAACATACGAGTTGTGACACTTGTGAGCGCGATTGTTTCGGTTCAAACTATTATAAACATTTTGCGAAACGTCATTGAGTAGATGGAGGCGGAATATTCAAGAGCTAGAGCAACATCAACAATGAATATTCATTACAAGAGCCCCGCTTGCGAATATTTATTTCGCCTGAATTTACTCTCAGGGCCTCGACGTGTCGGCACATGAAGGACCGCTGGAAGAACTGCGCAGGACTAAAATATCCTTGTATGTATCCTTGTAATGGAGTAACACTGGACAATTTTCAAATTAAGGCTCCGTATTGATATATGAATTTAGTATAAATGATTTTTGCCGGCAGACGTTTTCGTTTTGTCTAACGAGAAACGGCCGTACTGTGTTAAGGGGGTCTCTGTCGGTCGCCATTCGTTCCTCGGTCCGGGTTAGTATAATCTCTCAAGAACCGGAACTCAGAGTTTAAAAGTTGTACCTAAATATGAAATTTTCAAGGATTTTCGAAATTCATTAGTGAATCTACCTAGGGAACAATAATTGCAGGCAAAAAATGAGTAAAACCTAACTGAATTAGCGGTTTTTCCCATTTCGTAAATACTTGAAAATATAAAATTTAGGTACAACTTTCAAACTTTGAGCGCCGGTAATCTTGGAAAATACTAACCCGGAACCCCATTTTTTCCATTTTTCTCTGGCAATTATTGTTCGATTTTGATGATTCCAGCGGCAATATTTCAGTTTTTCAGTTCCCTAGGGCCTCGCGCTAATGAATTTCTAAAATCCTTTTACATTTGTAATTTAAGTACAATTTTTTAAGTACTTGCCTCTTCGATTTGGCGAAATAACCTGGAACGAGGAATGAACGTCGACCGACAGATCCCCAGAGACACAAATACTCGCGGCGTCGTCAGGCCGGGCCTTCATTATTTATACAAGGATGTATATAGGACATATTATAATATTATATTATTATAAGGAATTTATATAAGGTTTTTCTGTCACACGTGTCCGTTCAACTCCAAAGACACGAAGAACGCAACAACTTCTGAAGCTCTCAACAGTCTTACTGGTATTTCTGAACGCCCGACCGCTATTTGGATGCCAGGAATGGTTAGCAATGCATTTAAGTATTGCGGTTCTCCGGTCGCGATATTGAAGGCAGTAGGTTTGAGCCATCAAGGGGCACCATCAGAGTCAATCCGTTTGTAGGACGTCCCACAGTAAGACTTGGGCGTCCTTATTCGATTATTCTGGGGTTAAGTTGGACAATACTCAACAGAAAAAAAACACACTAGTCCGTTTTAGACCATTCTGAATCCAAATCCGCGAAAACAAAACCGTAGGTGAATGTCTGTGTGTGTGACAAAATCTTGTGTACTCTGCCCAAGCCTTAGGTTTCAACCGATTTTCGAAGTTCCTTATTTGTATGACGCGGAAACCTATCAAATTGTGCACCTCGCTGGAATTTCGAATTTTGCGTTGTACGTGTGATGGGGGGGTTAATGCTTTAAAAAACATGAATTTTCTGGCATAATATTGTGTACTCTGCCCAGGCCTTAGTTGTCAACCGATTTTCGAGGTTCTTTTCTTATTCGACGCGGAAATCTATCTAGTAGTGCACTAAGTCGCCGGAATTTCGAATTTCGCCTTTGAAGGGGGAAAAGGGGGGATTAATGCTTAAAAACCTGTGTCTTCGGGCATTATCTTGTTTACTTGGTCCAGACCCCAATTTCCAACCGAATTGCTCGTTTTTGTTTTGGTTTATTATTTTCAATAATGAACCTTTGGAATCGACCAAGAAAAATTTTTTTTAACACCCCCTCAAAATTTGCTGGTTTACGTTTCAAGATACGTAGAATCCAAAAATCGAATAAAAATTCGGCCGTACGCGGCACTTTCCCCACTTAGCATTGACCGATTTGTGTATATGGGCTCCATTTGGGGTCTAGTTGTGCCCCGAAGATTTTGGTTGATGTAGGTCACTTCTAAGGGTTGAAAAATGAATTTTGAAAACGCCCTAACTCAAAAAGTTTTGATATAAAGGTACTGTTTTTCCTTCAATTTAAGATAGTATAGAATTTTTTGAGACCACACGGAATAGGTTAAGGCGTTGCCATGTCGTACGTTGATCCGCTCATGTCTGACCTTTTTGTAAGCTATACTTCGACAATCTTTTTACAAGCCCAAAGCTGTTGAAGGATCTATCGGAGAGGGTTATTATGGCTAGCACACTACGACAAAAACAGTGGTTCTTTGATTTTCATGGTTGTCCAACCTTGCAATTATTCTTGGATTGGGACCCACGACGTCTACTTGGATTACTGAGACCTGGAGTGTGGCGATTGACGACAATTCATATTTTTTACAACTAAGTTACCGATTTTCTATGACTGAAATATATTGTGTTGAAGCCAGATCTCCATTACTTCATTGCGTTACATTCTCCTATTGTCCTCATATGAGTACGGCACTTTTTGAGAGAAGTGGAGGGGGGTTATTCAAAAATGTATTTTTCTAGTGATCAAAGGGGCCTTATATTGATTTTTTTCTTTTTTAGAATCTGGGTTAAGGGCGCTATAAACATTTTAGTGATATAAGGTTGAAAGCACGAGAAAGACTTCTAAGTGTCATTTTGAGCTGGTTGAAAAAATATTGTAAATTATCCCCTGGATTTTAATCCCAGCTCTGGTGGAGACACCCTGTATATTATCGTATCAAGTATCAAATTACCAGTTATCAAGTTTCTCTTGAATATTAATAATTAATTGCGGTGCTAGTGAGAGGGGTTTCAGAAGAATTCAACGAACCAGCGGTACCTACGTGATGTTCACACCTTCAATATCCTGAACAATGACGTCATTTGAGTTTTATTGTCGCTAAAGACGTACCGAGCTTGGCCAAGTCTCATTACCGACCGTGAAATTAGTTCTCCATCTCCGTGAGGTGATAAAACTGGATCGATGAATATCAAAGAGGAAATCATTCGTCGTGGTTCGCACCAGTCCATTATCTTGGGAACCAATAACTCAAAACAGCTCAGCAACTCGTTCACGGGCTTTTGACTCCTGGAGCTGCCTGTCGGACAGATCTTTCATTGCACCGCATTTAAATGTCTGCATTTGTATTTTATGTATCTACATAGCAGACTCTGAATTGAATTTATTGTACTGATGATAGGAATTATCACCCGAACCTAGTCTCCAACAGAAAGTCACTCAACATCATGGGTGCCGTCCTCATTTTTTTCCAACTTGTGTCTGATTCCCACTAATAATGCATGTACAATTGATTGGCGTACCATAATATTTCCCATAACTGTTTCGGTCTTGCTGTTTTTCTGGTTTCAAGCAGTAAGTTCAGATAAATTTACGATCTTGCATTTGGAATTCTTCGAAAAATAATCCAACTATTTTGTTGCTTTTCAGGTTTCAGTTCGCCTGAGAGTTGAAGTAAGTAGATTGATCAGATCGAGAGTTGCAATAATCACTAGAGGAGGAAAAGAGGAAAATCGCTGAGCTCGAAGTTCCAACCATAGTGCTTGTTGGGGGGGGGGAGGGGGGGACTACAGTTGGATAATGCACAAGATAGCTTAACGAGCAGAGAAGAATTACTCCTAGTTGTTAAAACTAACTAAAATACTGAGCAAAACCAACGTTCTCCATCATCTTTTTTCCAAAGGGGGTTCTCTTTCCTTGATGGAGAAGATGAGGTTGAGTTAGATTTCCTATTACAAATGGGACTAAGCAAGTCCAAAACTCAGGATTTGCTTTACTTTCCCACAAAATACCCCACGAGCAATGAGTGTTCAGAAGGTATCTCAACTAGGTTGGAATAATGTTATATTATTCACTTCCAATCCTGTATCTACTCGTACGATTTACAACCTAACCAAAAACACTGCAAATTATTACACAATGGTTTATTATTTTTCTATATTGATCACTAATCTGAAAATCCACCAACCATGCAATATGAAGAAAAACATTGGATTGGTGATTGAGATTAACTACTATGCATCGGATCATCTACATAATCGGGTTATGGATACGAGGAAGCTATGTGCCACAACCACTTGGCAGACGTTTTTTCTATTTAAAGAGTAACAGTACCTATTTTACTCGGCATTTATTCTGGGCACAATTACTCAATTGTAGATCACATCTCTTCTGGTAAGACTTTCAGCGGTATCTGTGGCTTAGGTCATCCCTTACACAAGGAGAGTGCAGCCTGTTTACCAAGCACACCAATATCATAGGGTAAGAAACTGATTAGTTTTAGTATATTCCTGCATGGAACAAGTACTTACTATACATAATTATTAAGATTTCCAGTTATATTCTCTTACCTTCTGTTGATGAATCGAGATGAATAATCAACGGAGAATGAACGAAATATATTACAATATAAAATTGTACTGTAAATGTGAAACATGAGTGGAAGTAAGTCAAAAGTACAAATCGAAGTGACGTCATGTAAAAATATAGGAGCTGAAGCGGTAGGAGACGAAGCGCCCATCAGAATAGCCAACATTACATAATAAAAATGCTGCAAATTTTACACCATGGTTTATTATTTCTCTAAATAGATCACTCGTCTGCAAAGCCACCAACCATCCAACATGAAGAAAAACATCGATCGCATTTCGGTCAGCTAAAATTTGAACGGAGATTAGGCCTCTTTTGCGATTCACACTCGTGTTTCTGATTTATCGTACGTAAAACCTTTAAATTCTCGAAGGGAGCGAACGGTTTGTCCTACAGAGCTCCGGGTGGTCTCAAAAAATTCTAAAAATTCTATACTATCTTAAATTGATGGAAAAACTATAAATTTATATCTAAATTTTTTAAGTTGGGGCGTTTTCAAAATTTCGAACCTTATTTTTCAACCCTTAAAAGTGACCTACATCAACCAAAATCTTCAGGGCACAACTAGACCCCAAATGGAGCCTACATACCAAATTTCATCAAAATCGGTCAATGCTAAGTGAGGAAAGTGCCGCGTACGACGTGACGGAGGACGGACGGAACATTTTGGTTTATTATTTTCAATAATGAACCTTTGGAATCGATCAAGAAAAATTTTTTTTTAACACCCCCTCAAAATTTGATGGTTTACGTTTCAAGGTATGTAGAATCCAAAAATCGAATAAAAATTTGGCCGTCCGTCCGCCGTACGCGGCACTTTTGCCACTTTGCATTGACCGATTTTGATGAAATTTGGTATGTAGGCTCCATTTGGGGTCTAGTTGTGCCCCGAAGATTTTGGTTGACGTAGGTCACTTCCAAGGGTTCCAAAATTAATTTTGAAATTTTGAAAACGCCCTAACTCAGAAAATTTTGATATAAAGGTATTGTTTTTCCTTCAATTTAAGATTCTATAGAATTTTTTGAATCCACGCGGAGCTCTGTAGGACAAACCGTTCGCTCCCTACTACGACAATTTAAGGGTTGGACGTACGATAAATCAGAAACACGAGTGTGAATCGCAAAAGAGGCCTAATCTCCGTTCAAATGAAAGCTGACCGAAATGCGGTCGATGTTTTTCTTCATGTTGGATGGTTGGTGGCTTTGCAGACGAGTGATCTATATAGAAAAATAATAAACCATTATGTAATAATTTGCAGCGTTTTTTATTCGATTTTTGGATTTTACGTACCTTGAAACGTAAACCAAAAAACTTTGAGGGTGGTTAACAAATTTTTTTTCTTGGTCGATTCCAAAGGTCGATTCCAGGTTTGAAAATAATAAACCAAAATGAGAGCTATAGTTTGACACTAATCTACCTTCCAAATCTAATCATCCGCCTATAGAAAGATTACAGCATCAAGTACAAGTTTTCTTGTTACATTATTGCTAAATAGTATCCAAGAAGTATCCTTAATTCCTCCCGTTGATGTCATTGGTAACTTTTTTTTTTCATTTTCAGCTAAAACTTTGGTACTCCAATAACTCAATCTCAGATACCCACTCATAGTCTCCCTCAGTTCAAACGCCTGCGTATGTTATTTTAATTTTTCCTGTTTATGAGCATTCTAGGTGGAACCAGCCAATCGACCTTGTACACAAACAATTATAATTTGAAGGTTGACCCATCTTTGCTGTCCGTCCAACTTCATCAACTCCATACAAGAAACAAGACTGATAGGACAAGGCGTCTGCACTCGTATGTCGTCCCATTCCTTCCCCATTCAACCCTGTCACTGTCCAAGTCAAGGACGCCGTTGACAAATGGTCCTCGCAGTCAGGTATTTTGTAAACAAGAGGATTTTCGAATTGTCGAGAGCTCTGCGGGAGGGACTCCAGTACTCACCTTCGGGTGATCGATCTGCCACATTCTTAAAAGTGTTCCTGATTAAACGGGAAGATGGGTCTTGATGGAGGGTTCTCCCGGGACGTCTCTGAATGAATAATCACGAAGCTCGTCCCTCAAGTGGTCTGTATATTGAAATCCTGTCGAACGTCAAATCGAACAAAGGGTGTATTAGGGTCTGAAGTCTCAAGAGAAACGAGTAGATACCGTTGTCCTCTACAACATTATAAGGGTTTCCGATACTCTCCAGGTCGGCGGTGACTCGTTGAAAATTTAATAATGGAAACTCCTCGTATTTGAATTGCTGAATACCAAGCAAACCCACATCAAGTTCCCTTGGCCACTCCTTTGGGAATAGCAGAAAACAGCCAACTAGGAGTGGCACGTAGTTTCTTTGTATCCACAACATGATTGTACAAATGATCCGATACCAACTGCGAAAATCGACAATATCGGAAAAGACTTATTGATCGTGTTGCTGTTTATTCACTCATTAAACCTTCAACATGATAGTAGAAAACCAGTTTATAGAATTTATCGAAGTTAACCAGATATAATTGAACTTATTTACGTCCATGTTATTTTACTCGAGGAAACCAAACGACCCACCCAACATGGCAGTCGGTTTGGTGAATGTTAGTAATAATTTGAAAGAGAACTTGACCTAGTAAATGTTATTCGTTGGTCAACTAATCTCATCAATTATGAATTCATCCTTAATTAATTCTTGATATTAACTAGCCATGTCACTTTTCAAACGCGGACGTGGGCGGTCCATATCCACCAAAAGTGATCGTAACCATACACTGAAAATAATATCATCATACAATATAATCACATTATGATTGACAACTGGTGAACTGTATATTTACTAAATATCGCACACAAACAGGCATTGGATTTTATTTTGGTTTATTATTTTCAATAATAAGCCTTTGGAATCGAGCAAGAAAAAAAAAATTTTAACCCCCCCTCAAAATTTGATGTTTTACGTTTCAAGGTACGTAGAATACGAAAATCGAATAAAAAAATTTCCGTCCGTCCGCCGTACGCCGTACGCCGTACGCCGTACGCCGTACGCCGTACGCCGTACGCGGCACTTTTCTTAGCAACACTGGACCGATTTGGTTCAAATTTGGTATATGGGCTCCATTTGGGGTCTAGTTGTGCCGCGAAGCTTTTGGTTGATGTAGGTCACTTCTAAGGGGTGAAAATTAAGGGTTGAAATTTTCAAGAGTGCCCTAGCTCGAAAACTCTCGAAATAAAGGTATCGCTTTTTCACCAATTTTAAATAGTATTGAATTTTTAAAAATTTTTGAGACCACCCGGAGCTCTGTAGGACAAACCGTTCGGTCCCTACGAGTACTTGAAGGTTTTCCTTCGATAAAACAGAATCATGAGTGTGAATCGCAAAAGAGGTCTAATCTCCATTCAAATTTTATCGGACTAAAATGCGATCGCTGTTCATTTCTTCGATTTGTATACAGTTTTGCCTTCTGCGCAACCAGTAATCAAATTTCCATATGAAGCTTTCTATTTTTCCAATCGAGTGTGAAGCGTTTAGTTCTTTCTAATAAACTTGATTGTGAAGGTGTGAAGCCAGTATGGTGTGGTAGGTAGTATCTAGCTGGTAGGTAAAAAAAAGTTGGTAGGTAAAAAAAATTTTGGTGGGTAAAAAACACTGCAAATCATTGCTCAAAGGCTTCTTCACTCTTCAGATCACTGATCAGCTGAGTGAGCTCTGAAGCCATTTTCAATCCTATTGAATGGAAGTGCTGTTCCAGGCGTCTCCAGCATTCGAGGAGATCTTCTTCACTCCTCAGATCACTGATCAGCTGAGTGAGCTCCAAAGCCATTTTCAATCCTATTGAATGGAAGTGCTCTTCCAGGCGTCTCCAGCATTCGAGGAGATCTTTTTCACTCCTCAGATCACTGATCAGCTGAGTGAGCTCCGAAGCCATTTTCAATCCTATTGAATGGAATTGCTCTTCCAGGCGTCTCCAGCATTCGAGGAGATCTTCATCACTCCTCAGATCACTGATCAGCTGAGTGAGCTCCAAAGCCATTTTCAATCCTATTGAATGGAAGTGCTCTTCCAGGCGTCTCCAGCATTCGAGGAGATCTTCTTCACCCCTCAGATCACTGATCAGCTGAGTAAGCTCCAAAACCATTTTCAATCCTATTGAATGGAAGTGCTCTTCCAGGCGTCTCCAGCATTCGAGGAGATCTTCTTCACTCCTCAGATCACTGATCAGCTGAGTGAGCTCCAAAGCCATTTTCACTCCTATTGAATGGAAATGCTCTTCCAGGCGTCTCCAGCATTCGAGGAGATATTCTTCACTCCTCAGATCACTGATCAGCTGAGTGAGCTCCAAAGCCATTTTTACTCCTATTGAATGGAAATGCTCTTCCAGGCGTCTCCAGCATTCGAGGAGATTTTCTTCACTCCTCAGATCACTGATCAGCTGAGTGAGCTCCAAAGCCATTTTCAATCCTATTGAATGGAAGTGCTCTTCCAGGCGTCTCCAGCACTCGAGGAGATCTTCTTCACTCCTCAGATCACTGATCAGCTGAGTGAGCTCCAAAGCCATTTTTACTCCTATTGAATGGAAATGCTCTTCCAGGCGTCTCCTGCATTCGAGGAGATTTTCTTCACTCCTCAGATCACTGATCAGCTGAGTGAGCTCCAAAGCCATTTTCAATCCTATTGAATGGAAGTGCTCTTCCAGGCGTCTTCAGCATTCGTGGAGATCTTCTTCAGTCTTCAGATCACTGATCAGCTGAGTGAGCTCCAAAGCCATTTTCAATCCTATTGAATGGAAGTGCTCTTCCAGGCGTCTCCAGCATTCGAGGAGATCTTCTTCACTCTTCTGATCACTGATCAGCTGAGTGAGCTCCGAAGCCGTTTTCAATATCCTATTGAACGCAGGAAGCTGAAATTTGAGAGGGAAGGTCAAGGGAGAATACAGATGGTGGTAGGTGCTATTGATGGAGAACCAGTGATCTATACAGAAGGGTGATCTATACAGAAAATAATAAACCTTTGAGCAATGATTTGCAGCGTTTTGGTATAGCATTTCCAGGTCGAATTAAACTTTCTCCAATTCTAATGGAACCATTTACAAATCAAAAACAAGTGGGTGTAGTACAAAGCTTCCAAATTTTGATGCAATTTGGTATTTGGGCTCCATATGGGTTCTAGTTGTGCACGAAGCTTTTGGTTATTGTCAGTCATTTCGAAAGAGTAAACAGTGGGGAAAACATTCTCATAGCACCATATCTTGACAAATTTTGACTGCTGGTATTGTTGCTTCCGAGTCTACAAAGGTAGCGGAAGCTTTGTTTTCACTTTTCAAGGTTGAAAAAAAAGATCTCCAAAATCGAAATTTCCACTCGCGTTTTACGTTTCAGACCTTTCTGAACAATTTTAGTGTCTGCCTGTCTGTCATGAAATCCTTGCCACAGCCTCCTACGATTCTCATCAGATTTCGATGAAATTTTCAGGGATTGTGCGGGTTGGCGTGTATATGGTCCCCTATGAAAATCATCAACCCGGACTCATAGTAGCCGCTGCGCATGCGCAAACGTGAATTCCTTGTAACAGCCATAACTTCCACATTTTCTATCCGATTTTCATGCAATTTTCAGGGATTATGCAGCTTTGGTTGTAGATAGTATCCTATGAAAATCATTACCCCCGGACTGATAGTAGTCACTGCGCATGCGCAAACGTGAGTTCCTTGTAATATCCATAACTTCCACATTTTCTATCCGATTTCGATGAAATTTTCAGGGATTATGCGGATTAGGTTGTGGATGGTCCCCATTGAAAATCAAGGCCTTAAAATTTACAGTGGTCTCTGCGCATGCGCAAACGTAAAATCCTTGTAACAGCCATAACACTTACACTTTTCATCCGAATTTGATGAAATTTCCTAGGATTGTTCAGATTGGCGTGTAGATGGTCCCCTATGAGAGTAGCGGAAGGTACTTAGAGATTGATGTTTTGAGATTAACTACTATGCATCGGATCATATCATTTTGGTTTATTATTTTCAATAATAAGCCTTTGGAATCGAGCAAGAAAAAAAAAATTTTAACCCCCCCTCAAAATTTGATGTTTTACGTTTCAAGGTACGTAGAATACGAAAATCGAATAAAAAAATTTCCGTCCGTCCGCCGTACGCCGTACGCCGTACGCCGTACGCCGTACGCGGCACTTTTCTTAGCAACACTGGACCGATTTGGTTCACATTTGGTATATGGGCTCCATTTGGGGTCTAGTTGTGCCGCGAAGCTTTTGGTTGATGTAGGTCACTTCTAAGGGGTGAAAATTAAGGGTTGAAATTTTCAAGAGTGCCCTAGCTCGAAAACTCTCGAAATAAAGGTATCGCTTTTTCACCAATTTTAAATAGTATTGAATTTTTAAAAATTTTTGAGACCACCCGGAGCTCTGTAGGACAAACCGTTCGGTCCCTACGAGTACTTGAAGGTTTTCCTTCGATAAAACAGAATCATGAGTGTGAATCGCAAAAGAGGTCTAATCTCCATTCAAATTTTATCGGACTAAAATGCGATCGCTGTTCATTTCTTCGATTTGTATACAGTTTTGCCTTCTGCGCAACCAGTAATCAAATTTCCATATGAAGCTTTCTATTTTTCCAATCGAGTGTGAAGCGTTTAGTTCTTTCTAATAAACTTGATTGTGAAGGTGTGAAGCCAGTATGGTGTGGTAGGTAGTATCTAGCTGGTAGGTAAAAAAAAGTTGGTAGGTAAAAAAAATTTTGGTGGGTAAAAAACACTGCAAATCATTGCTCAAAGGCTTCTTCACTCTTCAGATCACTGATCAGCTGAGTGAGCTCTGAAGCCATTTTCAATCCTATTGAATGGAAGTGCTGTTCCAGGCGTCTCCAGCATTCGAGGAGATCTTCTTCACTCCTCAGATCACTGATCAGCTGAGTGAGCTCCAAAGCCATTTTCAATCCTATTGAATGGAAGTGCTCTTCCAGGCGTCTCCAGCATTCGAGGAGATCTTTTTCACTCCTCAGATCACTGATCAGCTGAGTGAGCTCCGAAGCCATTTTCAATCCTATTGAATGGAATTGCTCTTCCAGGCGTCTCCAGCATTCGAGGAGATCTTCATCACTCCTCAGATCACTGATCAGCTGAGTGAGCTCCAAAGCCATTTTCAATCCTATTGAATGGAAGTGCTCTTCCAGGCGTCTCCAGCATTCGAGGAGATCTTCTTCACCCCTCAGATCACTGATCAGCTGAGTAAGCTCCAAAACCATTTTCAATCCTATTGAATGGAAGTGCT
Source organism: Apolygus lucorum (assembly GCA_009739505.2). NCBI lineage: Eukaryota > Metazoa > Arthropoda > Insecta > Hemiptera > Miridae > Apolygus > Apolygus lucorum. Next base: position 36,315,265 of record CM019177.2, read on the forward strand.
CTTCCAGGCGTCTCCAGCATTCGAGGAGATCTTCTTCACTCCTCAGATCACTGATCAGCTGAGTGAGCTCCAAAGCCATTTTCACTCCTATTGAATGGAAATGCTCTTCCAGGCGTCTCCAGCATTCGAGGAGATATTCTTCACTCCTCAGATCACTGATCAGCTGAGTGAGCTCCAAAGCCATTTTTACTCCTATTGAATGGAAATGCTCTTCCAGGCGTCTCCAGCATTCGAGGAGATTTTCTTCACTCCTCAGATCACTGATCAGCTGAGTGAGCTCCAAAGCCATTTTCAATCCTATTGAATGGAAGTGCTCTTCCAGGCGTCTCCAGCACTCGAGGAGATCTTCTTCACTCCTCAGATCACTGATCAGCTGAGTGAGCTCCAAAGCCATTTTTACTCCTATTGAATGGAAATGCTCTTCCAGGCGTCTCCTGCATTCGAGGAGATTTTCTTCACTCCTCAGATCACTGATCAGCTGAGTGAGCTCCAAAGCCATTTTCAATCCTATTGAATGGAAGTGCTCTTCCAGGCGTCTTCAGCATTCGTGGAGATCTTCTTCAGTCTTCAGATCACTGATCAGCTGAGTGAGCTCCAAAGCCATTTTCAATCCTATTGAATGGAAGTGCTCTTCCAGGCGTCTCCAGCATTCGAGGAGATCTTCTTCACTCTTCTGATCACTGATCAGCTGAGTGAGCTCCGAAGCCGTTTTCAATATCCTATTGAACGCAGGAAGCTGAAATTTGAGAGGGAAGGTCAAGGGAGAATACAGATGGTGGTAGGTGCTATTGATGGAGAACCAGTGATCTATACAGAAGGGTGATCTATACAGAAAATAATAAACCTTTGAGCAATGATTTGCAGCGTTTTTTGACACCACCCAGAGCTCTGTGAGACCAATATTTGCCAAAAGAGGATAATTAATTTCCTAATTAATGTTCATGATGTTTTTTCATCAATTTAAGATAGTGTTCAATTTCTATAAACGATACCACCCAGATGATTACAAATAGTTAAATGCGCGTGTGTTGTGAAATTTATCAGAGCACTTGTTTGATAGATCCCTAGCGTGTTGTGAACTCAATCATCTCCCTTCCGCCCAACCTGCTCCTGTCCTTAGAAGCTAGTTGAAAGTTGATCCAGTTACTCTGTGTTGGACGAAAGATCAGTCAGAAACACAAGTGTGACGGATGGGAGTTAAATTTCATCTGATACATGCTGATTAAATGCAATTTTTTGCGTTTGTTTGAATATAATTTCATGTCACTCACTCGCACTTCCTTAACAACCGAGAATAAAATCAATTGGAGGCACCCACAACTTCGGGATAACGGTGATAAGCTTGTTGGAATTTTCTGTCAAAATCAAGAATCGAATAATAACTGCCAGAGAAATATGGGAAAACCAAACTGAATAAACGGGTTTTCCCATTTTTCTCAATTTCAATTTTTCGATTTTCAATTCCCTACGCCCATGCTCTAATGAATTTTGAAAATCCTTGAACATTTCAACTTTAGGAACAACTTTTAAAGTTTGAGCCCTATCAATTTATGGAAAACCCCCTTAAGGGGGTCTCAGTCGGTCGCCGTTCGTTCCTCGTTCAGTACAATCTCTCAAGAACCGACGCTCAAAGTTTAAAAGTTGTACCTAAATATGAAATTTTCAAGAATTTTCGAAATTCATTAGTGAATCTACCTAGAGAACTATAATTCCTGGGGTAAAATTAGAAAAACCTAACTGAATAAACGGGGTTTCCCATTTTTTGCCGGCAATTATTGTTAGATTTTGATGATTCCAGCGGCAATATTTTAGTTTTTACATTCCTTAGGCTGATGCACTACTGAATTTAGGAAATACTTTGAGAGCCGATAATCTAGGGAAATACTAACCCGGACGAGAAGCGAACGGCAACCGACTGAGACTGAGTTGGTAGGTAGTATTAATAGAAAAACCGTGTTCTTCGCGAACGTGTGACCTTTTCTGAAAAATTATAAACCATTGTGTAATTATTTGCAGCATTTTCCCAAATCAAATAAAACTATTTCCAATCCTATTGAAGCCATTTCCAAAACCAATGAAATTATTTGCGAATCTTGGGGTGGATAGAAATTGTGTGAACTATTGACATTGGTTCTTTATTATTTCTCAGTGCCTAGATTTCGATTCAAGAGAATACTAATTGCCGTTAGGGGCCTACTATCTACAACTCCTCACGGAGAAATAGGAGCGACCGATGTAGGAGGCTTGTCTTTTTCTTTTGAGACTTCCTGTATTATGCCTAAGTATGCATGAAGAAATGGCCTATTAGATTCGAAAATGATTTCATGTCACTATAGCCCTACTTTCACGAAAGGTTTCACTTACTTTGAGAAAAGGTGACAATTTGAATGGAAAGTGTTTAATTTGTTTTGAAAATAGTTTCATTTGCTCTGAAAAAAGGTTTCATTTGCTCTGAAAAAAGGTTTCATTTGGTCTGAAAAAAGGTTTCATTTGGTCTGGAAATGCTATACTAATAACCAGATACGGTAATTATAAAGATTAATCTCTCTGTTTTTCCATAATTCCACCAAATTCCAAAGTTCAAAGGGAACACGATAGACAGCCCTTCAGAAGCAGGAAGGTTGGTACGCAATAAAAATTAGCCAGGTGGTCGGAAAAAACTCTCTCTTTTCTTTCCCATGGAAGCTGACGCGGGACGCAGGCTTGGACTCGAGCATTGACTGACTTAGAGGGATGATTCTGAATGAAAATCTGACAGGTTGAACAAGCGGCGTGCCGAACCCGAACGAATCACGTCCTCCAGAATGGATGTCGCTGAGGGTGGTTTCCCTTTGATAAGGTTCAAAAGTGCCGACCACCCACCGCCACTCGCACCTCCTCAGTTCTCATGAATCATTCAGCACCAAACTTTGTATAGTTGCACCACCACCTTTCGGGCGGCTTGTGCAAGAGAACTGCGGGGCCCCGATACAGCTTTTCTACTGTATCCCTCTTTTGTTTTCCGAAAAAAACGTGACGAGATTTCAAATAGATACATTTTGGGAATGAAACGTTGAATACTCTAAATAATAGCGATGGAAAAGGTTTTTTAAATCTTCTGCATAGTGCGTGTGGCACATAGCTTCCTCGTATCCATAAAACGATTGTATAGATGATCTGATGCATAGTAGTTATTCTCAAACCATCGATCTCCAAGTACCTTGCACTACCCTCAAAATTGGATGATCACACGATGAGGTCATTTGTACGGAACCATCTATTGTAACAATCACACAACCCCAGGGAATGTTATCAAATCCAGATTGGACATTACGTTGCGCATGCTCAGTGGCTAGCACTTATCCGATCACGATGAATTTCATAGATGAACACTTACACCCTGACTCGCACAAAAAAAGTATGCCAAGTGGCTGTGGCACTTAGCTTCCTCGTATCCATAACCCGATTGTATAGATGATCCGATGCATAGTAGTTGATCTCAAAACATCAATCTCTAAATGCCTTGCAATACCCTCATAGGGGCTCTACACGTCAACGCGCACAATCTCTGAATGTTGTTAGAAAATGTAGAAGTTGTGGCTGTAAAAACGAAATATACTTTTGCGCATGCGCAGCGGCTACTATCAGTCTGGAGGCGATTATATTCATAGGGAACCATCTACGAGCCAACCCGCACAATCCCTAAAAATTTCATTGAAATCGGATGGTAATTGTAGAAGTAATGGCTGTGGCAAGGATTTCATGACAGACACACAGACAGACAGACACGGAACTAAAATTGTTCAGAAAGGTCTGAAACGTAAAACGCGAGCGGAAATTTTGATTTTGGAGACATTTTTTTTTCAACCTTGAAAAGTGAAAACAAAGCTTCCGCTTCCTTGGTAGTCTTGGAAGCAATAATAATCTGAAAATTCCATCAAATCTGGATGGAATATGACATATTACATTGCAGAAGTTATGGTTAATATTAGGTTTGCTCATTTACGCGTCAACCTGCGCATTATCCCTCTAAATTGCATTAACAGACACATTCATCAGTAACTTCTTATAGTCATGCCTTACAAGGATTTCCGGACACAGGCCGACTGACAGACACAAAAACCAAAATTGTTCAAAATGGTCCGAAATTTTTGAACAATTAATTATCCGCATTTTTAATGTTATTAAAAATTTTGATTCCCTATTAATGTCATCGTCATGCGATCATCGAATTTGTGGGGTGATGGTAGAATGATCAACCATCTAGAATGAACTTACCTGGAGAATGATGTACTGAAATGGCCCACTGTTTTCATCATTCACATGCTCGTACAATCGGGTTACGGATAAGAGAAAGCTACATGCCATACCCCCATGGCAGTATTATTTTTTTTGCCTAAAAAGTAGTTGGAGACCGCAGTAGATGAGGCCACTCACTTTCTTCCTGCTACCGGATCCTTAAGTCAAGGGAGACCTCAATGCTCTAAACTGGAGGCCTTGGCTGAACGGACAATCCGCGGACAAGTTGCTCGATATGCTATATGAAGCTGGAGGAGACTTTAATGCACTTTCTGATCAATTTTGGAGGATTAGATTTTATTCTTTGGACATTCTCTATTTAATGAGGTCTATTTACTGAGGGGATTCTGTATTTACTGAGGTGGTACTCGCCTTTGGCGAGATATGGCTGAGACTCGTACCTGATTTCAATTATTGTTAGACTGCATGATGGTTCATCTCAAATATGTAAATACCTAAAAATATAAATTTTTTAATTTTCCTTAACCAATTTTGCCTGAGCGTGGATTTGAGTTGAGGATTGACTTTAAGACCTTCTTTTATTGATTTAGTAATTATGATCCCCTATGTATCGGCTCATCTAAACAATCATATTATGAAGAGGAGAAGACCTTACAATTCTGCGTTTCGTTTCTGATTCGTGTGACACAAGTCATCCGATAAGAGACGAAAGTCTTTTGAAGGAAGAAGACCCCCTGATAAAAATTAGTAACGATCCCCGATAACAGAAGAATGAGGAGGGCTTCGCGGTTGTTGGAAGCTGTAGGTGCCAACCACGTGCTGCTTGCTCTCGAAGACTCGGCCGCGGATATCGCCTCGAGGTCTCGCTCCACAAAGGGCGCAGCCTTGCCAGACCCGATAGTGGACCTCTGTGACGAATCCGACTTCTTTTGTGTGAGTCATGAACGCCTCGCATACTCGGATACTTCACCGCGCTGACAATATCCGCGGTTCGGCCGCTTCGTGAGTCAGTCCTTTTTCCTTTGCGAGGACGGGATAGATAGGCAACGGTTTGGAAACTGGATAATCACTAGGAGGTACAGAACCTTCCTGAATGGAATCTTCTTACTGATTTATAACTAGAGGAGCTAGGCAGTTCATGACCTACAAGTGATCATCTAAGTGATGGATTTGAGCTAACTCTGCAATAAATTATCTCGATTTCGTCTCTGCGTTTGCATCCTCTCAGATATGCAGATCAATAAGAAAGATCAATTTCTTCGAAACATTTTGATAAGACGGATTTAAGTTCTTATTATTATAGTTCAACATGTTGATAATCCAGCATGGGAACCAACCGATGACGTCAGCCGTAGACGTTAGCCAAAATATGCCCCTGCATGACTTCAGAGCTCTAACTTCCACATCTCTTCGTCCACCACCCCTTTTCTTATAGATGTTTTTCTGAGCTAGCAACGAATCCTCGTCATGTGTCTAGGAAACAAAATTGCTCTATACGAGACACCTCAATCATGTGAACCAGGATGACCTCGATGTATTTGACAATCAAACAACTCTTCAAAGGTATCCCCGATGCATTTGCAGACTAAGTTGCACCATCCCTTACCATTTCATAGGATGAAAATTGTGGAAGTTGATTACACCTAAGGAACAGATTTCACTTGTATGCTGCTGATGATCCGATCACAATTAAATGACAGAGTTCAAATCTCAGAGGAATGTCATGAAGACACTGAAGCTTCACAACAAGATTTGAACTGAACATTTGAACTATTAATATTAATTAGGTATTTAGCGATGTAAATAATGTTCTGTACCAATAGCCCAAGTGTTCGCAAGTACCTGATAAAAGAAACAAATTGTTTTCGATCCGCAGTCGCACTCAAAATCAGTTGGCTGAATTGTAGATAATAGAGAAAGACGTACTTGGCCTACATCAAGTGGAACCTAGAAATTCCCCGACGAATCAGTAACTTACGACGAGAAGAAATCTTTCTGGAGCGATTGAGAATAAATCATGGCAAGTTAACCCATTGATACCAAATGGGCTCCCAACCCCAGAATCACGTTGAGAATCGTGCGATTCCATTGACAGCGTTCTTCTCTCCAACTATGAATAATCCAAGAAATCTTGATCAACCAATAAACAACGGAAAACCCGGCCTGGGAGTCATTTTCAACTTAAAAACGCTGCAAATCATTGCTCAAAGGTTTATTATTTTCTGTATAGATCACCCTTCTGTATAGATCACTGGTTCTCCATCAATAGCACCTACCACCATCTGTATTCTCCCTTGACCTCCCCTCTCAAATTTCAGCTTCCTGCGTTCAATAGGATTGAAAATGGCTTCGGAGCTCACTCAGCTGATCAGTGATCTGAGGAGTGAAGAAGATCTCCTCGAATGCTGGAGACGCCTGGAAGAGCACTTCCATTCAATAGGATTGAAAATGGCTTCGGAGCTCACTCAGCTGATCAGTGATGTGAAGAGTGAAGAACCCTTTGAGCAATGATTTGCAGCGTTTTTTACCCACCAACATTTTTTTTTACCTACCAACTTTTTTTTACCTACCAGCTAGGTACTACCTCCCACACCATACTGGCTTCACACCTTCACAATCAAGTTTATTAGAAAGAACTAAACGCTTCACACTCGATTGGAAAAATAGAAAGCTTCATATGGAAATTTGATTACTGGTTACGCAGAAGGCAAAACTGTATACAAATCGAAGAAATGAACAGCGATCGCATTTTAGTCCGATAAAATTTGAATGGAGATTAGACCTCTTTTGCGATTCACACTCATGATTCTGTTTTATCGAAGGAAAACCTTCAAGTACTCGTAGGGACCGAACGGTTTGTCCTACAGAGCTCCGGGTGGTCTCAAAAATTTTTAAAAATTCAATACTATTAAAAATTGGTGAAAAACGATACCTTTATTTCGAGAGTTTTCGAGCTAGGGCACTCTTGAAAATTTCAACCCTTAATTTTCACCCCTTAGAAGTGACCTACACCAACCAAAAGCTTCGCGGCACAACTAGACCCCAATTGGAGCCCATATACCAAATTTGAACCAAATCGGTCCAGTGTTGCTATGAAAAGTGCCGCGTACGGCGTATGGCGGACGGACGGAAATTTTTTTATTCGATTTTCGTATTCTACGTACCTTGAAACGTAAAACATCAAATTTTGAGGGGGGGGGGGGGGTTAAAATTTTTTTTCTTGCTCGATTCCAAAGGCTTATTATTGAAAATAATAAACCAAAATCATGGTATATTCAGTGAGGAAAAGGGTGGGGGTAAGGGTGCTACAAAGTTACCCGGTAGAGCCCATGAATAAGGAAAAACGTACGACCTAACTATACACAAATTGTGAATGAAAGCTCTAATTCTCACTTTTTCTTCTTTTCGCACTTCAAAAGTACGAAATAACTTCCTAATATGGCTTTCGTCTCTTGAAGGAATTGTTCGAAAACACAACAGCACCGCCAAAACCCTATTTATATTGTAGAGCCGATTTGTGTTAACAGTGGCTTGTCTGCTGGTGGGGCCTACATCCAGGGAAGAAAGAATCGGGGTCGGTGAGGACCCACAATTTGACTGATGGGAAAGTAAGAATGCGGTAAAGGACAAGGCGGGTACGGGGACAGTATGTAGAGCATAGTGTGATGGCCCGTGGTGAGTGATGAGTCCAAAAGTTTCTGAAACTTCAAAAAGACCGACTTGGGGAGAGTCGTACACCCTGACAACGGACCTCCCGGGGGTTACAGGCCGCAGCATTGTTGTGGTAATGGAGCCAGAGAACGTGTCTTTTAACCACCCCCGCCCCTTTTTTGTGTCTTTTCACGTGTTTAGTTGCCTTATAGTCCGAGCCTGTTGTTCCTGTGATATCAAATTGCTTCCTTCTTCGTACAATTGGTGACACCAGATCGAAACATGGTGGCCCATTTCCTCGCACACACAACTGTCATCGCGAGTATGATTTCAAGCTTATTGCTGAAGAGCTACTAGCAAAAGCCTTGGATGCAATTTACGGTACAATGGACAAACGCTTACAAAATCAGGCCTCTTTTATGTTCCCTGAACAAATATTTTCTTCGAATATTATGCTTTCCAAAACGAAGCTCCCTCGGAAGAGCTCCTTGCAACAGTTCAGTTTTTATCTCCGCAAAGTGCTTCAATAAACAGTAACATAAAATCTATCATAATCTATGTAATGGTTCTGGTGGACATTGAAGAAATATTTATTATTACTTCATATCACCTTTCTCGCCTTCACATCTCATTGTACTTGTAGCATACCTTACAGTAAGTTTTATTTCGTAGGTTAATCGGTTGCAACTCTAAATCAAAAAAGGTAGGTAGATTGTAATATTTTTGTTGCATTCATCATATTATTTCGAGAAGAAGAGTTTAAAAACGTATGCTATAACACGAATGTGAGGATGATCCGATACAATACCAGGTATAGAATCTCGAACTTCAATTGCCAAGTACCTAGAACTACCCCCTCTTCCGAATATGATGATCCCATGACGAAGAAATTTTTAGGGAAACATCCAGAAAACTATACAACCCCTGAAAATCTCATTGAAATCTAAAGGATATCAACGATTTCAAGTTGGCGCAAGCACAGAGCTTGCTATCAATACGAGGACGACAATTTTCGCGGGGGGCCATGTATATGCCAAACCACACAATCCCTGAAAATTTCATCAAAATCGGACAAACGATTTGCGGACACACAGACCGACCGACAGACAGAAACGAAACCAAAATCGGTCAAGAAAACACAAAATTTCAAGGTTGAAAAGTGGAAACAATGCAATTGGTAGACTCGGAAGCAAAAGTAGTTAAATACATATGTACTTATACCTGAATGGAATTTGTCAAAGAGGATTGAAAATTAATTAACTCAACTTAAGGATCAAAAATATCCAATAAATTAACTTTTCAACTCACTTGCAGGTTGCTCAACCTAGAATTAACGCGTTGGCTGCGTTACGGGGCACAAATATAGCATAATGGATAAGAAGTGCTCAACTGGTTCAATGTTTACAAGGAATTTTTATCACATTTCAAATCCCAGAAGATTTTGATAAGAAGTTTCAACAAAATTTGTTAGAAATGACCCAAACCTGGAACTATCTGTTGGAAGCAGTTCTATAACTAGTCAACCCAAATCAACATTTTTTGGACCCCAAAAAAATGTGTATCAGCCCTTTCCTGAAGAAAATTTAAAAAAATAAAAATAACGGGGTGGTTCTAACGGGGGAGTGGTTCTGTACAGGGCAAATATGACCCGTACATCAGTTTTTGCAAAGAAGCAATTCGGACATAGCAGCCAGCGTCTTAGTTATGAACGCAATATGAGTACTAAAACCCACTAATATCTCAATCCGAATAAAAATATATCATTTAGGCCTCCATTCCAAATTTATCCATATGCAGTGAGGACAAGGCAGTATTGCAGTGAGGATTCTGCCACTCTGCATAACCATAGGTTCATTTGCTTACATAAATGAGGCATCGATGCAGCTCACCTCTGTCAATCACTGCTATAATATAGCAGTCAAGTCAAATTTGCCCATTTTACAGGGGAGCATTATTAAAATTTGAACCTTCACCTGAAATCCGGATTTTGTCGTAGAAGGTTCAAATTTGGAATGAATGATACAGTCATTCAAAAACCGGATTTAGGTTTTTTTTTTTGAAATCCGGATTTTAGGTGAAGGTTCAAATTTTAATCATGCTCCCCTGTAAAATGGGCAAATTTGACTTGACCACTTATTCACCGGGGTCGCAGATATGTGCTACATTATGTGAATTAAAAAAAAAACTTTATTGCTTAGTAGATAAGTACATTCATAGCACTACATACTATTATACCTTACGCCAGTAGATATAAAAAACAAGTGGGTGTGGCACATAGCTTCCTCGTATCCATAACCCTATTATATGGATGATCCGATGCATAGTAGTTAATCTCAAAAAAACACCAATCTCTAAGTACCTTCCACTACCCTCATAGGGGACCGCCTACACACCAACCCGCGCAATCCCTGAAAATTTCATAGAAATCGGACAATAACTTCGTATAGTTATGCGCGTTACAAGGAATTCATGACAGACGGACAGACACACAGACACGGAACCAAAATTGTTCAGAAAGGTTTAAAACGCAAAACGCGAGTGAAAATTTTGATTTTGGAGAACTTTTTTTTTCGTCCTTGAAAAGTGAAAACAAAGCTTCCGCTACCGTGGTAGACTCGGAAGCAATAAATAAAATAAAGCTGGACCTTCCTATTGCTGTGAAACACATGTCATATTTATATTTTACTTTTTCTGCTTTATTGTAGGTTAGGAGTTTATAATTATTGAACGGATTTCACTGACTTTATTTTAAAAAAAACAACCTGTTGCCTACGTTATGATCTCATGTTGTCAATAATCTTTTGTACTGTTCACTGAGTGATAGAGGCAGCACAAGCACTGGGAGCAGAAACTTCGCCCGGGGATGGACAGCATAGAGACAAAGTGGAGTGCGGAGTCATCCACATCCCAGTTGCAGATGGGACATGAGGACGGCAACAACTGGACCTTGACCTTGATGCACGAAACTAGTTTCCTAGTTCCGTTCTTACCAAGCACACGCAATTGGGCCAGCGGGCGGAGAATAAACATCGGCCAGTCCTGAGTGAGATAGCGCTGGGGTTGGAGGCTTCCTGCTAGCCGGACGATCCATAGTTATGGCAGGCTCGAGAGGCCACCGCCATTTGCAGATCGAGGTTCCTTGAGAAGAATGGTATGGAATTCAGGAGGCCACCAACCGTCAGCTGACAACAGACCGAAATCAACGAGCAAGTTTGCTCCAAAAAGCCTCCACAGCACCCTGAAGCTGTCCAAACCAGTTGTATCTGGGGTTGCATGTTGGTAGCTTAGAGAGAAAGATGGGACGCTCCATGCACATTCTAGGCAATGACCCTGCGCATCCAATGAATAGTATCCCTCAATATGCTACAATATTATATGTGAATTGGGAAGGACCTGGATTTGCAGCATAGCTATTGGATAAGAAACTAGAAAGAAGCTGGGAGAACACCAAACAAGCGGACAAATATCTTCTTCGTTTTCGACACGGATTCATTGGAACGCGGGCGAGGAAACTTGAGTGCGACTTGTCTGCTACAACTAGTGTGCGAGAAAAAAACGATTCCTTAAACAACCAAATGAAATGTATCATGTTAGTTGTCTCCGTGGTTATTGAGAGACTTCACGCTTTGTGTACGTAAACTTTTTTACTATGGAATAACATTTTACATGTTATCTATTTATCATTATTCAAATGTCACAATGAATAAGTATAGTGCTGCAAGCTAACGATTTGGTGATTCACCGTAATTTATGTAAGAGGGGGGAAAAAATATTCGTTGTTCTCACGGCCATTTAACGTTGAAATGGTTGCATTATTAGGGAGGGTGAATCAACCCCCTAGCATAGATCAGAGCGGTGAAGCAGTGTATGCATTAGGGTATATGAACAGAAAGCTGCGAGACCAGCTGAACGGATTTGCTTCGGCCCTATTGTTAGCGAACGCCGTTCACTTGGTCGAGTTTCCACCGGATACAACTTCCTGGTGGTAGCAACTGTTACCTTTCATCATTACACTTTGCAACCAATCTTGAATAGTTGGTCTAAAATAGGATACCAGTGTCGAAAAGAATAATATCCTCGAATATTATTCTCATCGAATTTAAGATGATTCCGGGTGGGTACAAAATAAAATTAGTATGTATACCACTTATCTAAATCCTATCCTCCAAAAGAGTCTTAAGCTGATTTTTAATAAACACATATGAGTAACATGAATGTTTGGATAATAACAAGGCATAATAATAGGCGTTATGTGTGGGAATATGTTTGTTAAACTTAATCATTTGAAATTAAAAAAGATATATTGAGATTCCTGATAAAACAAAAACTACGAAAATGCCGATAGAAGAAACTTTCTAAGTCCATAAACAGATTGTTACGCAGAACCCTGCATGAATTCTATCGCAATATTAATACCAGTAGACACAGTGGATACGATACGTGAGACTTTCAGTCATAATTCTCAACTATGTTGTTTGTTATTAGTCAGGCAATAATAAGCGTCAAGCAGCAAAATGAAAAAGTTGTAGTTCACAGCCTCTGTAGTACTAAGACCGCTGCGGTCTTATGCACATTTTACATGAGAGAACCAAACGTTCTTGTCGTAACTAAAACTAAGTAAAAACGCTGCAAATTATTACACAAAGGTTTATTGTTTTTCTACGCAGATCACTCGTAAGCAAAGAACGCAGCTTTGCTTTTGTCACTAACTACCAACCATAGGTACTCCCCACCAACTACACAATGAAGTTTATTTGAAAGAAATGAACGCTTCACACGCAATTCGAAGAAATAGGGAGTTGCGGGTGCCTTCATTAGGAAATTTGATTACTGGTTGCTAAGGACCCAAAACTGAGTACAACATGGAGAAACGAACAATGATCGCATTTTCGTAAGCTAAAATTTGAACGGCGATTAGGCCTCTTTTGCGATTCACCCTCGTGTTTCTGGGGGATGAACGGTTGGTCCTACAGATCTCTGGATGGTCTCATTCAATTCTAAAAATTCAATACTATTTTAAGTTTGATACTACCTTTATATCAAAATTTTTGAGCTAGGGCGTTTTCAGAATTTCAGCTCTTTTTTTCGACCCTAAGTTGTGATTGACATCAATCAACAGCTTCGGGGCAGAACTAGACCCCATATACCAAATTATATAAAAAAAAGTCACTGTATGATTGCTCCACTCTCCCTCACTCTATTGTTAGCTTGAAATATTAAAGCTAAATGTAGACGGTACACCTAGTAAGCATAGAAATAACATAATAGTTTACTATAATCTCACTGGATACACCTCGTTTCATGAATAATGTGGAAGGAAGAAACATTTTTATGGTAGTAGACCGATAGAAGGTGTAGAAATCCAGATATCGCAACTCATCGGCAGTCCTGGAGAGGGAAGGTCAGGTTGTGATTTGATGATTTTGCTAAGACAATTACAGCTTCCTAATCCCAAGTGAGGCAAAAATTGCCGAATAGAACAGGCTTTACTCCACTCTGATTCCATCTCAACTGCATTGGGGTAAACCAGAATACAACTCTCTCTGTGTGGAGAGGCTGAAGAAAAAGTCTCCCACATATTATTCGATTGCGAAATGCTATCAAATCGCAGGTTTCACCTCCTCGGGTCACCTACATCCATGGAGGCTTTTCCCAGCACAAATCAAGCCAAACCACTACTGGCCCTTACCAAAGGGCTAGGACTCTGACGACGAACAGAATCCGCAGAGTAGCACGATAAGCCACTAGGCTTCAGCGCTTTGTGCTTCCATCGCCCTGATCCACGGATTCAGCTGCAATCTACCATCTAATTATATTCCCATTGGATTCACCTTGTTTGATAAATAATGTCGAAGGAAGAAACATTTTCATGGCATGGTACCCAGACATCACAAGTCATCGGCAGTCCTGCAAAGGGAAGATCAGGTTTTGATTTGATGATTTTGATAAGACAATTATAGCTTCGTTCTCGCAAGTGAGGCAAAAATTGCCGTACAGAAATCATGATTCATGAAATCCTCCTTGTACTGGAGGACACTTACCTGACCAGTCACCGATCCAAGCAATAAACAGTACTATTGCCACCCCTATCCCATTCAGCGACTTCGTATTTCATAATTCCATTATAACTTCTTGTCAAGAATGATACCCCACGCACATACGGGTGTGCAATCCTGGCTCTTTAAACTTGTTTGACGATCGAACAAAAAAGAGGGCAGCAGGTCTCATGAGCGCCGCGCATCGTGTCTGTATCAATTATTACGGCGCGTTTCACAGGAGATTTTTCCGGTGAGTTACGGAGGGTCTCGGAGGTAAAGACGGCGTCCGACGCAGGCCTAGCAATGGCGGAACGAGGGTCGCGTGGTGAGCCCAGGGATGTGAATGGGTGGTTCTGATTAGTTACCGATTGGTCACAAACGTAGTAAGCTCATTAGTTCCACCTCGTTCTCTTTTTATCTACCTTCCACTTCCTACAATTTTTTTTGGCTCGCTCCCTTTCTTCGTTTGATGGTTTCTTCTTTGTTTTTGTTTTTCCAACATTTTATAAACCTATTAAGTTCTGTGGTTGAGTTATAATTCATACTAATAATACGCAGAAAGAGTTCTGGTCAAGATATTTCAAAATTTTCAGACGAGTGACTCAAGATTGATCTCAAGTTTCTCAAACATTTGAAAATAGGTCGTAATTTCAAATGAAATTACCAAATATTTGGATTCACTTGGTTACTTTGTATTGAAGGGGCCAAGAATACCTGCAACTGATGCTACTTCTTTTCAAGTCACCGCTGTTTAAACACACATAAAACACAAGTGTGAAGAACAGAAGAACTGAAAAAAATGAAAAAATGCGACAAATTATCACACAAAGGATAATTTTTTCTGTAGTACATAAATCACTCCAGTGCAAACAACCCAGATTGCCTTTTACCTACCAAACATATATTCGCTTCACAATCAAGTTTATTTTCAAGAAATACACGACTCTCGCTAAATTCGAAAAAATAGGGGGTTGTGGGTGCCTCTATAAGGAAATTTGATTACTTCGTCCTTCCTTTCATTTATTGGCTTTGCAGAAATTTGATTACTGGTTGCAAAGGACGCAAAACTGAATACAACACGAAGAAACGAAAAACGATGGCATTTTGGTCACCTAAAATTTGAACGGAGGTTCGGCCTATTCGCGATTCTCACTCGTTTATCGTAAGTTCTCATGGGGACCGAACGGTTGGTGCTAAAGAGCTCTAGGTGGTCTCATTCGATTCTAAAAATTCCATACTATTTTAAATTGATGAATAAACATTATACCTTTATAATGAAGGTACGTTTTCGAGCTAGGCGTTTTGGAAATTTTAGCCCTTATTTTTCAACCCTTAGAAGTGACTGTCATCATCAAAAGCTTCGGGGCATGACTAGACCCCAAATGGAGCCCATATACCTACAAAATCGGTCCGTGGTAACTATGAAAAGTACCGCGTACGGCGGACGGACGGCTAATTTTTATTCGATTTGTGGATTCTTAGTCGATTCTAAAGGTTCGTTATTGAAAATAATAAACCTAAAGGGTTATTCAGTGTAAATTGACATCGATTGAAGAAGGTGTCCCTTATTGTCATTGTAACCAATGGTGTCTATGTTTTGTCGGAGAACGGGTCATCGGGCACTCTTAGCTTCGTGGTTGCTGGATGAATTGCTTATGTAAATTTAGGCCACGGATCCAACAAAGGTGTGTGACCCTAGTAAGTTTGCGATATTTTTCCGAACTTGCAACTGTTTGGTTTATCAACTAACCGACTGTTCACAAAGTCGAAGACTGCAAAAAGTTCATGGTTATTTTCATAAGTTATTACTGACCTTCGACCACCGATGGACTTGAATTAAATAGTAGGCAGGTGGAATAAACTCACTGGTTGACATAATATTACACGTTTCAGAAACAATACAACTAGGTATATGAGAATAAGATTAACTTTCATATCAAAAAGTTATAGAATTTTGGTATTTAAAAATACGAAGCTTTCATGAGAGAAAAACGGGTGAAATATCGCGAAGGAAACACTAAAACAGGGTACCCAACATGGTATTAGCCTCCTATTCTTTCCATAACTCAAAAACATTTATGCTGATGGGTAGACAGTTCATCTTTCTTATGAAGACTAAAACAGGAAACAGGAAACGATCTCTTAAATTCACAATTGTATTTTTTGCTTTTCCTGAGCTTCTACTCGTATTTATCATTTCTATAGTCAGATTTATAAAGACTCGACTAAAAGCCAAATACCTTCTGAATTTCATCTATTTTGAACTATTATGAACAAAGAAATGGCAGTTGCGAGTGAAGGTTGTAAGATTTGACCTCCTATGAAGGTCAAATAGGATGACCTTTATAGGAGGTCATCTGATTTTATGCAATTTACCCATTTTTCGTTTCTAGTTAAAAGATATATGAAAAATATGTGCCCAAATTTCTATACTGCAATGGTACCTACGGAGCAGGGGACTACAATGAGCTCCTGACCGAACCATGAAAACACCGGACTTGAAATTTTTGTCAAGAAAAATAACACAGTAGAACACAGATTAGAGATTTCTGGGAGGTACCTAACTATAGCCCATCTTTTCTTGTAGGTTTTATTATCAATTTCTTCTCATAAAGGAATTATAACTATTAACAGTAAGAACCGCTTTTTTTATGCCGATACATAGATGGGAATTAAATGACGCCATCTCGCTGGAGATGGAGGCCCGCTGCTTCGGCGGTTATAGTGATCCCCCTTCACGGGAAAGAGCGGAACTTGGGGGTGAAAAGGACCGTTCCTATTGGCGCAGGAGCCTCATAGGGATGGACCAATAGAAAGACAGGAGGGCGTGTACCGTTGATCACGGACGAATCTCCCAGAAGTCAGTCTATCGCGGCGCTCTGACGGAGTTGTTGTGCTACTTGTGTGATCTCGAAGACTCAACCGTGGGGTTTTTTTAGTCGGGCAAGTGCTAATATTTCCTCCTGAAACTCGTCATAAAGGACAATCATCATTGAATCCTTCCCTAGTGATATGGCTGTGTCGACTCTGAACATGGCTCCGTACTTTACTGGTTATCCTTTCCAAGGTAAGCAGAATAAGATATTTATTCAACATCGAGTCAGAAGCGCTAAATTATCATTTTTGTAATTAGATAAGTGGATATACATAATACAGCCGGGATCGAAACACGATGTATTGATGAATTATTACCTACATCTGGATTCAACGTTTCCCCTTTTATGTTTCTTGGTCCCACCCGAAAAATCTGTAAACATTGGAGTGTGTTTTTCACTCTTGCTATCCATCCGTGTCAAAACGAACAACCAAATTCTAGACAGGTAGGTATGAAAAAACTTAGTGGGGATAGGATCGAAACCCATAAACAAGCGTAAGACTCAAAATATGATTCATATGTTCAATATATAATTGTATGGTAGGATTGTAAGTACAAACATACCATTTCACAACCTAATTACGCTATTGTAGATCTATGAAATGGTCCATGCTATTATTCGTTACCTGTTGTAATGCTCTATGAATAAACTACTTGCTTGTGCTAAAGGACCTGCTGCTATGATATTAGATGGGGAATAACTTTGCTAGAAAGTCGTGATCCATTGTCTTCTGTACCACACCTAAAACTAAATTTTTTCAGCAATAACTTTCAAATCTCTTTGAATTGTTATTTTAAAATTTACCTAACCTACCATTGTTCACAACAAATCATTCATTACTTTATATCAGCAAATAGGTAGTTTTCCAATCTTCTCGTATTTCCCAAGTTTTCTGTTAGTTTTCTCTAGGAAAAATAAGGAATCCAGGGCGGTATGCGTATAAAAACAAAGGTTATTACAGGCATAAATAATATTCAAGAGAAATCGATAAACAAAACTGCAAAAATTGCTTGAAAGTATTTAGTTAATGGAAAAACATAAAGCAATACTGCAAGATATAGGAAAAGGGCTCCCCTCATTAAACAGTAAAACAACGTGAAATAAAAGTAGTATGATGAAGTATTATCCTCCTTCTCTTCCCCGTCGCTCTATTGTTTCATACATTTATGTTGTCAATATTTTCAGTAGGAAAACAGGAAAAATGTCCCACAGCCCCCCGGTTCAAAGTACCAACCAATTATAATTTTATTTTTCATTAGAAACGCAATTCATACCTGTGAGGGCCAAGAAATCGCCTAACTGGCTTAGAGCGGAGACAACGCTTACTGCCGTATAAGCACGTAAGGTTGTTGGATGTGTTTCTGATAGAATTCCCAGTTTCTGTAAGTAGGTACTTTCTCTTTCCTCCACTAATCGGCTTCTTTCGTTGAGATTCATCCATGTTTGGTAAGGTGAATATGGAATCATTAGTTCTATCTAACTATCCAAGTCTCAGGGCAGTGTTATCTTCAACCCCGAACTACCTCGGCTTACATCCATGTCGTCCTTGAGCCTCTCAAAAGATGAAACATGCTTGATGACAATTTGCGGGCGTAACCAAGTACCTCCAATAGACTCCCAGCTTTTGTAGGATTTGCTGATTCAACATGGACCTCACATGAAGTCGGTTGGAACGGAGATGACTTATCACTTTTGCTCCTGTAAGGCGCAGCACAGCATTCAGGAGCAAAGTCACCTTATCAAATTCAAGAAAACCCACATCATACTGAAAATATAAAACAAAATTATACACAAACAACCTAGCTTGATTCAAAATATCGAGAAAGGAGGATCCATTGTACAGGGTTTGCCACGTTATGTGCCCAAAATTTTAACCACGACTAATTTCCAACAAAATGTGTCCAATAATGTTTTTTAACCATAAAAAACCTGTTTTTCAACTTTTTTTTTTGTTTTTGACATTTTGTCACTGAACTGCCATAACGTAACTTGATCACTCATTTTCGATTATTGAAAATAATAAACCAAAAAATGTGCGAAAGTCTCAGCTGAAAGAATGATGATGTGAAAAATTAGTAATTATGAGAAAAAATGTGTGCTTTTGACACATTTTTAAGGTTTTCTTTTCCTTTCGAAACAAAACGCCCTGCATACCAAAGAAATTCGAAGGCAGATTTACGTAATTTTTTATGCTGAATCAAATGGTGACATACCCAAGCTTCCCTAGAAACGAATTACAGACATTTGAACGGAATGGGGAGATTTTGAACAGATCATTAATTTAATTATTGCTTCCGAGTCTACCAAGGTAGCGGAAGCTTTGTTTTCACATTTCAAGGTTGAAAAAAAAGTTCTCCAAAATCAAAATTTCCACTCGCGTTTTACGTTTCAGACCTTCCTGAACAATTTGGTTCCGTGTCTGTCTGTGTGTCTATCATGAAATCCTTGCCACAGCCATAACTTCTACAATTCTCATCCGATTTCGATGAAATTTTCAGAGATTGTGCGGGTTGGCATGTAGATGATTCCCTATGAAAATCAACACCGCCGGACTTGATAGTAGCCGCTGCGCATGCGCGAACGTGAAATCCTTGCCACAGCCATAACTTCTACAATTCTCACCCGATTTCGATGAAATTCTCAAGGATTGTTTGGGTTGGCGTGCAGATGGTCCCATATGAAAATCATCTCCGCCGAACCAATAGTAGCCGCTGCGGAGATGTAACGTTAACCAATCATATTCCACCATATTCCACATTCTACCCTAATCTACAACTCCGAATTCAGAGATTGTGCGGGTTGACGTGTCGAGTCCCTTATGAGGGTAGTGGTAGGTACTTAGAGATTGGTGTTTTGAGATTAACTACTATGCATCGGATCATCTATACAATCGGGTTATGGACACGAGGAAGCTATGTGCCACACCCACTTGTTTCATTTTGTGAAGGCCGTCGTTGTCCCCCGTTCTCGCGGTTGCAATGGCTCGCTCGTCTGTCAATGGGGTCCACCACACGCCACAGTTCACGATGTTTCTGGCGAATCTCAAAATCTATACATATTACCATTCATTCATTATTTATTATTAATTTTACATGAATATTATCGCTCATATTAAAGGAAATATGGGCTTTTCCGTGACCAAAGACCAAACACACGAAAGAAATCTTAACAGTAAAATCACAGCTTTGCCATTGTCAATATTATTTTTTTACCTACCAACCATAGGTACAGTTTATTTTGAAGAAATAAACGCTTCACACTCGACTCGAAAAATAGGGAGTTTTGGTTCCTTCATATGAAAATACTGGATGCTAATAAAGAAGCAAGGCTGAATACAAAATAGGGAATGTACATAACTCGTAGAAAAGAACAACGATCGCATTCCGGTTAGCTACAATTTCAATGGAGATTAGTCCTCTTTGGTGATTCACACTCGCGATTCTGATTTATCATAATTTCGACCCTTAAGTTCTCGTAGAGAGCGAACGGTTTTTCCTACAGCGTTCCGGGTGGTCTCCAAAATTTTAAAAATGCAATACTAGGTATTTTAAATTGGTAAGAAAACAAGACTTTTATTTCGAGAGTTTTCGATCTAGGACACTCTTGAAAATTTCAACCCTTAATTTTCACCC